>VXAZ01010060.1:0-191514 GCA_013399875.1 Gymnorhina tibicen
ATTTTAACCTAGGACACTCTGTCACGTATAAATGAATCACAGAGTAAAAAGAACTCTCACCACAGCAAATATGATGTCCAAGTAAAAACTCTTCCCTTAGATGTGGGGGTAGAATATCTACTTTGTTAAAATCTCTTTGAAGAATGGATCTGAATCCAGAATTTTTACCATTTGAGTAAGCATATGAACCTCAGTATAACAGCTTCTGAATGAATTTTAAAATGTCTTTTTAGAAAGGAGGCTTTCAGTCTGTGTTTGGAGGCAACAGGCTTCTGAAGATGGGACTGTTTTAGGACTCACATCCATTTGCGTCATGCTTTACTAGCAATGTGAAAGTAGCATCCCCACTTATTTTTTTTAAAAGTTTTTTTGTTTGTTTGTTTTTTGATTGCTGTTCTGAGGAATTAAACTTTTTTTGTGCACCAAGAAAGTAACCAAAATTAGCCTTTTTTTTTTTTTTTTTTTTTTATCATGCTGCATTTTTGGTATAAAAGATTGGTTTTAGATTTTTCAATGAGGTGGTTTAAGTAGACAGTGTCCGGGGATTTTTTCCTAATCTCTAAGGAACATCATCAGAGTGTTATAATGTAAAGTGGCTTCTAACATGGAACATCACAGGAACTCAAGAGAAGCAGCAAGCACCTGAGGTATCCTGGAAGCTGCAGGGATGACAAAACATGTCAAATTAGTAAAAATTAGTAATGTTTGATGTTTTGAGCTCAATCATACTGTTTTGGGGAATTAAAGTCCCACTAGGAGTGGAGGGATAGATTGGAAACAGTAAATAAGAATTTTATGCATCTAATCTGTATGTTGAAATGTTGAAAAATAAAACTGTTGAGGAGGACTAAGAAAATCTGCAGTGCTTTTGTTATCCAAGGTTGTATTCATGCTACGTATTGCAGTCTACTCATTCAAATAATTAAAGCCCTGATAAAGCTGTAATCACATCCTCACATATATTTATACTCTTGTTTAAAAGAGCAAGGGAGATTTTAGCCCTCAGTAGCAGAAGTGGATTTTATAGTTATGTAAGACTAGAAATAACAATGCATGACACTTCAGAGATACTTCCAGAGAAAAGCATGCTTTTTTCACGCTAAATCATTATTGCAATTGGATGTGGCCTGAATTTGTTATAGAAAATCATATTAATTTGGAGATGGCTGATGAATGGTGTACACTGGCAAGATGATGTACACTTGATGGCAAGAAGGTGTACACTGACCACAGATCTCTGTTTTGCCATGTTAGGGTGATACTATGCTTGGAGCTCAACCTTTCTGTTGAAGCAGTCACAGGCACAGCAGTTCATGACCACGGAATATGTGACAAGCTGGCTGTTGCATATCTGGGTTTCACAGGTCTCATAGAGTAAGCATATGTTCTTTTTTTGCAATACCACTTTTAGTAACTTTCTGCAAAGTATTTTGTGAATTAGCTTGTTGGTTTTCTTCCAAGTGTGCAAGAATGGCACTGTACCAACAGTATAGAACATTTAAGTTCATAAAATCTTATGTATTAAACAACTGAAAACAGCTTTTCTTTCCCCACAGAAAAGCAAAGAAGGAATGATATGTGGGGTTTTTTTCATCTAGAATGTTGGTGGCACTTTTTCTATTCATAGGACTCTGTGTCTAACATTAGTATCTGTAATGCAGACACTTGAAAATTGAACAGAATTTTTGTGTGCTGTAAATTTCCTTATTTTTGTGACCTTGCAATATGATGATATAGTAGCAGAATTCTTCGATAATAAACATGTGTCATTGTGCAGTGGAAATGATGCCTCAGCACTGCAGCAGAATTTAAAATGGGAGCATCCTGTGGTTTCCATGACAACCAGGGAGTGCCAGGCTGTTTGCGTTGTGGAAGGCAGTGGGTAGCAAGCACTTCAGTACATGCCAGTATTTATTAAGACTGTTAGGACGGCAATTTCTGTCTGCTGCATTGCAATTTATGCCTAATTTAAAGTTTCAGTCTTTTGCAGTGTCAGCTTCTTTCAACTCCCATTCCCTCTAGTGGAAGTGAAGATAATTGGCAACGGTTAACAATGTGTCCTAACACCAGCAGCTCCGAGCGCGTCCATTATTCTGTGAGGATGCATGATGCGTACAGGGAAGGCAAGGAAAACTAGCTGTTCTGCTGAGGCTACAGTGGCTTTCTGTTTTATTTGTGTTTTGGCTTTTATTTTTTGTTTGTTTATTTGGGGTTGCGATTTTTGATAGTTGGTTTTGTGGGGTTTTTTTAAGTAATAGGAGTGTTACGTAAGTAACTTTTGACACTTCAGGAAGAAACAGTTAAAACCTATACAGTTTAGCCAACATACCCAGAGGTTGTTCTCTGTAGGAATTTCAATTTAATGAGCTTCAGAAGCACCATAAGACTTCCTTACATGATGAAAAGTTCAGCAGATTTGTGTTTAGCTATTAGGAGGGCATGAAGTTTTCTTTTGTGTAGGGCATGATTGCCTTCGGTGATGAGGAATTTTCATTTTATAATCAAATGGGTTTTCAAAATCCCAGTCTGTCATACACTTAGCAATAAGGAATTTTTACTGGCTTAGGAAAGGGATACATAATGAGACATCAGATACATCATAGTCTGTTCATATATACTTGGAATTTGTGTCCATTGTGTCTTGCTTAATGGAAGCAGATATCATGTTTGCTTAGATTTATCTGATCTGAAAGATTACTGGAGCTATGCCACTGCCCTTGAAAGAGAAACTATATTTTCTGTGCCTTGATGTCTCAGTAGCTTTGAGCACATGTTTTTTAGAGGAGGGTTGGCTGGTGTCCTTCCCACTAGCTTGGAATGGGAGCAGAGAAAAACAAACAAATCTTCCTAAGAGTCTGAGAAGACAGCTCTGTAGCCCTCCCTGAAGGGCCTAAAAGGGAGGCTGGACTCAGGGTCTTTTCTTGGTTGTTGTCTTACTCAGTGGTCTCTCAGACTTCTAGTCTACAGCTTCTTTGGTTCTTTGAACCATTCCCCTGTCTCTAGAAATCCATGCTTCAGCTGTTTATATAAATATTTTTTTAATTTATATACATAAAAATCTTAGCAAAGTTATTTATTTTTGCTGTTTAATTATCTTCATCAAAATATTTCTCTTTAATTTTGCTAAGTGGATTCAAATCTTATGTATCCAGTCAGATATTATGAGGCATCTGTATTTTGAAGTTTAAAGAGATAAAAACAAGATTTAAAAGACTGACCTTTGCTTTGACAGCAGTGGGCTTTGAATCTGGCTCCTAGTGTCAGTCATTTTACATTGACTCTAGAGCAATCTCACTTTTCATTAAAGATTGTATTATTTTTCTTGAGTGACTTTTTAAATATCTCTCCATCTTTTTAAATTCCTGTAATGTAAACAGGCATTAGGTCTTGAAGTGCTGAGTATGAAAAGTCAGCAAATAAGTGAGAGTGTGGCAGTAGTCCAAAGCTGATTTTTAGAAGGTTGATTTATTCAGGAAATGTACTAGAAAAAAAATCACACTTAGAGTGGATTTCCTATGTGGCAAACAAGAATTGCCATAATAGTAATTTCTCTGTTTCCAGTGCTTTGAACCAGCCCTGATTCTCTGTGTATTTATTATTTTTTCCACATCTCTCTTTCATTTTATTTCAGTACCATTAGAATCAATTGCTTGGTTACCTAGTTTGGACATTGTTCTTCTGACAGAGTAACCTGTATTTCTAGTGCTCTTCTAATATCATGTATTAAATTAAATGCATTTATATAAATTGTTTCAGAGTAGGACTAAAAACTCTGTAAGTTTAAATCAGATTAGTTTATTCCACAGGTCTTGATTCTGCATGTACATAGTAATGTGGAAACCTTTTACTTCACTCGGTTTTCCAAATTCTTGGAAACTGAATGTGCACATTTTAAATATAGGTCAAGATTCTCCCCCAGTACATTATGTACATATCAGTATATCCTCCTTTTCAGCAAAGCATTTAACTGTCAGTTCTTATGCTGAATTGTACAAAGTATTGAAATTTTATAATTCATTATAATAGTTTTACCTACTGTAATATTGATTTATTCTTATCTCTTTCTCTAGGGAAAAAGAATTACTTTCCTCTCCATGCACCTCCATCAAGTAAAAAATAACCTCTCTGTTATCGTAAGACACCCTCTAGAACAAAGATGTCTTTATGATAAAATTCAGTATGAGATACTCGTTAGTTGGCATCTTAGCAGACATTTTCAGACAAGAAAACAAGCATGAAAAGAATATGGGATTTGAACTTCTTTGTCTTGATTTTGCTGACACTGAAATTCACCATCAGAGTAGGACAACTTTGGTCATATGGAGTTGATAGGATTATTTTGTTTGATTGCCATTCTTGTGCCAAGAAGGAAGCAGAAATGATCTGATGGAGTAAAAATGTAAAAGAATAATTTTGGCTTGTTCCTAGAAATGTAATAGTAGTGTAATGTGCAAGGTGATGGGGGTTTTTTGAGTTTGTTTTTGTTTCTTTGTTTACTTGTTTTTGTTTGGTTTTGCAGGTTTTGCTTGTTTGCTTGCTTTTTAAGTTGTTGAAGCCCATCAGTGAAAGAAGAAGTTGTTGGTTGTGAGAAGCCATACCTGAACTCTGTTAGGACTGCACGTCCTGCAAAGCTGATGATGAATCCAAGCCCTTTAGCTGTCAGAAAGGTGCCTACTGCAGCTTCTCTAGTCCTTTTATTGAAGGACTTGTTACACTTTGTACTAACTGTCCTCAGCTGCTGCCACTGCTTTTCTTTTGGGCAGCCCAGAAGACCTTTTCCTGTCTACTTCTTTTATTCCACAAAACTTCATTTATACATGCCTGGTGTTTGTATAAAACCTAGTAATCAGAATCAGCAGCTTTTCTTGCAAGATTTTGGGTGACAGTTTTAGTTTCACATGGCTGTCAAAGGGAAGTACATGAGAATCAAGACTTGTGGTTTTATTCTAACTTTTGTTGTAAATGAAACACATTGCCTTTGTTTCTAGTAAGAAACAGTAAGAAATAATCACAATGAAATAGAATATCATTTTGTTCCAAAACGGGTTTTAATTAGATATTTTAAATCTTTTTTTCTTCTATTGGCTTTCGCAGAGTCCCTGCCTTTAGGTTTTATACTACAGAGCAAGATAGATCATCATGAAGTACATGTGGTTACTGATTCATCATGTCTCTTCTTATCTTCTTACCTTTTTTGTAGTTAACTTCTCCCATGGTACTGAAGATGTTACTTCTTATGCATTCAGAAGAAGCATTAAGAAAAACTGATATTTTTGAAACTGTGTAAACAGAGAGTACTAATCCTTCTGAATTCTGTCGTCATTTGCATTCAGCTTTTATAACACTGAAAATTCTTGCTTTATCTATACATGTATTTAGTGGATGACCTGGTCATATGGTGAGAATGTGAGCTTGCCTGTCTTTATTCTCCTCCACTCTATTAGTTTGTGTCTGGAGTAATTTATATAACATTTTCGGAACATCGTTATGATATTAAATTGGCTCTATTGACTGCATGATCTTTCAGATACCGAGTTGGCATTTTATGAATAAGCTGTGTTTTGATAAGAAGTAACTTAGTGTGAATCCTGCCAGTGGATGCAGAGAGCTGAGGGACTTATTAACATTTTCCCGAGACAATATTGTGACTAGTAGCATTGGTAGTGATTTGGGGGGCTTGTTTTCTTATCAGATTCTTCACTTGGAGATACTTCCGTTTACCTTCCCTTTTCCAAACAAATTGAAAAGGAGTCCACGAACTCAAGCAGGATAAATATGTGGATCCTGTGTTGATCCATGTGTGCTTCTACTGTGTGCATTTGGAGATTACTAACTTGTGGTAATCCCTCTAAGACAATATTTAGTATGGCTTCTGGTTACAGATATGTTTTAGCTGAAAGGTTAGCATCTCTAGAAGTTTGGAAGTTATTCCATTACAGCCAAGTATACTTTTTGGCAAGAGTAATGGGAAAATGAAGAAATGAAAATATGATGCATTAATATGATGATCTTATGACATGGAATAATAAACTTTTCTTTGTGTCAAAGCTAATTGAAATTTCCCCCCATTCTGAATTTGGTAAATTTATTTTGTCAAACTTCTGCTTTTCAACAGAAACACAGTTTCAAGCAGAATTTTATCATGACTATCCATCCTGTCAGCTGATTTGCAGATTTTCTTGAATTAAGTAATATTGGCATTTTTATAATCTGGGGCGGGGGGGGGCGGGAGGAGAAGAAAAGGAAAAAAAAGAAAAATTACTAGCAAAGCTGTCTTTTATTTGAAAAGTGGTAGGCAGGAACAATACTTGGTCTGTGAAGAGCCTTTTCCATTGTGAGTCGTGTTGCTGCAGGGCTATTTGTCAATTGATCCTTCTCTGATAGCCCTGAACGAGGCGGGTGAGGGCCATCTGATTGCTCTGACAGGGTTACTGAAGTTCCTCAGCCTGTTGCTGCTGCTTTGTGCTTCTTTGTGCTTATGGAGATCAGCTGCTCTCAAGCAACTTGGCAAAGGCTTCTGCAGTTAATACAATAACCATGGTGAATACAAAAACACAGACTAGCTCATGGTGTTGATCTGCAGAGTTTGATGCACACTATAATGCCACTGCCTCTTTCTAACACTTAGTCTTTATACATACAGTGTACACGAGCATAAACCAATGTGGTTTTGATGTAGAAAGTGTATACGCACACTTGAAACAGGCATCTGGTGTTTCTGAGGATTGCTTTATGAGGCAGTGTCAGTGTGATAGCAAATATAAGCAAAGGCTAAACTCAGCTTTTATGTTTTATTTCCTGGAAGTACCACAGATGTTCATTTATGGTAAGCCATTCGCTATAAATTCTGCTGATGTGAAGTTCACTTCAGATGTATTTGCACCACTAGATTTGAGACACTTCCTAGAACAGTTTGGGTGTAGGGAATGGCAAATACTTGAAAGACCCTTTGTTCTTTTTTTAAGATCTAGAAGCATTAGCGTTTCATTCTTAACAAAGGTTTTAAGAACAAAGTGCAAATTCATCTGTTGACAATAGACACTGAAATTAGGACTACAGTCCAGCATGTTAGGTTCAGTAACCTGAAGATACTGTGCATTTATTAAACAGCATGTAAATGTGCTACTTCACAAAACAAAATTATATATGATTTCTAGATTGCTGATACACATTTTACATGGTATCAGAGTACCAAAATTTTCCCATTTTGATAGACTGCATATTCTTATTGATTCTGTGAAAAAGCAACTACAGGTGTTGAATAACAATGGCAGTCATGAGTGGCGTAAAAGTGTAAAAGTCATAGACTAATATTCCAGTTTACTTTCCAGTGATTACCTGCGGACTTTCAAATTATTGCTTTGCTTTTGATGTTCATTAGTCACTGGGAGTGAAAATGGCAAGGAAACCAATACTGCAAAATCTGGAACATTTTAAATGTTTATGGATTTCTTAGCATGATTAGAAAATATAAGTGGTATTACTCTCTCAGATCAGTAGAGGCACATGTTAATTACTACAATAATTGCCTTCTCAAGGACAGTGATTTAGCACTGTTGGAAATGATGCTGAGACTACTGATTTTTTTATATCTTCATTAGTGTGCAATGACAACTGCAGGTTAAAAAGAAAAAAATCCAAAGTTTTTTATTAAACTACAGTTGACAGTTAATTGTAAATTTAATATAGTTGTCTAATGATACTTAATAATGATGCTTCGAGTTTTCAACTGACCCTGAACTTCAGTTATTGTCATGTCACTAGTAGTGAAAAATATCAACTAAGAGTACATAAAACAGCTTTGATAGAAATCTTTTCCCTCTAAAACCAAAATGTCATGAATAAATGTTGGTTCACTCTGCCTAAGTAAATGTACCCTGTCCTTGGCTTGACATATCAAGCTGCAGAAATGCATTAAAATGCAAATTCATGTATTTCAGCCCTTGAGCTGTTTCATTCCATCTTTAAAATAAATAACAATAATAATAAAAACATCTTAATACTCTACCAGGTATTGAAACCAATACTCAGTAATCTAAGAATAATCTGTCCAAGCTTGTTTGATTTTCAAGTTTAACAGTGCTTAAAATACAATTTGTTTAATGTATATTTTAAAGCTCAAAACGTGGTTTTATTTAAGTGCAATTAATGGGAAAACATAATTTAATTGTGAGTTTAAATTTAATTTTTAATAGGACAGGTCTTTCCTTTTTTTAAATTTTATATTTTTGTACACGCACTTTTAAAATATGTGTAAAATGAATTGACATGAAACTATGGCAAGTCTGATAGATGAGGATATACTGTTAGGATGTTTCTGTTTCATTTACCAAGACTATAGATAATGCAGGTTCCAGAAATGTCCATCAGAATAAAATGCATGACATTTGTGTTCTCACAAGCTTAATATTACATATCCCTTTATGAGACTGCAAACAAAAAGAGAATGGGCTAAGAGGAGAGAAGTCATAGGTCTCAAAAAAGTGCATTGATTTCATTAAGTTTGGAAAAGATTAGGTGAAAAGATGATCCAGGAAAGAGAACAGGCTGGTGATTGTGAAGAGGATTGACAAGTAGTGTGCAGTTTGCTCCAGAAAAAATAATTTCAGTTAATTATGTTTATATTTAAGTTGTTACTTAAATTATAATAATTATGCAAAAGAGCCGTATGTCAAAGCAGACAGTTCAGTGAAAGGAGCAGACAAGAAATACTAGAGTAAAGACAACATTTTGGAAAGCAGCTGTGAAAGTAAATGTCATGGAGCTGATGACGGGACTTCACCTTGAATACCAGGCTAATGTCAAAACCCATTTTGAGATATAAAATGAGTGCAGTTTGTAACAGAGATAAGTTATAAGATGTGGAAAAGATCATCATGTGAAAGAATACCATGCACACAGGCACTCGCTATGTTTAGCTTGGCAAAGAAAGAAATAGACCAAAATGCATTTCCAGCTTGGCACGATTCTTCATGGAGTTCTGTGGTATTGACATTGTTGAGCCAAAACTTTAGGAAAGGAACAAGGGAAGACATTTAACATCTACATTTGCACTATCTATATTGGCCACATTGGTTTGATTTCAATTGATCTTGGAAATTAAGCAATTTTGGATCTGTCTGACAGAGTCCTGGGAGACCATCTGGAAATCCCAGGTAACTAACAAACAAGCCAAGTATCATAATATGGAAGAGAATACAGAAAGCAAATGAGGTGAAAGACTCCATCTGGCTTTGTTGTCATTCCTGAGCTGACAGAAAGGTAGGATGGAGTATGTTGCTTCATGTGGATAGAGAGTGTGACCTGCAGAGGTACCCAATAAACAGAAACCTGCTGTACTCAGTGGGGGCAGGGGTTCCCCAAGTGGTTACTATTAGCAGCAGTTGTGCTTCTATGCCATCATCCACCTTTACCATGGGAGGATAAAAATGGGTAAAAAACAAGGCATGCTGGAACAGTTCTTCTTTGTTGGAATATTCCATGCATGTACGATTAATGACAAAGTTTACTTGAACTTAGTTTATGGAGTTTTAATCTGTTTTAAAAAAGCATATAACACTGTGGATTACCATTTTAGATCCTGTGTTGTGTACATTTCAGACATAAATCCCAGAAGATCCCAGTCATTTGTTATACACTGTAGTTATGAAGAAGAAAACTGAATCCAAAATAACATTTGAATTAATATAATGCATCAGAAAAAAAGGAATTAAATTTAATAATCAATGGGCGTTTAGATGTGATTCACTCAGAAGCAAATCAGCCATCTCTTTTTAACTTGATCTGTTTATGCATTTCAAATATAAACCAATATGAGTAAAAGACCTGCATTACTGCTAAAATAAGAGTTCCAATATCTGAACTAGTCTATTCCATGCCCTCTGAGGTTATTCTTATTTCTTCTTAAAATGAAAACATTTTTTTTCTCTTAAGATAAAAATGCAGATAAGGTTTCTGATGTATTACCTCAAACTTTTAATTGGATTCCAAGTTTTATGACTAAACCTACAAGTTGTGTGAACATTCATTTATTTTCAGTAGCCAACATTTAATGCTTTGAATATTCTTCATTTAAGGATTTTGTTTCCACATAAGTCAGTATACCTGCTATGTTTTTGTAAAACATGACTGCTTCTGCTAGAACAGATGTCATCTGCATTGTAAAATAACAGTGTTTTATGGGAAACTTTTAAGCAAAACCACCATAATTTAGTTTGCTTAATGTCAGACATGAGCCTGCACTACAACAGAAGTGCTCTAAATGTCAAAACAAATCAATTTTGCAAATGTCAGACCGACATTAACGAAAGCTCAGCTCTTTCACTAAGGATACTCTGCTAATTCATAATAAGTACTACACTTTATAGCAGAAGACGTGCATACAGTTACCACCGCTGTTATGGATTTTGTTTCAGAGTTCAGCTGTATACTTTAGAACCCCATGTATGATAATGACAGAAGTTTCCAATCACAGAGTAGTGTAGGTGGGAAGGAACATCAAAAGGTTACCTAGCCTGCTCAATTTTTTTTTTTTTACACTTGGAGCTCAGTGTCCTGGTGAAGTAACCCGGGGGACCTGAGGAAAATGTGACATTGAAAACTGAGGCAAAGAAAGCAGTTAGTAGCTTAGCCTTTTCCATGTGGTTACCCTCCTTCAGTAACAGGGCCACCTCTTTGGGATCTTCCTTTTATTCATGTCAGCATAATATGTATAAAAAATGTACATTTATGTAGTTTATATTACATGGAAAGCTGGATATTTAGCAATTAACAGCTTGACTACTTTAAGCAAATGACTCCTGTCATTGAAGTAAAAACTGTAAGTGCCTTGATGAATTAGGAAAGAGAACCAGTGCCATGTGACTCAGTAAACCAAAAGCAGCTAAATACCACAGCTGCTGTGTAGAATATTTGTGGCTCATCCTTCAAAAAGACTGTATTTGAAGAACTTTGAGATAGCAAAGAAATTTTAGACTACCAACAAAACCCACATTCTCCAATACAGAAATAAAATAATCATGATATTTTGCTGTTTAACCACTCATCTGCAATAGAGTAAACTACATGGAAAAAATTCCTGTTATATGGTTAGACAAGGAGTAGCCATGTCACTTGTAAATGAAAGATGATTATACTCCTTGCAAGCAGAATACACAGCTGTGCTTAGGCACTGGTCTATGTACGTTCCCTCTTGGCCCATTGTCTGATACTGAATAAAAGATAATTACTTAGTGTAGTGTGTATACGCATGATATTTATATCATTTGGAAACCTCAGTAAAATTATTAGGTGTGTATTTCCTTCACCCAAGCCCTTAGTAAATTATCATCAACACAGAAAAGAAAAATTCTGAAAGGTTTAGGTATGCTGTTTGGTGATTACACTTCTTTCCTATAAATATATATTGAATAGCTCACTAACCTTACAGTTACCACATGAAAAATGACACTTATTTTTCAGAGCAGTTTGTAGAAGAAGGCCACAGGATGGTTTCCTGGAAGTCATAAGCAACTTTTAATGTTGTAGTTCCAGACTGTGTCTCTATATATCTAGACTCTCAGTCTGGGGAATACGCTCCAGTTGCTGAGTTTGACTTTGCCCCAGCATGTTGGGAAAAGAGCTGAAAATCATTCACCTCCTGCCTCCATTCCCTGCCATCTCTCTTTGAAAAAGTTTTAAGCATGAAAACTGGAGGTCATCATGGAAGGCCAGGGCTCATTGCAGAGTCTACAGGACATGTATGTCCTCAAGGGCATCTAAAGTAGCTTTTTTACTCGATGTCTTCTCTGCTACATTGTGCTTCATGCAAGTTGTCACTCATATTGAAGAAAATATAATACAAAGGTTCACTAAATGAAGCAAGCTTTTTTAGGGAATTTTAGTCTATCTTTCATACTAGTTTGCAAACAAGAGAGAGAACAGCAGGAAGTAGAACTTCTGCAATTCTGACTAAAACTAGTTTGGTTGTTAGATGGATGAAGATGTTGTGAACATTTATGCTTAGTTGAATGAAATTATTTCCAAGGACTGATGATACATAAATGTACAGCAAAACTTAACAGGCTAATAACAGCTGAAAATATTAATATATTAAATTAGTACTGTGTGAATTCAACTAGATATATTTTTTGAAATTAAGCAAAAATATATCTCAAAGAAAGTCTGTACTTACAAATGATATCAATAATCAACAATATCTATGGCTATGTGGTCAATATTTATCTTTCTTTAATGATCTGTTTAATTTTCCTGGTCTTTTCCAAGATAGACAGGAGGAAACATACATTTCAGTGGTGAAACCAAAGTAATGTTAACTTTTATGTTGAGACTGGCTTTGCCACTTTTCTTCAGAGAGTGCTCTTTGCTCTTCCTGACACCGTTTTATCAAGTAGTACCATTTTAGCATTGACCTGTTCATTATCCCAGGTTCTTGTTAGACAGATAGGCTCTTTACTTTATAATCACTACACAGTTTTCTTAACTCTCTTTGCTCTTCCTTTTAAAAGCATGTTGAAAAACTACTCAGTCTTAAAACTTGTTCCCATTCCATCTACTTAATTTTTTCTGTATGTTTGGATATTTGTAAATTTAGAAAATTCCTTTCACTGTGCAGCCTTTTATGCTGTTTCTCAGCTGGTAAGATATGAATTGAGAGCAATTATCCAACATGAAATCAGGATGTGAATGTTTAGTCAAAAGAGAAGTCAAAATACAATGAAACTTTTTCAATTTGTTTTTCATCTGGGATAAATAATGAAAAATTATTTGTATCAAACCAGTTGTTTACTTCAGAACTGAAACACATCAATTAGTACTTCAATTATATTTCAGGTATTTAAATAATACACTAAAAAGTCAACAAAGCAGAGTTGTGCTTTTGAGATGATTTCCTTTTTAAATTTAAGAATATGAAACACCTTTGCAAGTCTCATTTCCTTTTTAATTCAATTGATTGTGATTTATTTAAACCACGTCATTTGCTGTAGGGCTCAAATAAGATGGAAAAGTTGAACTTGTTATTGGCCAGAATCTTCCTTCAAAATGGTTTAGCTTTTTGTAAACACTTCATCAATTGCCAGATGTCTCACAGGAGTGGTTGGTGGAAGCCTTTAGTTCTGACTGAGCAAGATGTTCTCTCAGGTTGAAAGTTTCAAAAGGACTATTTTGGACCAGGTGGGGACTATTCAGTGGGCTTCCTTAAAGGCAGAGCGAAATCTAACAGGGCTTTACATCACCAATCTGTTAATGTGCCCTTCCACCCCATTTCTGTCTTCTCCAGTTTTTAGTGAACACTTTTTAAAATATCTGTGAAACAGGAAAAGAAGCATTTCACAATATTTTATATTTTAGCCTTGAGAGTTGGAGAACTCTTCCTAAAATTAGCAATCATTTCTGGAGGACTCATCTTTCATAATGTATTTATCAGCATGAATAGCTGCCATATCTCAGTAAGCGAAAATTCCTGCCTTGCAAAACAGAGGAATTTGCTCAAACATGGTCCAACTGGTAAAAATCTTGCTGATATATTTCAAAGTTGTTACATCTTTATAAAGTTCAGAGGATATACACTATCATAGTGTTTAGTCCTGGGTCAACCTCAGGTTTCTCACCACTGGAAAGCTTTAAATCATTGCTGGCATTACCATTTCAATATCTCATGCACTTGTGCCACTCTAATGACTTTGGAGTAATTTTAACTAAAATAATTTTTTCCTAACATTTTATTTTACCACCTCCAACCAAAAATCATATTCATAACCACAGACTACTTGAAACATATCTCCTTATTTTTCCAAAACAATATATTTATTTCCAATTTTTTCATGTGTATTACATTATTAAATGACAATCTAAAATATCCTCCCTTGACCTAGTGATGATGCTTTTGTCCCCTTATCTTTAACAAGGGTTGAGTAGGAGTTTAAAAATCTTGAAATTATTTATAATAGTTTCACCCAAGCAGGAAGTTCACCCAAAGTGAAGTCTGGCAGTACAATTTTGCAACTCTGGTGCTTACCTCTTGCAAGCTATTGTAAAGGACATATGTCAGTGCACTTTTTTGAGCGGAAAAAAGGTGTATCACTCACTTTTAGTACGCTTGTACCACACCTAGTAAGGAGTACAAACAATGGCAATGTAATGAATGTGCTGCTCACAAGGGGTGTTATGTCTAACAATGTTTGTCACATATTTATGCCCATTGTTTCACTGGTCCTAGAATACAAAGAGGAGTAATTTGGTTGGGAAACACCAGAAGTTTCAAATGGAGACATTATTCCTACCTATTCAGTAGCATGCATGACAGTAATTTTAACATTATTGTTGAACTGACTTCTCTTTTTTATTCAGTGACGGAGCCATATGTGGCCACATGGGCAAAATAAATTTGGTACTGAATGCCAGAAGGTTTTACTTTGTTATTCTAATCCATTTCTGGTTCCACAGTGGTGGTATCTAGAGCATCAGGGCTCACTTGGTATTCAGTCCATGCAGTCTGCAAAAATCACACTGCTGTGGGGGACTAAAGTGATTATAGCAGAATGGTGTCTGCTCTGTCTTTGACATAATTGTCTCTGTGTAGTCAGAAAGGTATCCACACTTGAGACAGAATTTCTAGCTGAAGTTTATTTGGCTTGAAATAAATGCTTTTATATTAAGTAAAACACTGCTCTTTCCATTTTGATTAAATAATAATCAGTACACTCTTTGGGGTTTTTTGTTGGGTTTTTGCTTGTTTGCTTGTTTTTGTGTGTGGAGGAGTTTTTTTTTTTCTGAAAATCTCAAGCAAAGTTTACACCCTTACTGATACACAAAAATTGTGGAATATCCTCAAGCTTTTGTTGGTGACTGCTTAAAAAATTCAGTGTTACACCGAGGAGGTAGCTTTTCCTGGGTTAAAAAAAATTGTAACCATACAATGCTGGATCTAGTATATACTGAAGTGTTAAGGAAATTTTCCTGTCTGACCATCCAGAAGCCACTCTGGCAGACACACTCTCACCACCTGAGCTGGGCCCAAGGCCCCTTCACAGCCACACACCCCACACTTGGAGTCACACCAGGTCTCCTTAATGGCTCAGCCCCGGGTTTCCAGTAGCAGAGTCTCAGACATTCAGATCCTTCAGATGATTTAGTCTTGGTCCAATAACTAAATAACAAAATAGCAAAATAACAGCTTGATCTGGTGCCTCTGAGGAGGGACCCAGTACAAAGGAACCCTTGGGCTTCTATACCTTCACAGTCCAAGGGTGGGAAATTCTTTGGGTCTTTGGCTCCTGCCATCTCTGAGTGTCCGGTGCCCTGGATGGACCACGGGTCCTCAGGCCCTTTGTTATGCAAAGGGTCGGCTTCTCACAGCCGCTTGCCCAGGGCTCCCACCCAGATCTCATCCTGCAGCTCCCACTGCAGCTGCACCCAGAGCTACCTGCACTGAAGGTACTCCTCAGCTAGAAGTCATGTGTACTCCTCACAGAGTTTTGTTTCTGTATAAAACATACAGACTTCCTTTGGCTGAAGAAGTTCTTATACATTTGATAGCTGAACAGTGAGGCAAATTCAACGGGTTCTGCCAACTTACTGCAGTGTTCTCATATTTCTGTGAGTGACAAAATACGTTTTATTTTTATTAAAGTTCATATTTAAATGCAGTTTAAATATCTGAGCTTTTAGATATACAATGCATTTACAATACATTAACAAGTATAATTTTTTACATTTACGCTTGTATTTTAATTAGTAACTGATAAATAACTTTTTAGATTTTGTTTAATAGCTGATACAAAGAGAAATTAAGAGCAGAAGCTACTTGAATACATCCTACAGATCATTTATAGAACTTGAAAGCATATATGCATGCGCCTTTTTGGTTTTTATTGGGTTTTTTTAAATTTTATTTTGAATGTAGTGTATTTATCAGTTTTATAAATACAGAAATGCTGGCACATATGCGTAAAAATATTTGTAGTGCTTTGAAAAACTGAGACTGCAGATGGCTGTATTTGTGAGTTTTAAGTGGTTTGGATATGAATTATAGTACATATTATGCAAAAGAAGTTCAAAACCACTGGAGAGGATGACTGTAAAATAGAGAGTGAAATATAATATAGAGAATGTAATTTACTTTCTGTAATACCAGTTAAAGATGGGGACGGCCAAAAAACACAGAAGATCCAGTGAAGACATTGGCACTGGAAGTATAGCAAGATGCTTTAGACACAGTAGGCTCTCAATAGCGAGAGAATGTTACTCATAATTTTTTTACTTTCTAAATATTTAGGGTTTATTCCAAACCAGCTCAGAGCTCCAAACACCATTCTTACTGTTCAATTTGATCAGCTGGAACATTTCTATGTGCACATTTGCATATACGGTTATTTAATCTGATATATTTTAATCAACAAAATATGAAATAATTAGATAGAAGAAGGTACCTTTCTTAGTTGCAATAGCTGGCTGGAGAAAGAGAGAAAATCAGAAAAAAATTCTTCCTCTCTTCTCCCCAGATTTATCCTGTGTAAGATATGTCATGTATATGCTTTTTGTCAAAGTGTGTGAAACAGTAAGCTGTGTATGGAAAATAAGCAAGGTTCTCTTACAAATATGGTAGGGACATCAGAACTGAGTCTTCTTTACAGAGCATGATCTGCTGCTTACTGTACTCATTTGAGCATAACATACCACCACTTGACAGGGTGCCTTGCTTGTGCTCTTCCACATGCCACATACCTTTTCCTCCTTGCTGAGCCCAGTCTTGTGCTACCTTGCTGAAACTTCACCTTGACATTTGCCAAAATGCTCTGTTTCAGGTCACTGTGCAGTTATTCTCTTCCTCATGTACAGATATCCTCCCCTGCTGCCTGCAGCATCTACATACTGCTGGGCCTGAGCTGCTGATCTCCCCTTGCTGTTACAGGATCTGATTTCCTGTATGTCCCTGCCAAGATCCTGTGTTTTTAAAGAGGTCTTCTCAGTCTACTCTGGGAGTGGTGTGCCCAAGACATGGTGTTGATTGCAGTTGCTTTACAATTTTAATTTCAGTTGTGCTGCTTCTGTCCCTCTCTGTGAACTATATTGTATTTCTTTGGTACTGCCTTGTAATTGTTTTGTTGTCTCTCTGTGCTACAACACCCATCAAAAATAATACAGCACAACAGGCAGTCCTAAGCCTACATACAGGTAACTGGCAAGATCAATCCCACCTCATATAAGTCTGTTTCACTTAGAAAAAATACAAGAAATAGAAGGTGACACTTTTTTTTACTCCTGGGAGGCACCCCTTGGAAAGATGAAGACCAGAACTAAGTTGCTGTACTGGCACAAGAATTATTATGGTGGCAGCAGTCCCCACTCTTTTGTTGAATGTCCATGGAACAATTTTGGATTACAAAGAGGCTCCAAGGGACTGGGCTAAAAATCACTGTGCAAATTGAAAATAAATGAAGAATGTTTACTTGCAAGGTCTGATGGGACTTCCTCCGACTTATAAATGTGGCAGTTATAGGACACGTTACCATTTCTTTTATTGTATGTTTTGCTGATTGTTAATATTTTCAGAAGATGGTAATTTGATGTGATGAAAGGTATAACTGTGAGGATAATTTGTGCCTTCCACTCTGACTTTACTATAACTTGCGGCTTTGACTGAAACTTTTCTATATTGTCTGGTTAATTTTTCTCTTTAATGCTCTGAATCGCTAAGCAGCATTATTTTTCTTCTATTGTACACTTTCATTTCAGCTTTCTGCGCAGACAGCATCTGTGATTAATTACAGAAGAGCATAGCGTGGTTAAGTTTGTGTCAATAAACAGAGCAGATACAACTGGCTTGTGGTGTGTCCTGACGTGACTGCTCCTTCAGGTGAGCAGGCACTATTAGTAGTAAGGGTTTGTCTGGAAAAGGCCAGCTAGGGAAATATTATATGTAGGACATAGTGTGGATCATGTCTCAGGCCTCTTAAGAGAGGGGTTAGCATGGTGAGAAATGTCACAAAATTACAAATTGCATTGTTACAATTGTGTGCTGTAAATCCACATAGAGTAGAGTAACTCATGAGGTGATTTGGAGTTTATGTAGGTCTGTTGGACTCAGTGCCACAACAGCTGCAATCACTTAATATCCATCACCTAATAAATGTCTGCAGAAAAATTCACAATTTATTTTTATTTCTGTACTGAATTATATTGCAGTATGTGCATACTTCATAAAACACAACAAAATGCTTCAAAGACCTAGTGCCCAAATACAGAAGCATTACCAAAAAATTCTCACTAGCTAGAAGAGGATGCCTTAGTAGCTACCTCAAGATCTTGCAAAATATGATCTTGAAAACATCCTCACATGCTGCTTAAGCCAGCACTTTTTAAAAGCACAACTTGGTCTCACATAGCTTCAGGACATGTGACTGCAGAGCTGTAATAAATTGTATTATTTCAAATGTCTTTGTTTTCCTGAAAAATTCAAAGTGGGAACATGTTTTACCATAGTGTCTCTCAGCTTGGTGTACTTAGAGAAATTATACTGATTTGTTCCTTTACAACAAACTTTACTTCATGCTCAAGCCTTCTACATCTCATTATAGATTGGCAGTTTAAACAGGAAAAGGAAATTTGCTGAAAAGATCTAGATCGCATTTCATCCTTGTAAGCAGAAGAGACAGGGCATGCACTCAAACAAATATTACATTTTCTAATCCTGATTTTCCTGAATAAACCAAGTGCTGTACTGTGAAATGTGTTGTTGGGATTTTTAAAACCTAGATCATATCAGGCAATGAATTTTATACTTCATGACAGCAGGCCCTTTTTTCTTTTTCCAGGTGATAGAAGGAAAATTAAGGTTTGATTCCTTTAGTGCTTAGACATTCCAGACAATGCATTCTTTATTGTGCCAGCTATATAGTAAGTGAATTTTTGTTTCATGTGTTTCGTATCTCAATACAAATACCAAAGAAACAACTGTATTTGTAATGGTGAGAAGTCACTGTTATTTTACTATCGTCCATGCTTTCTGTAGTTGAAGGTAAGGAGGCAGTAATGCTACAACAGAAACAATGCCTTTGTAGATGGACACAGATGGGTTACATGGTTGGATTTCTCTCAGAATGTTGGAGGCTGAGTGATAATGAAGTTGATGGAAATGGATTTTATGTTGTCTTGTATTAATTTGTGGTTGATAAGCTATTCAATAACTTATATTGAATGATTTAACCATTTACAAACAAATCCCCTCCCACCTACCAAGCTAAAGGAAACAAATCTTTGAGATAAATGTGCAAAGGAAGAATTATTTTTGGGGGAGGGGTGGGGAGGTTGCGTTTATTTTGCTTTGTGGGTTGGTTTGTTTGGGGTTTTTGGTTGGGTTTGGGGTTTTTCGGGTTTTTTTCATTGGTTGCTTTTTTTCTCGGTGTGACTGTTAACTGAAGATGAATACTGTGATCTGCAAAACCAATGGAACTTCTTTTGGTACATACTGGCTTCACTTCACCTCTATCCTGTGCTGTATCAACCCCAAAATCCTCCATGTGTCTTTTGATGTTCTCACAAGGGAAAAGATATAAGACTGAGAATTTTGGGGAGCTAAGCATGTACTTTATGACAGACTGACTGTTCACCAGATCCTAAGTCATTAGCCAGATACTAAGAGTATAAAACAGTTGTGGTTTTCCTATCTTTCTTCAGTAAGGACAGTGATTTGTATCTCTCTTCAATACGTAACTGCTAAGCATTTTTTCTAACAAATTCTGGGATTTGAATTATCTGCCCACCCTTAAAGTTGACTGAAGGATCAAAAACTATTGAGTAACTTAAAAATCCTGTATATTTAATTTACTTGAGAATCTAGAATAAGAGCAAGATAACATTCTGTCTTCTCATACCGCTGCACAATAGAAATAACAGATTTTTTTTCATCTTTAATTACATCTGTCCTGGCACTGACAATAATTTTTCATGTCAGTAAAGCAAGGTTTGACAAAGCAGTAGACTGCACCTTTCATTTGCATGTTTAGTGTGAAGTAGAAGTGTGTTATACTCACATAAGTGAAACTTAATTGATTCCTACAGATTTGTACTTTGCTGATTCATATATCGTTACCTTTTTTTTTGTCAGAAAAACTTTGTAATACATAATCTTGTAGTGATACTTATAGTGCAAGTCTGACTCCATGAAGCTGCCTTAGTCTATTGAAGATAACATAAGGATATGGGGTTTGTCAGAATACGTAGTTGACAGCTAATCAGTACAAGAGGCAAAGACAAGAGACAGGATAAGTAACAAAGGAGATACCCAGACAAAAAAAAAACATAAGGGAGAGGAGGTAACAGAGAAAACAATAAGGATCATATCTTTGGTCACCGATCAAGGGAGAACTGAAGGAACCACTTTGAGTTGAGCTTTGAAGAAGTTCAACCAGAACTTTGTAGTTGAGAAGAAACTAGGGACACCAGGTAATTGCTGGTCCTCCTGAGAAAGAGTTTTTATGGGAATTTTGAAGATGTTTTTGGGACTTTATAAAACTTCTAGGGATATTCTGAGGGCACTGTGTGCATATGGAGAACTATTATGGGATCTTTAGGAGAAGGGCCAAATTCAGGGAAAGTTAGGGACCGAGTTGAATCAGAGAGGAGCACGCAAAGGGGAGGAGATGAGAGAAAAAATGCCAGCTGGGAACAAGCTACTGATCAGTCTGCTTGTGGGGCCAAGTCCTGTTCCTGACTACTGTAATCTGTCCTCCCCTTCACTAATTTGTTCCTACCTATTTTCTGTGTGACCTTGTTCTCCATTCTGTATCTAGCAGAGATAGGACCTGCTAAAAAATTTCAAGCCAGACTAGCTAGTGAGGAAGAGGGAAGGGTGGCGTCTTCAAAGACCCAAGATCTGAACTGGTGAATGGATAAGGTATGTAGGATCCTGACAGGCATATTTTATTAACTTAGACCATTCTAATATTCAGTGGATCTATGAATATCAGTGTGCTTGTGAGGTGAAAATATGTGTCTTGCTAAATAGGCTTTGGTGCAAATATTTACATTCATCTTGAATTTAAATATATTTGGAAGAATTAATTTCTATTCATGTATTTTAATTCTTGAATAAAAAGAATCATTTACTTGAGGGTTTTGTACTTGCAATTACCTTGTTTGCAAATGTTTGCTGGGTTTTGTAAAAGAGAAAAGATACGTATGTAGTTTTCCAAAACTGATGATAAAACTTTGTCAGCTTTATGAAATGCCAGAAAAAAAAACATTTATAATTTTTGATATCTTATAGCAATATAATAGCTAGTAAATCCCTTGGAACACTAATGTTGAAAACACACATTGGAGTCTCGTTGACAACACTTGCTTAGCAGACGTTCGTGTTGAGTTTTTGCAGTTGTTTGGCATTTTAATCCTAATTTTTCCTTCAGTCTATGAGCAGTAGTATTTGAGACTTATGAATAACATTGTATCAGAGGTCATTGGTGTTAGTCACTAAAAATCAATTCTGAGCAGCCGGGTTATACAGTGAAAGCCTGGGGGCAACGAGGTCTGCTCTCAGGGGCAGACTGCAACAGCCTGATGTCAGACTACATGGCAGAGAAAGGAGCGGTGCTCAGCCTCTGGGAAAGGCACTTAGATTAAGCTTTCTGCTTGAAAAATGGTAATGAGAAATCGGATATTGTGTTCATAGGAGGGAAGAGGGAATTTGTGTGAGATAAACAGTAATGGGAATTTTGCTGACAAGATCAATCTTTTATTTCAAACTTCAGTGGGGAGGGGTTTGTTGCAGCTTTTTTCCCCCCTATTGCTGTTGTTATTAAAGAGCGAAACTGAAACTCCTGTCATATTTGTCTTCACTGTCCCATCCTTAGTGATCATTAATTTCATGGTAACATGTGACATCTTCCCTTTTGTTTTGTTTTTAAGCCTCATTATACTGCTAGTATGAGTACATCTTTTACAGTTCTGACTTGAATAATACTACATCTCCCATGTGACTTTTTTTTCTCCAGACGCCTCCAAAAATAGAAACAAACTGGCCCAGACATGAAACTGTTATACTTAGGGTTTTCTCATACGAAATGAAGGGAAAGGAATAAACAGGACTGTTAACCCTTCTTTTTCCATCCTTCATATCACATCTCATACCATTAGCATACAGACATTTGATGTGATCTCCCTTTCTGGAGGCATTCAAAACCCACCTGGACACTTTTCTGTGTAACCTGTTATTAGTGACCCTGCCTTGGCAAGGGGATTGGACTAGATAATCTCCAGGGATCATCCAAGTGAGAAAGGCTTTCAGACTCTGTAAAGCATTGCTTAAAATGCCATTTATTAGAGATAAAAACTATAAAGACATAATAGTGTCAATAATCTTATGTCCCTTCAGATGCTGGTAACCTTAACTTGTGCTTCCCATCCGGAAATGGAATCACTGGTACTAACAGGGAGCTGTAAACAGGTTCCCCTGTTATCATCAAAGCTGAAGTTTATATTGTGACCATGGAATACGGCCTCAATGCCAGGCTGTGCATGTAGCACAGCATGAGCCAGGGACGCCTCAGACGGTATCTTGATCACCACTCCTTGGTGTGCAATGGTCTTCCAGCCACCGTCACCATGCTGGTCAAAAAGATGCTCAGGGTGAATGTAGCTTTCCCACTAACCTAGAAGCTGTTGTCCTGGGGGAGCACGAAGGCACAATTAATGTAATAAATAAAAAAATGAGCTTTCGTCTCCACCACACTGTGTAAATAAAGATAATTAAAACAGATTAAATACAAGATACTCCTGCTATAACAGAACCCAGTGGTGGTTTCTTGAGTGCTATGCCAAATTATCTATTTTAAGCACTTTTTAAAAATTAGGAGGAGAATCTAAATTAATAGTGAAGTAGACTTGAGACGGTGGATGCTGATTTCATATCAAAACTTCGAAAGATACTTATGCTTGTTGACAGATAAAAGTATTTGTTCTTACAATTCACTGTTGCCTTATAGTGACACTTCAGTAAAAAATGATAATTTCTAAACAAGCACAGTTCTCAGGAATGTGAGATCAGAGTGATAGTCATCTGCTATTTTTTTTTTCCTCATTCCTTACATTCTCTGGAGACTCAACTAAGTCTATGCCGTGAGCTAAAGGGTCACTGCTTCTTAATTACTACAATTAACCAACTTCTGCTGACTCAGCTCAAGAAGTCTATTACAAAGAGATGAATTCAGCAGGATTCCAAAGTTAAACTTTCATTGTATTAATATTATACTGACAATGTCCAGGTACCTTATAAATGATCCTGACTTAAGAGCAACAGGTAATGGGAATTCTCAAAGTTATATGTTTTTTTGGATGAAAGGGAAAAGTCAACTTTTTAAAACACTTATTCTGATTCTTATAATTCAAAAATAGGTCCGCCAAAGATAAGGCAGAAATAATGGACCTTATTTCTAGAAGTGGTTGGACTTTTCATGTGAGTATTTAGGAAGAACAGAAAGGACGTGATGATGATTTGCAAAGTGTTTCAATGTAGCCCATTTTTAATCTGTGCTCCTTTAAGCATCATTGATCCTGAAGGTTAGCAAATACTTCCTAAAAATTATTCACTAGTTACAAGGGTGAAAATTACAAAAAGCAGCACATCTCTCCATACAGAATTCAGTATCACAAGACAAAACCATGTACAGCGTTATTGATACTGAACCTTGATGAAATGTTTTGACTTGAACAGGGTACGTCTACAAAATTTTTCATGATAACAGAAAAGAACCCTTCTTAGGAAAGAAGTCTGTAAAATCCAGTGTTGGTAGATTGTAGTATGTTGCAAGTTTGATATCATTACTATGGAACGGAGGAGAATGCAAGGGATAGGCATTCATTCAACCTTCAGTGTGATAGCACATTTAAAACCTAAGTCTAAGAACACTTGAGATTTGGAGCAGAAATAAAGAAGATTTCTGTTGGAAATTTATGTTAGTTTATTCTCCTTCAGGAAATATCACAGGATAGTTAACAGGTCCAGTTTTATGGACAGGGGAGTAAAAAAAATTAAAACTAAAGACAAGGCATTATTCTTTTTGCCTTCTATTCGTGTGTATAACAGGTGCAAATTTAGTACTTGACATAAAATCCAAGCAGAGCCTGAAAAGTAAATTGTATTTCTTCTGTCACAGTAACAGACGGGTAGATGGTTCTACTATGAATTGCCTGAAGGGAGAACTCTCTTCTTCTCTATGTTTTTTTCTATCTGATTTCCTTTTACTATGAAAAAGTTAACATTGATTTTATTGTTGAAGGTGAATTGTAGCCATCAACTTGCAAAGTAAATATCATAGTGTTTTACCATATTTTATACCCAGTGTTAATACTGAACTGAGCAAAAAGTCCAAATTTCCAAAAAGTCTGGAAGCTGTAATAATGTTTTTGGGTTTCTGTTTGTTTCTTGGGAAAAACTGAGCAATTTTTTCTTTTGTGGGATAATTTAGTTTAGTTTTGATTCTTGTATTTTAGAAATGAATAATCATAATGTACAGCTAGATCTGGAATGCAAACTATGTCAAAGGAGTACTTGTCCATCTATATGCAAAAACTCACTTCTGGAAAAAATTGCTGATTTGATGATGAGACTGGGTAAGGTTGGAAGGGACCCCAGTGGGTCATCGGGTCCAACCTCCCTACTCAAACAGGGTCATTCCAGAGCACACGGTATAGGATTGTGTCCAGATGGTTCTTGAATATCTCCAGGGAGGGAGAGTTCACAACCACTCTGGGCAATCTGCCCAGAGCACAGGCAACTTCATTGTAAAGAAGTTCTTCATCTTATTCCAGTGGAATCTCCTGTGCATCAGTTTCTGCCTGTTGCTTCTCTTGGCTATTGCATGGCTGCACCAAGAAGTGCCTGACTCCATCCTCTTGACATCTCCCTTCAGATTCTTGTAGTCATTGGCAAGCTCCTCTCTCTGTTGTCTCATCTCAAAGCTGAACAGGCCCAGCTCCTTTAGCCTTTCCTTGTACAAGAGATGTTCCGCTCCCTTAAACATCTTTTTCACCCTCCACTGGACCCATTACAGGAGCTCCATGTTTCTCTTGTGTTTGGCTCATTGGGATGCATCATTCTTGAGTCTGGAGGAAGTGATCCTTGAATATTAACCAACTTTCTTGGATCCCTCTTCCCTGCAGGGCCTGTTCCCATGAGATTCTTTCAAGAAGAGCCTTGAAGGGCTTACCTTTAGCTCTCCTGAAACCCAGATGTGTTAAGAATATATAATATATGCATATGGCTTTTTCTAAAAACATCACAGATTTTTTTCCTCCAGGGTAATGTGTGCCTCATAAAATTAGGTAGTACTAGTAGCTGCTGTTAAATGAATCTAGTATTTTGTCTAATAAGACAGGAATATGCCTACTGAGAAATTTCTGTGCAGTAAAAAATGAAGGCACACTGAAATGCACTGTAGTTTTTGTTATACTTTCATTTCTTTGCCCTGAAAGACATCACATACTTTAAGGACAGATAAAATGCAACAAAAAATTATTGATTCTAGAGTGGAATAAAGAGGAAAATGCATACAACAAGAATGAAAGGTCACATTTATCTAGAAAATTTCCTAAATGCTTAGACAGGTGTCAACTTCTGTCATTTTTTCTTATTTGCAGGAAAATGTTAACAAGGTATTGACTCTTTTCACTCTCATAAATTACAAGAGAAACTGAGGGATAGGCTTGCATCTTAGAAACCTGTAGGCAGGTGATTTTTCAAAAAAATTATGATTACTGCACTATTTTAAGAGCTGCAAAATTGTAGTTGCCTTGCCACAGATTAGAGTCAACAAATTGTTGCAAACTAACCAACCAACCAAAAAATCCCTAAAACCTATCTAATCTGACCAGAGCGGAAAGAGCCACATGTGATAAGAGCACCAAACAATTGAGTGCATGGGATTCAGAAAATAGAAATTTCTGATTTGAAGTTTACCTGTAAAATGTCAGTGTTAGATTTGAAATAAGTGGAATAGAAGTCAGTTGAAGGATCAGTTGAGAAGAGTGAAACAGCAGCATTGTTGCTTCCACTGCACTTTAATGAGGTAGTTGGTCATACACAATGTCAAAATATCTCGACTTAAAACCAATCAGGCAGTCTTCAGGTGAAATAGGGAAAATATTTTAAAGGTATTCAGTGGTTATTCAGTTAAACTGAAAAAAAAATTTCCTAATATGATATTATATTTTGCTTCACCATTTAATTTGCTTTGCTATGTATCTTTGTACGTGCATTGTTAGTCTGAAACCATGCACTTACGTCGTAAGTAGTTGTACTTTGTGGCTTCTTCTAAGCTGTCAGTAAGATTATCGATTATTTTTACATGACTCAGGAATTTTATATGTTAACAGTGAAATCAAAATAGAGAAAGAAACTTTTCATAAAAAGAGGAAAAATATGCTTCTTTTCACTAAGATTTATTTAATTAATTATTTTAACCAAACAATAGTATACAGTTCAGAAAGTAGAAAAATGCTATGGATCTGAGCCAAAGGCCACTGGAATCAGTAGGAATATTTCTATTGACCTCAGCTGGCTTGCACTGTAACTTAACTGGGCTAATAGATATTTTAAAATTTAGTCTTCTTGCAAGAGTAATTTAACCTAGTGGTTTATTAAACATCTAATAAAAGCTGTAATTTAGTTTTTGTGAAATCCAGCACTGGTCCTGTTTTTAAAGAGCAAGGAGTGTTTGCCAGTGCTGTCTGTCCCAACCAACATGAACCTTTTTTTAATTTCCACTATGTGAGGCAGCTCCTTCTCAGAAATACCAAAAAAAATAGCATCACTTGCATGCTCTAGTATGAAGCTGAGAGTGAGGATTATAAAAAAGAAGCTGCAGAAGGAAAACAGGGGCCAGAAAACACTTGAGAATGTGGGTTAACAACCTGAGAATTTGTAGTAGCGTGATTGGGGCAGAACCACCACAGAATAGATGTGTGGAAATTATCTCCCTAGCTTTTTCACTCTTTCCCAGTACCTGGAGAGGATTTCAAACCAGACATAGCTTCACTGACCTTAAAAAATACAGGATGAATTTGTTGAATATTTGTTAAACATTTTTTGGCCAATGTTGAAATTTACTGATATGCCATGATGACATATTATCTACCTTCTGAAAAATGAAGCCAAGACTGAACTTTCAACACTGATTCTCAAGTAATCTCTTGAATCCCAGGGTCCTACTGGAAGTACCCCCAAGTAGGGTGAGTTTGTGTATCAAATCTATTGGTTCATGATCTGAACACTTTATCATCTCTTTCTCAACAGTGCTTGAAATGTTGCTTTCTTTTTGGTTCTGTATCAGCTTTTAATTTTGTGGGACTTGTTTTTGTGCAATACACATAAATCGCTGCTGAAGACTCTGGTTTTGATCTGGCTTTTCTTTCACTGAAGTCAACAAGAAATTGTCACGAGCTTTAAACAATAAATGTGTATCTGTTCCATGATTATCTTTCCTGAGCATATACTTCATAGTTGAATGTTAGGCTGCTTCATATTAGGTATTTCTAACTCTTGTCTTTCTACCAGTGCCTCTGGATTATTTTAAATTTGCTTTCTCAAAGTGATGTTGAATTGCTGTCAAATATAATTTTTCAGAATGATGCCCTTGTCACAATCGGTAGTTCTAGTGAAAATACTTTTATATTAGTTGAAGAGAGTGCAATTACCTGCAAGTCATTTTGCATAAAAGATAAATGGAAAGTGTCTCTGACATGCTTGATGGAGGTTAGCAACCCTTTCAGATCTAATGAAAAGTTGTGGATATTTTCATTCTTGATGCAATTTACTTTACTTCTAATTAGAAGGCAACAGATGTTTAAATGAAGGTAATACAATTAAATTGGCTGTGGGTGAAATATTCATGCCATTGTTCCATGCTTGAAGGCTTGCACTGTATATGCTTGGCAAAAGTACATGGGTCAAACCCATGGGCCAGCTGGAATGAAGGGAATCAAGATTTGGGTTTTCTCAGAGGGCTGTGACGGTGTTAAGGCCTTTTCAAGTTCATGAGAAGCATGGGATCAGATTGATTGTGACTACAGTTCATTAACACTTTAGGCTAGCCTTTAAATATTTATTCATTTAGGGATGCGTCTCTAACAATATACAGAGGAAGGGTGACCTGCTGATCATGTGGTTATCTGGCATTTGGCGGTCAGCCCTCCATTCTGCTTGCATAGAGTCTGTAGGAAATTGTATAAACCATGATTTTCAGTTTGTGAAATACAGTTATTAGTACTACAACATTTTAGATCACTTTTGCACTGACTTATTTATTGCTGTGAGATGCTAAAGTCCCAAAAAAGATGTCATGTAAATGGCTGAAATACATAAGACCAGATAATTCTGATTAAAGGGCAGAAATAAACTTGACAACAAAGATTTGATCCCATTCAATCTCTAGTTCATCTGTTTATACAGGGACTGATTATCTTCCTTCAGCTTATTTTGTGGAACATATTGCTCCTATTAATTTTATTTAGCCTGTGGCTGACCAGAAAATTTAGCAAAGCTACTAATTTTGTCTTTTCCCTGCTCCCCTTTGACCCTGTCCTGCACCTCTCACTTCTTGTCATCACTGAGACAGTTCAACAAGGGAAGGTGATGGATTCTGAACCAGGAAAGGGGTAACCAATGAGATGTACGTACAGATTGGGGAATGAGATGCTGCAAAGCAGTGCCATGGAAAGGGCCCTGTGGATCCTGGCTGATGGCAAGTTGAACATGAGTCAGCAGTGCCCTGATAGCCAGGAGGACCAACCCTGTCCTGGGGTGCATCAGGCACAGCATCGCCAGCCGGGCTGTGCTAGTTTGAAAGCAAACTAGTGAGAGAGTCTAAGTCAGAAATACAATTTAATAGGAAAAATAAAATAAATGCAGTAGCACAAACAAAAAAAACAACCCACTGACAAGGTCAGAGCCCAAACCTGACCCCCTGATAATCGGGGGGTTGGTAACAGTCCAATGAGATGGTGACTGCAGTCCTCCTGGAGTGATGGTTCTGTTGAAAAGTCTGGTCTTCCCCTGAAGGTCCAGCAGTGTTGTAGGAGGGTCTGGTCTTCCTCGGAAAATCCAGCGGTGTAGCTCTTGTCCTCTGGGGTCCCAGTAGGTANGGCTCTCAACAGCCCATGGCAATAGAATACATTGTAACCCAGGACACAGGCAAGGGAGGGGATTGTCCTGATCTGCTCTGCTCTGCTCTGCTCTGGGGCGGCCTCACCTCGAGTGCTGGGGGCAGTTTTGGGTGCTGCAATGTAAGAAAAATGTTAAACTATCAGAGAGTGTACCAAGGAGGACAATGAGGATGGTGAAGGGCCTTGAGGGGAAACCATATGAGGAGCAGCTGAAATCACTTGGTCTGTTCAGTCTGGAGGAGACTGAGGGGAGGCCCCATTGCAGTCTACAATTTTCTTATGAGGGGAAGAGGAGGAGCAGACACTGATCTCTTCAGTTCTGTGGTGGCTGGTGACAAGACCTGAGGGAATGGCCTTAAGCTGAGTCAGGAGAGGTTTAGGTTGGATGCTAGGAAAAGGTTCTTCACCTAGAGGGTGTCTGGGCACTGGAACAGCTTCCCCAGGGAAGTGGTCACAGCACCAAGCCTGACAGAGCTCAAGAAGCATTTGGACAATGCTCTCAGGCACATGGTGTGACTCTTGGAGCTGTCCTGTGCAGAGCCAGGAGTAGGACTCAATGATCCCTGTGGTTTCCTTCCAACTCAGTATCTTCTGTGATTCTGTGTGAGTCTGTGCTGTCTTCCCATGTTTTAAACTGATTCTGATGGGCAATAATTTTCTCTTTACACATTTGCATGATGAAAAAAACCTGAAACAATCCAGTTTTAGTTTGTATGTGGAACTCGGCACGTCACGTTATTATTAAACAAAAAGAAAATTAAAGTATACTAGAAATCTAAAGAAGAGGATAACACCTGAAGCCATGAGTAAAAATAATGAGATTATCAACTCTGTGTTCCTGAGATTAACCCAGACTTTATTCCCCAAACCACAGTCAATGAATAATTCCTGCTCAAATAGATATATGTTGTTAATTATTGTGGCAGATAGGTCATTCCCAGGGTGGAGCTAAAAACATCTCCTACTCTCTGAAACTACTTAACTATTCTAACAGCAGCCAGTGGAAGCAACACTGTTCCAAATGAGTAGTGACTGGAAGTTTGCTCTGAACATTGCATATGTGGTTGAAATAAGCTGTGGGACAGGACAGGCACGGGTAGTTCTTTGTAGAACTTATAAGAAGGTATATAAATACATACATATACGTATATATATATATATATATATATATTTATACGTATAATTTTTTTTGTTATTTCTACGTTTCCTTAATGGTGTAGGGAGTAGGAGTTGGGGGAGGTGAGATTGCAACTGATAACTCCATGAACATTTTTTATTTGCAAAGCTGCTTCTCAGTGGAGTCAAGCTGTCATAAATAACATAATGAGTCACACTGCAGTCACGTAAAATGTTTGCTCACACATTAACTAATGGGGCAACAGTTGCAAGATGAACCCCAGCTGCATCCTCTGAAGAAAACTGTTGGACTGAAGTAGGCTAGATTGGACCCAGTAGCTACTGGTGGCTCCTGGGGTAAATATTCATAATGGCCCTTAATCAGACTTTTATTTCATCAAAGGTATACAGAATCCTGTAGTCTTTATATGCATATGGAAGCTAGTACCCTCTTGAATGTGGTCTGAGGTAGTCAACCTATTGTGGGTACCGAGTGTGCTGTGGCCCTGTAGGGATTCAGCAGGTTCTCGGTGCCAGATTATTGTTATGTGAAGAAGCAACAGTTACAGGTTCATAGAATATGCTGAGTTGGAAGGAGCCCACAAGGATCATTGAGTCCAACTCTTGTCCCTGCACAGGACAGTTCCAAGAGTCACACTGTGTGCCTAAGAGCGTTGTCCAAACTCTTCTTGAACTCTGTCAGGCTTGGTGCTGTGACCACTTCTCTGGGAAGGCTATATCAGTGCCCAAACACCCTCTAGGTGAAGAACCTTTTCCTAATATCCAGCCTAAACATCCTCTGACCCAACTTCAGGCCATCCTCCCAGGTCCTGTCACCAGTCACCACAGAGAAGAGATCAGTGCCTGCCCCTCCTCTTCTCCTCGTGAGGAAGTTGCATACTGTAGTGAGATCTCCCCTCAGTCTTCTCCAGGCTGAACAGACCAAGTGAGGTCAGCTGCTCCTCATACGGCTTCCCCTCAAGGCCCTTCACCATTTTCATAGCCTTCCTTGGGACTCTCTAGTATCTTAATGTATTTTTTATATTGTGGCACCCAAAACTGCCCCCAGCACTCGAGGTGAGGCTGCCCCAGTGCAGAGCAGAGCGGGACAATCCCGTCCCTTGCCCGGCTGGCGATGCTGTGCCTGATGTACCCCAGGACACGGTTGACCCTCCTGGCTATCAGGGCACTGCTGACTCATGTTCAACTTGCCATCAACCAGGATCCCCACGGCCCTTTCCATGGCACTGCTTTCCAGCTGCTACCCTGCTGAATTTATCAGTCATTGGTCAACCACCCTTTCAGAATATATTCTTCCTAGGAAGGCTTTTCCATCCAAGTACCTAGGAACCCATTCATAGGACATTCACACCATTAAAGCCTTTTGGCACCACCACTGCTCATCCTTATCAAAGTTCATTTTACAGTATTTTCACTTTACCTGACCACTGGCACTTCATTAGATCTGTAATCATTACATTTACTTGTAAGTTTTTACGCTACACTGTGACTGTGATTAACATGATTAATGAAATACTACATACAAATGTAATTAAACACAGTGAAAGGTGCACTAAGAGGGGAAAAATAAAATTCCCCTTCAGGTTCCATTCCTTAAAAGCACAAGCCTGATATCTCCCCATGAAACACTGATAATGGTAATATGTTTTCAAGCCTTTATGTGAGTGTTCTTTTATCCAGTATGTTCTCTTTTCTCTATTAATTTGCAGAATATTAGTGCATCTGCAATAGAAGTCCAGTTCTTTTAAACAAGTACTGATATTAAATAACATGGTATCATTGTCCTGTAACTTAGCACAGGGCTGTTATTGACCATCATATGACCATCATATCATATATATGATAATGATTATAAAAGCATCCTCGTGCCAGTCTCATTTTTCAGTCTTGACCACTTGATCTGACTGAAAAGTCTCAGCTAAACAAAACTGCTTTCAAAGTTATACCTGCTTTAAATGTTTTAAAAACCTTTTAGCAAACATTATCAGGTCATTTTGTTCCAAATTACAGGAACCAACACATTTGCAAACAAAAAAAGAACACCTTTCTTTGGTTTTTTTTCAAAAAAAAGAGAAACACATTTTCAAATTAAACTGTATTTTACAAGAATTGCATGTTATATTCAATTACTGTAGCTGCTTCGTATATTACAGAATGACCTAAAAACAACATTTTCCTTCAGAGGAAAAAGACTTGTCCAGTATGGAAAAAGATAGCTCCATATTCATCTCCTCTATCTTAAGGCCATCAGTGGCTAATTTTTTCAGTCACTGGTGCCAAAATTACTTAAGGAACACTGTAATTTACTGCTTTTTGTGCCAGTCTAAATCTATGTCACTGCCAAAGCTGGTGCTACTATGGAGGGATCACCATCACTACTGCAGTCATTTATGAGGTGCTTGACTCAGATTTCGAACTACCCTATATTCATTACAGTAGTTTATTCCTTCCTGTGTTAATGGTTTTCAGGAGATTGCCTACCTTCGACTGTTAAAGACCTCACTTCATTTAGTATGCAAGCAAATTTTTAAAAAATCATATGTAAATATCTCCAATTTTTTTTATGCAGGTACTCTTACCAATTGAAATTAAAATTTCTTTTTTCCACTGTGATTGCATAATCAAATAATTTGTTGGTAAAAATGTTCAATTGTATTACATTACACAGCATAAGCCAATTTTAACTCTAATTATGAAGAAGGGTTTAGCTGGTATTACCCCAGGCCAATGTTTTTCATTTTTCAGGAGTAGTGTCCTGAGGAAGAAAATGTATTTTGTATGAGTTTGGTTAGTAGCTCATAAAACTGAAAAGTTAATGTGTAGGTAACACTATCACATGAACCCCTGACAATAAGAACAATTCTGACAAAGTTCAACAGTACAGGAAAAATCAAAAAGAGTGTGTCTGTTTTGGTTTTTTCTTTCCTGGCAAAGGAGAAGACAGGCAAATCAACAATCATCAATCAACGATTCCAGCACAGGGTCCCTCCCATAGGACACAGTTTCTCTATTAACTTTTCCAACATGGGTCTTTCCCATGAGCTGCAGTTCCCAAACTGCTCCAGCATGTGTCTCTTCCACAGGGCACAGTCCAGCAGACTGCTTCTTAGCTTCTCCTCCTTAGAGAAGCCTTGCCAGCAAAAGTACTTCAGCATGCGGTCCTCATTCCATTGGTCCACAGATCCTGCCAGGAGCCTCCTCTAGCACTGGATTCCCACAGGGTCACAGCCTCCTTTGGGCATCCACCTACACCAGTGCGGTGTCTTCAAGGACATGTAGGTGGATCTCTGCTCCACTGTGGACCTCTATGGGCTGCAGGAGGACAGCCTGTCTCACCACAGTCTTCACCACAGGCTTCAGGGGAATCTGCTCCAACACCTGGAGCACCACATCCCCTCATTCCCCACTGACCCTGGTGTCTGCAGTTGTTTCTCTCACGTGTTCTCACTCCTCTCTTCTCTGGCTGCAATTACTTCTGCCCAATAACTTCCTTCCCCTTCTTAAATATGTTATCCCAGTACCACTGTCACCTATGTGCTCAGCCTTGGCCAGCGGCAGGCCCATTTGGAGCTGGCTGGCATTGGCTGTGCCAGACATGGGAGAAGCTCCCAGCTACCAGGTGTTGGCTGTGGGGCAGGGGTATGCTCCTGCCACAAACCTACATTCATTCCTTTCTCTTTCATAGTTCCTATCTACCAGTATTCACCTGCTTTTTCCTTATTAGATTAACTCAATATGTTAGCTGTTTGTTAGCAAAGGATATTTTGTAGCGTCATTTCAACTGTAGTTTTAATGGGCTATACAGATGTGGGTGATTCACAAAGTTCGGTGTGAACTTGAACTGTATTTTTAGAGCAACATGCAATGCAGGGATGAAAAATATGTGTTAAAAAAATATAGTCTCTGTGCAGACAGTTGATGGGCAGAAAAACAGTAATTTTTCCAAGAGTCTTGGGGTTGGTTTTTTTTGCACTGCTTTGGATTTGAAGCATTCACAGTGTAGGGCTGAGGTACCTTAATAAATTATTAACTGTTTGCATCCAGCTGAATTTTTTCCCAAGGTATTCTGAAGCTGTAGACAACAAGAAAAACTAAAGAAACAGAATAAGAAACAGTGTATGTTCCAGATACATGTTCTAAAATTAGAATGTGCCATGCACATTAACTTATTTTAGATTTGCTATTTTGTTTGTTTTGGATTTTTGGTTTTGTTTTGTTTGGGTTGTTTTTAAACACAGTGAATATAGAAAAATTATTCAGCCTTTTGTCACAAATGATTTTTTCATTTCTAAATTGGAGTAATCACTCTGGGATTGCAATTCTCAGAGCTGCTGTCATTCATTCAGAGGATAAACCTCCTGTGTCGACTTCTATCCAGACAAAAACCCCTTGAATTACAAAGTCAGTGTTCAAAATGAGTTTTAGTCAAGGAATTATTGCAGAGAGAAGGCACTAACAAAAATAATGGCTGTAGATAGTTTTCTAGCAGATAAAAAGAAAGATTTGTTCCATAACATATAGATAATTAATTTTAGCCTCCTGTATTAATATGAGCTTAATTATACATTTTTGGTCAATATGAGTAATAACTAGGTCTATTTTAAGAATCAAATAAGTTTCAACTCAGTGCAAGCCAGTTACTCATTTGCCATGTTTGCTGAATTGAAACAAAAGCAAGCTGAATTAATTTTTTCCACTCGTAATTTAGAAGTTTTATTGAAAGAAAACAGGATGAAGAGTTATGTTTGTATACTAACTGTGAGACTGGGAAGGAAGGGATTTTGGTTTGTGTGTTTGTTTGGTTGGTCGGTTGGGGTTTTTTCCTTTTGTTGTTTTTGTTTAGTTTTAGGATTTGAAATCTCAGTAAGTGGTGAAAACTAGTTTATTTTTTCTCCCTGGTGGACTTTAAACCCACACCCAACTCACTACCTCTAACTGATATGCTATAACTGCTTGTTCTGTCTTGGTCCCTTAGGACCAAGAAAAGGGGTTGGAATCAAACCTGCACCTCACTGCCACTGGTCTGTAGAATCTAATATTGTTTCATCTCTCTCTCTGTATGTGACATTGCATACAATCTGAGCTACAAAATGGTACGGTATTTCTTATAGCGTGTATTTATGTTTTTGCATCTGCAGACACACAAATACCTCTATACTCTTCCCTTATTGTATACAAAGACATAATGCCAAGCAAGAAGAATTTCTATATGAAATCTCTTAATCTGATGGCCCTGAAATTACTTGTAATAAATTGGTTAGAGCATGCTAGTCTGAGATGTAAATTTGGTTCCCTTTAAGGAAACAAGGAAGTCTATTTGACTTATTAGTGTTTGTCACAACTCACTGGTACAGGATGTGATGTTGGCTATGAATTCTCCTCAGGCTGCACAAAGACACCTAACACGTGTTAGGCTTTTATTGTACAGTCTCCAAAACTCTGGGAGCCAGCACACTGCTTTAGACTCACGAGGTGTTGGCTAACAAGCCCTTAAATGTATACAATGCACTTCAATAAGTTCTTAATTCTTGCAACACACAACCAAAGATGCTCACAAGCCACAAACACTTCAAAACAGGATATGGGGTAGAATATGATATCTATGTTTTGCTCAGGAAAAACAAGGGAATAAAACAGATTCCTGGTGCTGCTGCGTGGATGGTCCAGAGCTGAGGTTGCGAGACAAACAAAACAAAAGATAAAGAGAGGAGAAAAAGAGGAGAAAGAGGAGAGACAGAAAAAAAAGAAAAAAAACCAACAGGGCCCAATCCATCCTTTTTATAGTTAATCTGGTGCATTCCTCTTATGTGAAGTAGATTTTTCACACTGTTTTGTTTGTGCATGCAGAGCCAACCTTTCTCCAGGAGCTGAGCTGGGGGTAAGGGGGAACTGAGCGGGAGTCTCAAGGTGGAGCAGGAAGTTGGCTCAGAACAGCCGAGCCCCACCTCTGTAGGATCCCTTCCTATAGCAATGCTCAGAATGTTTGGGATAAAACATGCCTCTGGTCCTCTAAGCAATGATGTGTAACTTCTTAGTAGTGAGCCACTGTTTGGCAACTGAACAGTGATTAACAGTACTGGTACCTTGCTTCTCTTACTCTTTTTTTCTTTTTTCTTTTTTTTTCTTATTTTCTTTTTTTGTTTTATTTTCCTTTTGATTATTCATTTTTTAATTTTCTTTTAAACTGGCTTGTATCACAAAAAAACCAAAACAAAAACCAAAAATCAATCTAAGCCAAAAAACTACAACATTAAGTGCTTCTGGAAAAGGTTTTGGGGCTAGAAAGCTGATATTCTCCATCAAACCTCTCAGAATGAGCTTAAAATGAGCTGTGTTTAAGCTAAACACAATAAAATTAGTAACTGAGCTTGAATACTTTCTGCATTAAGAACCTGAATCTTTGCAGTTCTGTAAGTATTGAGATGCACAATTGCTCATTGTGGTTAGTTATGAAAATACAATGCACAGTCTTGTAAATGTTACAGAGGTTGAATTCATTCCAAGTCATTGAAGACCTGAGATGCTGTTGATTTTGAACTTGGAAAAGTAGGCTAAGTGTGGTAACTTCTTTTTCTGGGAGGCCTGTAAGCCTGCCTGACATGATCCCCTGCTTTTTGTGCTGCAATGGTATTGCATTCCCAGAGATGTAAAAGAGAATGGGCAGCAGGTGCAGTTGTGAAGCAATGTTTGAGTGGATCAGAACACTACCTTTGCAAAGTGCCTGGATGATGGATTCAGATGTTGTTTTGGCTCACCAGCATCTTCAGTGTCGAAAGAAAGGTAGGAATTGCTGATACAGAAGAGAACCAGCACCTGGCTGTATTCACACTTGTCTGTTATAATTTGTGATTTAGTGAGACAGTGATTAGTACATTTACAACACACCTACTGCATTTAGTACACCCGCAGGCTGAGTGAATATAATGCAATTCATGTGAGACCCTTTGCTAGAGGTTAGAACATACAACTGCTAAAATGGCAATGGGTGATATTTATGCAAAGGTATTGATGGAATTTACTGTGACCTGTTTAAATTACAATAGGTGAGAAATCATTATCTTGAAGTTATGTATGTCAAACAGTAAGGTCTTATACTGTCTTGTAAGAAGTACAGTGCATCACTCTCTTTCACTCCTGTCTGAAGAGATACTGTATCAGTTCTACAGGATTTGAAGAATAAAAGGGAAAACGAGATAGTTGGGATGATGGGAGAAAATATTTTTCATATATAAATTTGTAGTAATTTATTTCTTTTTATGTACATAACAAGGTGTTTCCTGTGCCTTTTCAGTATAGGCTTTTATTTTCTTCAGCCTGTCATTAACAATGTTTTCTCTTTATTCTCACTTAGTGGAGTGGGTTCATGGTATATCCATACTTGTGGGTATTTATAAAACCAAAATGATGCTTGTTTCCTTTAGGTTCATATAGAGGGGCACAACACAACTTCAGGACATTTAAGGTCACCCTGATTGAAGAAAGTATACATAAATGTCATCAGTTCTGTCTGTAGACAGGAAACAGATGCATACATACATTATTCTTCCACTTCTCTCCATTCCCATCTTTATCTTTTAAATTCAGCGTGCACATTGAAGCTTTGCAATGTGCCATATGGGTCACATAAATTGAACAGTCCTCAGAGAAACAAGGCAGTTTAAATAAGGATGTGTATATGAAAAGTGGTTTTATGCTGTATTGTGCAGCTAAGGCTGAGTAAACAGGTATAAACTAAAATAGGGACTTATAGTATCTTTGATAGTTCTGGTTTGATAGTTCTGGTTCTTAATTTGAAAATAAAAAGTAGAGCCTTTTGTATTTGAATAATAATACATTTTAGGAAAACTCATACAGTATCTGCAAAGTGGGTAACTACAGTGACAATCTATCCCTGTATCTGTTCAAGCACAACGAGTTTTATTTTTGCCCATTTGGTGCACATCTATCCTAAACTTGCTATTTCACTCAACTTCCTGTTTAAATCAGCAAAGACTTGCATTTACTTCAGAGGAGCTGAATCAGGACCACAGTTAATTACTAACAGCACTTGATATACTGTAATTTGACCTTAATGTGTTGATATAGATATGCAGATATGCACATAAACCTATTAGTGCTAGTTCTACTTTAAATGGGCTGTGGTACCTCAGGGGCACTGTACAAATTTGCTAAAGAATCAAGAATTATTTTATTCAGGAGCTAAATCTTGAATTAATGTTTAATGAGAAATTTAACCTTGTTCTTCCCTGTTATGGAACAGCTCTTAAGAGGACTTGCAATACAGCAGGAAACAAGGGAAAAATTTGTATTTCTCATTCTTTTGAAAAGCTAGAAATCAGTTCAGTACATGGATTACAGCTCTGTGTCTGGTAATTGGCATGTCTCCATTAAAAATAAAAACTTTTAAAAAATTCTTATACATGAAGCATGAATGAAAATTCATTTTCCTCTTGAAATGGGAGACATAGTTGTTTTTATGTGTAAAAAAACCCAAAACCCTGCAAAACAAGTTTTGAAATTCACTGCTACCGGTAAAAGATACATTTCTCACATCCCCATAGTCTAGAGGAACACTGGATTTAGATGACTAAATTTAAAAACCAGTTTGACACTTACTAGCTGAAAAATTGCATTTTCCCTTGCATGTAAATGGTGTCCTCATGGTGGTGTCACAATGAGTTCTCTTATCTTTGCAGCTATTTCAAAGTCCTAAACATATGTACATATTTTTACTGGTAGTATGGCAACATTTCCCTTTACTCTGGAAAAGCAAAGGAAGCAATGATATTTTGTTCTTACTGCTATCAAAAATTGAATTAAGTATTTGCGCATTAGACATCAACAAAAAGTGAAGACATTGAGAAGACAACTACAGTCATTCAGTCAACGGAGTATATTTCTGAATTAAAATAACATGCTGGTTTAAAGATGCTGGCTTTGCTGTGTGCCTGCACACTGCATGCACAGCTTTCTGTGTGACACAGTGAAAGCAGAAGAGGAAATGACAGCCTGAGGTCAAGCTGCTTAATAACAAAGTATGTGGTTGAAGAAGGTATATCTGTATGTTCTGATCCCTGATGAAGACAACCTGAACACATACTCACACTGTCTTTGATGTTAAATGTGTAAAGGTGAGAGAGAAATGCCTCATGTATGACTTCATTAGAATTATTTATATACGTTGGGACTCATATATTTGTAAGCAACCTTTATTCATTTACATTTAAAGCCCATACTTGATTTTTAGGGTTTTTGGAAGCTGAGGTAAAACTGATGAAGACTAATAAGTTTTATGGAACAGTATTCCTTCCACGCATGGCAGTAGGATAATTTAACAAAGAATGGGTAGGTTAATCTAGTCCTGATGAAGTCCTCTGCATGAAATCCTAACTTTACTGAAGAGATGTCATTCCATTGTGTCAAGTTTCATGCTTCACAGAGCCTTGCATTTCTGGTTACTTCAGGAACCATGAGCTGAAATTCTGCAGTTATGATATGTTACAGATTAAGCTGGAGATGAGACATTGGGCTCTTAGGAATGTGCAGCTACTTGTGGCAAAAACAAATTTGGTGATATTATCACAAAATATCCAACTTAAACCTATCCCTGCGTCAGCTTGGTGAGCTGTTTGCCATTCAGTAGAGCCACAAAGTAGAAGCTATCCTTGTACACCAGCACGTTAGTGTTAATCTGTAGTGTGCAACAGCCATGTGACTGAGTTGGTGAGAAACTTTAAGAGAGAAGATGTTGTTAGGGCTAGTGATGTTTTTAATTACTCTGGAAGATTATACCAAAACTTACCTGCCTTTGCCATAAAGTCAACCCACTCCAAAATAAAAATGTCTTACACACTTAGATTTATGTGACAGGTGCATGTTTTCTTGTACTGTGGAGAAATATGAAACAATTTTTACACAAATATTTGAAAAGGAAATTTTTTTCCCCTGTTAAAAATGGTTATAAGTCCTCAACTCAAAATTCGTATTTTGCTCCTCAGATACTCTGGAATGCTAGAATTGGAAAGCAGTCTAATTCTCAGTATTTTTAGTGAAATATATGAAGTATTTATTTTTCTGTTTTCTCTATAATTTCAGTCTTATCACTGAAAATTACACTAATTTTTAACTTTTGCATAGGAAAAACATATTGAGTCATGTGTTCTCTTGAGTGCTAGCTCAAGTGACATTTTCTTGTTTTGCAGGATCAGATCTAAATGTAATGCATTTTCTTTGTAACCACAGTAGGTTAACATTGGATGTGCATCTCACCTAGGAACTGTTCCTTTACTCATGTGTCAGTGCCTCTTTTTATAGGTCTTGCTCTGCTTTTTGTCTGCAATCCAAGACAGGATTTCTGTCAGTATCTCAGCACGTATTTAAATACCTTCATAACTGGCACTGCTATGTGCTCTGGTTGCACAAGCATGTTCTGTATAATGATAACATACTTGTTGTGAATTTTACATCCATCATAAGAATCCTGTATGTTCTTTTTGCTTTACCAGATATTTGTTAGAGGTTTCAGCTTTCAATGCATATCTAAATTTCAACTCAGTTAGTTCTTGCTTGTCAGAATGATCTCTTAAAAATCTTGAAACTCAGGTTTGCCTTAGTTTTGTGTTAATGTATTCAGAAAGACCCTGAAAGTGTGCAGCACTTCTGACATCTCCGAGTCTATTTTGCTTCTAGAAATCAAGTAGAAAAAAATGTATTACAACCTTCTAGTTCCACCACTGTTTATTAATAAGTGGAATCATTCAAAAAATTCAAAGCAACTTTCCATGAAGACATTCTTAAATGAATGTCATTACTGACTTGCCAGCTTGTTTTGCTGTAGGCATCAATCTTCAGAGTGTTTCAGAATGTCCCCGAGAAAGGGAGAACTGAATGTGCTTTTTTTTATTTTCAGTGGTGGGTCATTCCAAACAGAGACAGCAACATTTTTTCAGGGTGGGTGAAGAGAAGCTAAATAGCTGGGCTAAGAAGACCTTAACTGTGGGCTAGGTATAGCACATAGACATTGAAAATGTGGGGCTCGGTTTCAATTTAAGAATGCATGAATCAAAGCATGTCTCGTGTTACAGCACAGCGGAGTAGCAGAGACTATCTGGAACACAGCCACACAACTAAAGTGATCAATAATGGCAATTAACAACAAGCGGTTTATGACAATTTGAAATGTTGTTTCACTTTGTGGAAATGAAATGAAATTGATCTTGTTCTGCCTTTTACTTCACCTTGCCTAGTTTTAACTTTCTTGTAAATGGTTCACAGCAAGAGAGAATTGTCTCTAAGCCAACTTGTCCTCCCAGTAATTTTATTACCTTATTTATTTTAGTGCTCCAACTGCTTTCATAAACTTTCTGTTATTTTCTACTCTATTTGGTGCTCCTTATTTATCCAGAGATTTACATGATGTTTCTTTTTGGTCCCCACATAAAATCTGATGGTTTAAATTTTTGTGTTCACTATACCTGCAATTAAATGTGCCTTTCTTGTACCTTATATCTTATTTCAAATCTATACAAGAATTATTATGTCAGGTTTATCTACATGCTACAGAATAAAAGAAAATAAATTGGAAAAAAAAATAGCGATTTAGACTAATTCATGCCTCCAAGAAGAAACATTATTAAGGTCTTTACAATGAAAATGCCCTGCAATATTTCAAACTTGACACTTCAGATTATGAACTCTTTAGCTCATCTCAAAGCCAAGAGCAGTTAAGGAAATAGTCTTTCAGGCAGGCACAAGGCATTCCCGACAGGTCTCCTTGGCTCAAAGGCAGACCAGGAAAGCAGGCTGCAGGAAAAAGAAAGGAGACTGTTCACACTCTTAATCTGTCACAGATTTTATTTTTTGTTGTCTTGTAAAACTAGGTGGTTTTAGGTTTCTGCAGAAGTTCCTTATAGCATGCTTCTGGTAGTATAAAGGTAAATGGGGAGGCTGGGTAGAGGAGGTACAACTGGTTTTCAGTTCAGCTGTTAATAAATTTAACTGACACAATTGCTTTTCGGTTTTGCAAACTCAGTGAATGTAGTCTTGGGTACATCTGAGATTTGTTTCATTTGGTGTTGTCCTAAGAGAATAGCCGTCCCCTGTATATACCTGCAGTTTGTTCCCAAAATAGTTTCTTATTATCTTTAGTATGGATTTCATGGCGAGTTAGTTGTAGCTGACAAGTCACAGATTACAAAGATGAATTACTGATAACCTGCGGTATTGAGTTTTGTTGATGGGGAATATATTCATATTTGGGAGCACTAGGCATCACTGTGAAATGTAATCTCTTTTAAGAAATCTGTACAACATATAACCTGTAATTGCAGGAGTATTTTTGGTTCTCTTTGCTTCTGCATATGGAAGACATCTCATTGTATAAAATGATCCAAAATTAGCTGGGCTCTGTGTGTGTGTTTGTTCTTCAGAGAAAGAGTGATTGGGCATTGGAATGGGCTGCGCAGGGAGGTAGTGGAGTCACCGTCCCTGGAGCTGTTTAAGACAGGATGTGCAACTCACTGCAGTGGTCTAGTTGACAATGTGGTGTTAGGTCATAGGCTGGGATCAATGATCTCAAAGGTCTTTTCCAACCTAGCTAATTCTGTGATTCTGTGAAAGAATAAGCTCTGCATTTTGTCTAATGTAACTAGAATCAGTCTTCTGTAAGTATCAAGTTTAATAGGAAAGTAGGTTTGTTTGCTTTGGCAAGTTATGCTGTGTTCTTTCCTGACATTTATGTGTTGCTTTTGTGTAGGTGTTTAGGTTTGGGTTGGGTTTTTTGTTTGGTTTGGTTTGGTTTTTTCAGTAATAACTCATCAACAGTCTGTCAGGTCAAAGAAATTGCACAGATTTGTTATGTTGGCAAAACCATAAAGGTCTCAAGTAAGCACTTGAAATGTTTTACTTGAAAATGTTTATAAATGTTGCTGGCTGTTACTGCTCAACGCTCCATGGTTATTAGTATATTATCAAACTTCAGTGTCATACAAGAAGATTTTATAACAATTAGGACTTCAGTACTCAAGTTCCAAGTTTTCAAACTTTTTTGTGATGATTTAATATCGATATGGTGCAGTCTTAAATGTGCTTAACTTTGAATTATGTTATCAACAGACTTCTACAGTTATTTTTACTCTAGATTTTTTTTTATTTTATTTCATGAACTAAATGCAGTCTTCTTTATTTTTTATTCTGTCCATGTTCAATTTTAAAGTTAGTTTTTATAACCACTAATTGTCTCTTTTAATCTATGCCAGGGCTTAGTGTTCTCCTTTCTGTACTAGTATTTTACCTAAAGTTTAAAAGTTTCAAAGGCTTGTAACTTTTTCATTTTTTAAAATTTTTAAATCAAGTCAGGTTTTATGGTATTAAATCACGAAATTGACCTGGCAATTCAACTCATTTTCCATTCTTGCATTTTCAGGGGAAAAATTGGGATAGATAAACTTGCTCATTCTGAACCTTTGACATTTTCCACTGTATATTCAAGTCTAAACTGTTGGTGTGATGCCATTATTCAAGTCTGAATTTAATCCAGTGATGATACCATGAGACATTCCTATTCTTTAATCTCTCCTGATGGTTTCTTCCTTTCTTGTCTGTTTTGTGAGTCAATCTACTCATTCACATTACTACTGAATGAACTAAATTGGGATTAAGTGGTGGGAGTTAAAATGAACTGGTTTTCCCCTTCACTTAACAGGGAGATAAGAGAAAACATTGCCATATCAATTTTAGAGCAAATTTTTTCTAAAACTTGTCCAATCTGATTTATCATATATCTGATTTATCACACATACTTCTGCTACTTCAGCTTAAATGGTAGAGCACCATAGGCAGCACTCTAAAATCCAGATTGAGACAGGAAAAAGAAAGGCAGTCACACTGGTTAACATCAGTTTAAACTGGTCAAATACTTGTGATAAAATACATTGCAATTAATAGTTTTCCCGATACTACAGATCTCTAGGTAGTACCTTTTATACCAAAGGATCCCAAAACTGTCACATAAAGGTGTTACTTTATGTGCTCCCTGTAATAAAGTTCAGAAAAGCAGAGGGAAAATATAATTATGTAATTTGTTAAACCACTAAGTAATATATAGTAATAAATAACAATTCAGGAGCTGATTATGATTTTCAGGTCTAATTAAAAGTTTAATCATTTTATTCCAGAGATGTTTTTAATCCAAACACTAATATTGGTGTTGACTATCTTACTGTAAGGTGACATGATGGTTACTTGAAAGAGAAGTGAACAGGCAATGCCTTCACAACCCCTTACATAATAAGAACATAGACCTTTTACTATTCAGTTTAGAAACAGACACTTCATCTAAACTTAGACTTTGCTGTCACATTGGTAATGATGCTTGTAGAGACCACAGCAGAGTTTTATAGAAATACAGTATGGATTTTCAGCTGAGCTGTATGAAGAATCCCAGGCAAGAACGACAAAGGTGGTTTTGAGGAGAAAGAGAAGTCTAATGGGTTCTGGATGGTGCAGGACTGTTTCACATATAGAAAAGAAATCAGTCATCATAAAGACTGAAACTGCTGCAGTATTTCCTTTGTAAAGAATGAAAATTATTTTGTAAGTGGCTTCTTTATATTCATTCATGGGAAAGAAAATTATTGAATGTAGTATATGCACCCACTTTGTTTGTTTAACTGAATGGAAATGAAATGGTTAACATCAAATAGTCATGGCTTACATGTGAGCATCCTGGTATTTGGGAAGGTTTCCAATGCAACTTCAATTCACTTGGCCTCCTGTCCCAGACATGAACCTCCCATTAGCAGAGGTTATTGGGAGCACCATATATAAAAGACGGTCTTCTTGGGCAAAAAAAAGCTATGCAGTGAATAAACTGAAGACACAGAAGTGTTTCCTGGTGTGATATAATATGTAGGAAATGCATCCAGCATGTACATTAAAACCTATCATATATAAAACCCTATACATATATAGGTCAATAAATTGCTTTTGCTTTCTTTTTCCTTTTTTGTTTTGGAACTAGGAACATAGGCTTAATACATTTCTTAAAGTTGTTATTAAGGCATAGGCATTCAAGATGCCCCATATTTTAAAGTTCATGTTGATGCAGGGAGGAGAATAAACAGTGCAATTTCAGGAGGATTGTCAGCAGGTCTCAAGCCTTGCAAGCCACAGCGACCGATTGGCTTCTCTACAGCTTTGTACCAGAAAGACCCAAGAGATTTTCCATTCTCATGTCTGTAATGGAAAATAGAAGCTAAGACAGTCTGAAAGGAGCACTGTGGGTGCCAGCAGCATTCTCCCTAGGCTTTAAAATAAAAAATGCCGCACAGATTAGACCAGATGAAGACCTCTGGGGACCTTGTGTGTGCTGATGAAGCTGCTGCCTCAGCAGCTGGGAAGCAGCTGCAGCTCTATATAAGGAAAGATCAGGCAGTAGCTGTGCAGTAGATGTGCATGCTTACAGCACGAGCATGATCTTCCAGATGGCTCTGCAGTTGTTGTAGAGATACGTTAGCATTTTTCTCTACGAAAGTGCAACATGTGTTTTCTGAAGTATTTTAAAATAAATAGTATTAAAATTGATGCCACATTTAAATTGTTTGTCTAATTGTACATGGAACTCAATGATGGTAGTTCCCACTGAAGTCAGCTTGAGTTTCTAACATGAGGACAGTATCAGTATTGTGGGACAATCTTCTTATCTCAGTTTCTAATAATTTTCATAGTTACAGTTTAGTTTTTTAATTCTTTTGCTTATAATACTCTATGCTGATAGATTTGACTGCTTGCTACACAAAGGGACTGCTTTCTGTGAATGTAGCTATGAACTGATCATTTGCAAAGTAAAGTAATGAGTAGTCATCAAAATCTTACCAAATAGAGAAATACATAATTTTAAAAGGAAGTTTCAAGTTAATATAAAACTTAAAAAAATCCAGTTAGAACTATAACTGACCTGAAACTCCTTAAGATAATTGTCATAGCCAGTATGGTAACAAATGAGGAAAAGCAAGATCTCGCATTACTCAGTGCAGTTTAAATGAAATATTGTTATTAATTGAAAATTTGCAAAAATTTAGTTAACTATACATTTTTGATTTTTATATAAAGCGTTTCTCTCTTAAAAGCGTGCACTCTTTTATCATATATAAAGATATCATATATAAAGATAGCACTAGCTAGCAAAAGAAAGAAGTTGTTTTTGTTTCCTTCTAAACCTGAGCCTTCAAAAGCAGAAAAGGAAGTCTGGGCATGACGTGCTTTCCTTTCTCCTTACCAACATCTTTGTTTTGTGAAAAACAAGGTAACCAGACCCTTCTCCAGGAAACCAGGGAGGAGATAATTTGGAAAATAATAGTGAGATTTCATCTCTTTACGTTTTATGGAAGTTCAGTGTAGAATTACTCAGGTTGCTTTTTGCTGTATGAGCTGTTAAACAAAAATACTTAGTGTCATTTTAGTTTACTGAGTCTTTATATCTAATCAGTATGATTTTTGATTTACCTAATCAGGTTTGCATCATGTCACCTGAACAGTATATGCATTCTCATTTAAGAAATGAACCCTTCTCCATTTTCTTCTTTGAGGATTACACGTATGTATGTTTCAGACAATAGGACTGTAATCTTTCAGCTACACTTACTAACGAAAGCAGTATTGCAAATGCTCTTTTGTCTGAAGAAGGTTAGCTTACCAAAGGTTACAGAGCTTTTTTTCCCAGTTATGAATATTTTATGAACACCTAATAAAAGATCAATAAACTTCCTCATTAAAAGTATTTGATAGTGTAATAACAACAGTGTGGAAAAGTATTGGTTTAGTTTGTTTTTTAACTCTGTGGTATAGAAAAACATATTACATACCAAACAATGTGATCCCTGAAGGTACAGCATTCTCTTTTGGCATGATTGTAGCATTGAAACCAGTGTTAAGAATCTCACTGAACTGAAAGAAAGGAGACCTTACAGAGGAACTCTGTTTTCAACCCAAAACTGCCAAAATAAAGCTTTTTCCTTTCTTCATATAAGCCATTGACTGTATTAGCACTTCTTCTTATTTTGGTTTTGTTGGGTTTTCTTCCATATGCCATTCTAAGGAGTTGTTCTATCTAGTGTTTTAATGAATTCATGACAATTCTTTTTGGTGCTACAAAGAACTTATAAGAACTTTAAAGTAAATGGTTGCACTTAGGGAACTGAAAATGATGCCATATTTTTATGGCCATGAAGCCATATTATAGAGCAAACTTAAAATTTTCTTGACACTGAGCAAGGATATGTAACGGTAATTTCATTTTAAAGATTTTTTTTCTTTTTTTTTTAGAATGATTGGTAATTGCTTAGTCAGCAAACTCTATTTTGTGTTAAAATATGGAGGGCAACCAGTTTCTGTTTTCAATTCACAGGCACAAAACTATTTTCCTTGCATGGTAAATCAAAGGAAAGATCATACTCTTTCCAAAAGAAAGGACCCTCTAGTCTTCCACAGTCTTCAGCAGTTTGGGTCACTTCAGCTTCACTATATGGGTGAATTATATGAGTAATTTATTCACAAGGGACTCAAGCCTACTCATATTACTTGCCTAGTTTCTTATGGCCTGCTGGCATTACCATTAAAGTGAGCATTATATGAGCAAGGAGTCTTCACTCAGACTCTCATTACTACAATGTACTCCTGGGAAAAACTGGGTTGTAGTTTATCCACCTGCCGACTGGAAACAGCTGCTGCTCCTGAAAACTTGTACAAAGCAGAATTTTCTGGTAACTATATCAACTCAATTTCCATTCTTTTTTGCATAGAAATCTACAATGGTCATAAGACCGAGAAAGGAGGAGAAACAGATACGGAGAAAACCTGTCTCTTGGCTCTTCTGTAAATAAACTGGTGTCACACGTAGGAATCAATATTAATGCTCTGTTTCTATAAACTAACAACTTGAAAAGTGCTTAGTCTTAGTGCATGTGTTACTATTTAGTCAGTCTAGCACACAATAGTTTAGCTATATAATGAAAAATGTTCTCGGAGAACAGTGCCTTGGTTTATGAATAACACCAAGCCTCATCACATTTTTATCTATTCCTTTTCTTCTATATACAGTCCAATTCCTAAGATTCCTTTCTTTTGCTCTTAAGAGTTTTTCATAGGGAAATTTTTTCCTAGGCTTCATATTAAATGACAAATAAAATTACTGTATTGTTCAGAAACTGCAGGGTGGATGTTCAGTTTTGTTGTGGGTTTTTTTTGTTGTGTGTTTAATAAGGAGGCTAGATCTATGATCTTTCAGGACACAGTTCTTGGTATTTTCTAAAACCTGAATATGTCCATGTACATGGAAATACATAGATGATGTAAAACACACATAAATATATTTTGTAACTTAAATCATGAACATTTGCCAGCTACTAAAAGTCTGTGTATTACAGTGTGAGAGATTATGACCAAAAACTGTAAAAAGTCCAAACAACTTAGATTTTTAAGAAGGCTCTGCTGTACTTGTTCAGAGAATGTATTTGCTACTAGGATATACTGATGTTGCTTTCTGATAAAAATTTGAATCTGAAACATTTTAAAAGATGTAAGTTTGATGGGCAAATATTCACCACATTAAACTTTTGCCTCATTTGTCCTTGAGCAAGCTCTGCAGGTGTTTATTGCAGTTCCTTTCTAGTTGAGATGCATATTGATTTTAGATATAAAATTAAGTACAATTTTTTGTAGCATACAGCTAAATAATATGGCAATGAAAATTAATCATGAGCCATCTTTGTCATTCCTCATAACTAGCAATTTTAGCAGGAACATTTCATTGCCATGTTAATATAAAAACATCATAATTGACCAAATGTTTGGTTTCCCCAAGTAATTTAATCCTGCAGTAGCAGAAGATTTTGAATAGAACAGTGATGTCATGCTTATATAGTGTCCCTTTTGAAGAGTTTTTTTCAAGTTTGTTTGGTGTTGCAAAGGCATGCGAAATGAAGCAAAAAATGTTGTTGACAGGTCTCCCCAAGAAAATATACCTGTCATGTTACCTATCTAGGTACCTCTGTAGTCTGTGTAGTTTTGTGGATAAAGTGTCATAATTCTCGAGATATTTCATTGCTGGACAAAACCAAGAATGGTTCTGGCATATAGATACTATGAAATGCAAGTAACCTCTTGGGGATATATGCCAGAAATGGAGATAGGATTTGTAGAGGAGTTGTAAGGCAGTTCTTCAGTTTTTTTATTTGTTCGGATGCAGGAATGTAAAACTGAAGATAAAACAATGAAAGAAAATAGGAAGTCTGTAGTAGAAAGAAGCGTAATATCTTTTTCATGGTCATATAATTCTCCAGGTATAATATTCCAGTCCTCTGACAGTAACTCCTAAATATGTTACTTGCACTTTTTAATAAAAAACTGCATTTCATTAAAAAATCCTGATATTTGAGACAAGGTTAATGAAAAATACAAGTCCCAATAGAATTCTTTGAGGTAATGTAGTAGGAACTTTTCTCTAACCTTAATTTTCACTACTAACCTATTATTTTCCATTTACCAGTTTCTTACTAATTTTAAAATTCCTGCACTAACACACATATTCTTCCATTTAAGTAGAAACTTCTAACAGCATTTTATCACACTAATCACCAAAATCTAGATAGCTGAGATGAATTGTATTTTTTCCACTTAAAAAGTCAATTGCCTTATCAAAGGAAGCTATCAGGATAAAAAACAGAGTCTACTTTTGTTTTATTAGTATAGTATTTCTTTCAGAATTCTGGAATGAGAAAAGGAGAACCTTGATAATTTCAGTATTCATTTCATCTTCCAAAGTTCCTGCTGGTTCCTGTTACTTGTAGTAGTCTGCTTCATTAATTGCATTCAAACAGACCAGGTGCAATCTAGTTTTGGGAGCACATAGATGGCTTTTAATTGGTACTCCAATGCCATTGTTGATGAGGCTGGAGTTTTTTCCCTGAATCTTTTTACTTTTATTTCAGCTGCAAAATTTATTGCTGTTTTTGAAAGTGCTTACATTAGACCTGTGGTTTCTGATGCCAGAGGTGAGATTTTTTTTTTTCAAATCTGATATGCAGTTAAGCTTTAGTTCATTTAGTGTCTCTCTCCACAAGTACATAATTGTTGCTTGAGATCGCAGAATCACAGAATCATTAGGGTTGGAATGCACCTCTGGAGAGCCAAACTCTCTGCCAAGGCAGGGTCACTTTGAGCAGGTGACACAGGAACATGTCCTGGTGGGTTTGGAATATCTCAAGAGAGGGAGACTCCATAACCTCTGTGGGCAACCTGGCAGTACTCTGCCACCCTCAATCTAAAGAAGTTCCTCCTCATGTTTAGGGGGAAGTTTCGGTGGTTTAGTTTATGGTCATTACTCCTTGTCCTGTCACTGGGGACCACTGAAAAAATCTGGAACCATCCTCTTGACACCCACTTTTAACATATTTGTATGTGTTGATGAGGTGTAAGGATGTTAGACTTAGAGACTATGTCCCTTACAATGTCCCTCACGATGTTAGTCCCTTCAAACTGTCAAGGCAGTTGTGGAATTATTTTCTATAATCAAGTCTTCCTCTTCAAAACTATTTATGAAAAAATTTCCTATTGATTCAGTGACTTAAAATACTCAGGTAAATAAAATGTTAACTGCTGTTTTCAGAGATGAAGGAACTTTGTGATGTACTTCAAGAAATTCCATTTCCTGGGAAAGGTTAGTGCCAACTTACTGGAAAAATTTCAGGTAACTGTGTTGATTTTTAGTGTAACCATTAAAACTAAAATCAGGTCTAAAGCTATTCTAGTAAGCAAAGTAGTGCTGGGCCTGATGCTTGGGCCCTACTTGCTTTGGTAAGATGACTTTTTGCAGTTGTCTCAGCCTCCAGAGTGCATGGCTGTTTCTGTGTGGGGCTGCACTGCTTCCTACACAATGCAGGAGGAAGGCATGGGGAGAACACTCAGTCATCCAAAGCAAAAGTCTGCCAGGGAGGGTTTCAAGAAGTCAGCTGCCAGTAAAACCACCTCTTTTTCCTTCTGAAGTTGCTTTGGTTCACTTGATTCTTCTGTTCATATGAACTGTTCTGAATTTCATAATCAATATTTCCACATGATCTCGTCTTATTTTATAGTAATTATTTATATTTTTTTCCTTTTCTTAAGTTATTTATTATTCAATAACTATGCTGTAGTAACATTACCATTTCACCGTGTTTTTTAATTGCTATTCTTGTGGGTTTTTTTCTTTCCTCTATTTCTTCTCCTGTGTGTGTATCTTGCACTAATATTTAAAGCATCTATATTATATTGTCTAAGTTGCTGGCATAAACAACTCTTGACATTATCTGTTATTTCTCTTGGCAATATCTTTTCTCTTGGAGAGATTCACTTCAATAGTTTCCCTAAGTGTACTAGTGGCCTAAATCCCTCTTTCAGTACTGGCAATTTGCTCTTCACTGCTAGCAGTTAATCCAGTTCTAGATCGAATTCTTTTCCTATTAAGCTTGTTAAACTCCTTTTCTTCTTCTAGTGGTTAAAATTTGATATTCATATCATTTCAGATTCCGGCAAAACTTGTATCTGTATTTGTTGATTTAATGTTCTTACTAGTTATACCTGTTTCAGTCTTTGATGGAATGTGCATCTGGAAAAGTCCTCTTTTTGTGATTGCTTTCTGATTTTTTGATGAATTTTAGATATTCTCCTATAGACAATATTTTGCTTCTTTATTATATTGTGTGCCTCATGTTTATAGAAAGTACTAGAATTCCACCAAAGCTCACTTCTATTTTTTTAGCTCCTTCTTTAGGTAAGCGTATTGATCTTTGATTTCAGTGTTGTACAGAATCACAGAATCATTATAGTTGGAAAAAGCTGCCAAGATCATCAAATTCAACCTTTGACTGATCAGCACTTTGACTTTGGTCAACTAGACCAAAGCACTAAGTGCCATGTCCAACCATTTCTTTAACACTCCCAGGGTGGTTACTCCACTACTTCCCTGGGCAGTCCGTTCCAATGCTTAACAACACTTTCCATGAAGAAATTCCTCCTGATTTCTAAGCTGGACCTCCGGTCCTGGTGCAACTTGAGTCTATGCCTCTCGTCCTGTCACTAGTTGTGTGGGAGAAGAAGCCAACACCCACCTTGCCATAGTGCAATAAGGTGTCCCCTGAACCTCCTTTTTTCCAGGCTAAACAACCCCAGCTCCCTCTGCTGCTCCTCATATCACTTAGTCTCTAGACAGATTAGTCACTTAGGCAAAATGCTTGCCTATTTTGTGGTTATGCTCTCACAGTGTTACAAAATATTAATATACTGTTGTTGGTTATATTATTTGACTGTTTATAATCCAGTTTAAAGCACCTTTTTTACTTGCTTAATACACTTACAATTTATAGAACAATTTAAAGGTCCTAGACCTTTTTTATTTTTTAGTATCTTTACACATTCCTAGTAGATCAGGTGCCCTTCTGCTCTCTGGATTTACTGTGCAGATTGTCCAATTTCTACCTTTTAAACAGGACTTAATTTTCTGGGAGCTGCTGTGAATCTGTCAACATCTCCCTTCTGAGCCTGTGCAAATGATTGTAAGGGATGTTCTTTTACAGTATTCTTGTCCTGTGTTGGAGTCTTTTTTTTTCCAGCCTCTTTGGGATAATTTCTTCCTTTCTTCTCCTTAGTTCTCAGATCCCTATCTGAAATAACGCTATGATAAAGTTGTTGTAATCATATCTGGTATGTAAGCTCCGTTAGGTTCAATTCCATTCCTAAATAATACTCACGAGATTTTCCCCAAATGAGATTGTATGTATTGTAGACATTCACAAAGTCTGTTCAAACTTTTGCCATTTCCTCCATTTTTAGGGCCGTTTTTTTTCTGTCACTCAGTCTTCTTTCTCATATTAGACTTCTAAAAACAACAATAAAAGCAAACAAAACAACAGCAACAACATATCCAGATATTCTAGCAAGCTTTCTGAGCACTACTGTTTTGACCTATTCTGATTGTTGGGTTGTCAAATGCTCTCCACTGCACTATTTCTTCACTACTTAAGATGTCAAGCAGACTGTATTGCCCACATAAAAGTATTATCTTGAAGGAGATTTAAAAGGTAATGCATGTAGAAATGCTTTAGAGTTTTTGCTTTAGTAAATCTTTAACACTGAGGATTTGTAAGATGTCAGTAGATGCTTAGTAAGAAATGTTAATGTTAGAGAGTTACCAAGAATTCCTTCTTATACCCTCCAGATAGAGCAGCTTATACTGGCCTGTTCAGATTTCAACTCTGAAAGAAAGATCTATATAAATGAGATCTGAGTTCTAATGTTGACTCAATACATGATTCACTTTTGAGACAGTAGAAACAAAAGCCTTAGCAAAGAACTAGTAGATGTAGCTGTCAATAACTTCTCTTTTTTTGTCTGTACTGACTTTTTCATAGTTTCACATGATATAGAATTAAAACCAGAAACATTTGAAATATTTTGTGATATTAGTCAGAAGGTGACACCTCTGCTTTCTATCAAATCTCCTAATATGAAGCTATATTTAAACATAAAACTTCTGAATCATCTGCTGCTGAATCTAAGTTCACCCCAAAGCTAATGCTGAGCATGCTAACATCCTTTCTTGCTTTAGGCATCCACACAGAATCATAGAGTTATTAAAGTTGGAAAACACCATTAAGATCATTGAGTCATATCACTAACCTGGCACTACTTTGTTCACCATTAAACCATCTCCCCAAGTGCCACATCCACACATCTTTTGAACACTCCTAGGGATGGCGATTCCACTGCTTCCTGGGAAGCCTGTTCCTGCCAGGGCCTGACCAATCTTTCAGTGAATAAATTTTTCCTAATATCTAATCTAAACCTCCCCTGGTGCAACTTCAGGCCATTTTCTCCAGATCCATCTGCAAAGCCTTCCTACCCTCAAGCAGATCAACACTCCTGTCCAACTTGATGTCATCTGCAAACTGAGAGTGCACTCAGTTTCCTTGTTCAGATCATCAATAAAGGTATTAAACAGAACCAGTCCGAGTACAGATCCCTGGGGAACACCACTTGTGATAAACCACCAGCTGGATGAAACTCCATTCACCACATCTCTCTGCTTCCAGACAGCTTTTTACCTAGTCATGAGTGCGCCCGTCCAAGCCACAAGTAGCCAGTTTCACAGAATCACAGAATGGGTCAGGCTGGAGGGCACCACAGTGGGATACAACCTCCCTGCTAAAGCAGTGCGATCCTAGAGCACATTGCACAGGATTGTGTCCAGATGGTTCTTGAGGATCTCCAGTGAGGGAGACTCCACTACCTCTCTGGGCAATCTGCTCCTGTGTGCAGTCATCTGCACAATAAGGAAGTTTTTCTTCTTATTCCAGTGGAACTTCCTGTGCATCAGTTTCTGCCTCTTGTCCTATTGCTTGGCCCCACCAAGAAGAGCTTGGCTTCATCCTCTTGACACCCTCCCTTCAGACACATGCAGACATGGTTGAGGTCTCCTTTCAATTTTCTCTTCTTGAGGCTGAACCGGCCCAACAGCCTCAGCCTTTCCTCATGACAGAGATGTTCCTGTCTCTTAATTATCTTCATAGTCCTCTGCTGGACCTGCTCCAGGAGCCCCATGTCTGGCTGGTACTGAGGAGCCCAGAACAGCGCCCAGAACTCCAGATGGGGCCTCACCAGGGCTGAGCAGAGGGGCAGGATCTCCTCCCTTGACCTGCTGGCAATGCTCTTCCTAATGCACCCCAGGATACCATTGGCCTTCTTGGCCATAAGGACACACTGGTGGCTCATGGACAGTTTGTTGTCCATCAGGACTCTCAGGTCCTTCTCCACAGAGCTGCTCTCCAGCAGTTCATCCCCCAGCCTGTCCTGGTCCATGGGATTATTCTTCCCCAGGTGCAGGACCCTGCATTAGCTTTCGCTGACCTTCAGGCAGTTCTTCTCTGCCCATCTCTCCAACTTGTCAAGGTCCTTCTGAAGGGCTCCACAGGACTCTAGGGTATTGGCCATTCCTCCCAGATTTGTTTTGAAGGAGAATGCTGTGGGAGATAATTTCAAAGGCTGTACTAAAGTTAAAGTACACACCATGCCTCAGTTTAGGTATACCTGTCTACGCTTCAGTGCATATGGAAGCATTTGCTTAAAATCACAGTGGCAATCACATGAACTTACATGATCAAAACTTAAGAATCCTGATTTCCAATAGCACTTTGTCTAATGCAAACAGGATAAAAATTCTCCACATGAAAGTCACTGGCAATTTTTCCATCCAGTTTCATGGAATTCAGAATTCAGACATAAAATTTCTTAAAACAAGGGAAAGGAATATATTTACAGCTTTATATTATCATCCCTAATAAGGAAATACAGACAAAGAGGCAATATGTGGTCTACTATATGTGTGCATTTTATTTGCATTAATATCAATGAAATTTGGAGGTCACGTAGTCCAGTGTGTTTCTCAAATCACTTGGTTGACAGCAGATGGCTGAGCCCATAAAAAAAAAGGCGTCTAGAAAAATGTTAGAGATGGAGACTGCACAGGCTCTGTGGAGAGGTAATGGCTTGTTATTTGCCTAGTGGCAATGACAGCACTGCATTACAGGGCCATGTGGTTAGAAATGAAGCTCACTAAGGCTAAATAAACTTTACAGACTGAAATGTGCAATTGCAATTTGCTACATAATATTTATATGACTTTGGTTTATTACAAATTTTTGAATATATCATATGGTGTTGCTTGATGAGGAACTTTGCAAAAAAATGAGAGTTGCTTTGTTTGTGAGAGGTCAGAGTTGAGGAAATATTTCTTTGAAAGTTTGGTAGGTGTTTTGCAGAACAAAAAAAATACCTATTGTGTGTTCTTTAGTATTACTCTCAGTTACTTTGAGAATAATGTTAAATAATCCTGGAATATGAGTTCTCTGTAATTAACCTGTCTTCTCCAGATAAGTACCCCCTTTAATATTAAGAACTGTAGAAGAGAAAGTCTCTTCAAATAGCACTTCAAGGCAAATGAGGAGGGAGGTGTTATGAAGTATACAGTTGCATACATCCTCTCAGGTCATCAGTTGTTTTGTGTATACTACTGAACTCTGACATATCTAAGAGAGTCTTAATGTATCCCATACTCTCTAAAGGGCAAGCACAGCTAACCCTAAAGCTGGAGATTTGCATTCTTCACCAGGTTTGGGCAGGTAGAGTGCAGAGCTGGCAGTAGGGCTCAGCATATTATTCAGTTGAGTAATCAAGGAGACATTAATCTGGGAAAGCATGCTTGCTCTGTTAATAATGTCCTTTGGTTGGGTTTTGGTTGGTTTTGGGGTTGGATTTTTTAGGTTTTTGTTGTTTTGTTTTTTTTTTCCTATTGTCTCAGAATGTTTTTCAATTCAAGCATTTCACTGCCATTTATTAATCTCCTCTAGAGAGTCTGTGACACTCTGCCTCCTAGAGTCATCCTCTAAAAGGGACAGATATTTTTTTAGTGATTTCATTTCACTGCTCTTGGCATACTCAGGACTTATCTCAAATCTGGTTTGAAAACATCACAGCATAGCTGAGTGGGATTTAGCTGACTTAATGTCATGTTAAATGTCTTGTGATATTTACTCATGGCCAGAAGACCACTTCCAAAGGTCAACTGTAGAATCCAGTTTTATATCTGACTGTCCCATTTGGATGTCATTTGGCATCTATATTTAGCCAGTTTCACCTACAATGTGTTCTGAGTGTCTGTCTAAAAGACGTTGGTGGCTGACCATTAATGTCCATTTGCCCTTTGAACCAAAACTGTGATTTCCATAGTACTAAGAGCTTTTTTTTAATATTATGATATTTCTGTTGTGATACTATGTATAGTGCATATTAGGCTTATTTAATATACCATTGAGCAGAACACTTCCAAACCCAGAAAAAAATTGGACTCATACAGATCACTACCAGTCTAACGTCAGCTAGTTAATTACACATCACATCGAGAATTAAAAATCAATCACGATTCCCAAAAATAGTGTATAGCAGTAAGAAAAACTCTTGGAAAAATTTGGGATCTTAAGAAAACACACTAATAGAAGTAAATAAATGAATACAACATAATGGTTTCATGTATTGTGTTCCACTCACTGTGAATCCTGTAGCTTAGAGGAAAGAATCTCCAATCCAATTAATAATGACAACAGAAATTAATAATTAGTATGGCAATAATTATATTAATATTATTATTAATATTATCATTAATATATCATTTGCTTAAAATCACAGTGGCAATCACATGAACTTTATATATTATTAATAATAATATAATGACTTCTACATATCTCAGTGTTTCAACAGAACCTTAATACTCGTAGGATCAAGCATACGCAGAAGAACTCAGCTGTCATTCTTAATAGAATTATAATTCATAAAGATATCAATAACAGTTCCTGTAAGATTAACCCTAGCCAGAGATCAATTATCCCAGTGGAATATTGAAAGCAATATTATGGGGGGGATCAGTGGAAGTAAGATAGAAAAAGTTAGCAAAGGTGAAAACAGAGAATTTAGCAATGAGGAAATTTACAAATTCTGAAGAAGAGAATGCGGAAAAAACACAGGTAGGACTGTGAATCTTACAATACTTTAAAAGGAAAACCTCATCCAAACTGATACTTTTTCTGTTGTATGGAAGAATTACAGGCCCACGTGCAATTAAGCCATGTCACTGATGACACATTTCAGTTGTAACCAAGAATCATCAGCCTTGTTCTGGCACAGATGACACTTTATTTGTAAATGGCTTACACTGTGCAATGTAGGTGCTGTTGGTTTTCTAGCTGTTGCTGTTCATAGTTTCTCTGGGGTGACTAGAGATCTCTGATACTTCACAGTTATGTTACAAGGAGGCAAATGGGGGGCAGCAAAAATGATATTATTGAGGAGCCATTTCTGCAATTTCTGGCAATACTTTGACCCAAAACCTTGTTCACAGACTTCAGGGTATATTTGAGAACTTGTTTGTCAGTAACAAGGTTTCTTGACTTGAAAAATGATGCCTTTGTGGGGCAAAAAAACCACCTGCATGTGAAACTGAGGGTTAGGCTTGCCTGTGATTTTCCTATTGCTTATGAATGATTCATGGGTATTTTAACACAAGCAGTGCATTTTAATAAATCTAGCAAAGCTTCTTGGTAAAGGAAGTTCACATATTTTACTGGTAGAATTTACAGTTCAGTGGATAGTTCTCTGTCTCACAGGCTTTTTTAGAACTAACTGGTCTTCCATATAAGGCAGACTCTTTCAGTGTCTAAAGCTTATCAAGTAAAAAAGAAATATTAAATGGATAAGTTTATTTCAGTTTTTATATTGTATACCTAGACTTAGTTTATGGATTCACATTCACTAGGAATCTACACACATATCATTGGATATTCTGATAGGCTGCCCACAGAAATAATGAAAAAATAATTTCCTGGTGATTTAATATATCTTTATTTAGCTTTTTCTTGGTTGATTTATTAATTTTTATTAGTACCATATATTGTGAGATTAGTTAGGAGACAATAACTAAGAATAATATTTCATGAGATGATATTGATATAAGGCATATTTGAGAAGGGCTGGTAAGTAATGTATATAAATGAAGAAAAATACTGTCTAAAACAGATTTATTTCTAAATTTGTGCAAAAACAGGACTAGACTATTTTTGTTGTTTGAGTATTTTTAGTGGTTTCTGAACAGTTTCAGAATCAATGCTTCTTTATTTCTCTAAGTAATTAACTTGATTTAACTCAAAAGGTTTTCAAATTAGCTCATTTTCCTATATTTGGCATGAGATATGAATTTATGTATTACTCCCAAGCTACTAAAAACCTTGAAAATACCATTGCTGTACATTTAATTATTTCAATTAGTTCCAATTTTGAACAGCTGCTTAAAAATAAAAATCCGTTCATTAATGTAGTACAGACTCTATAGATTTGCCAGGATAAACACCTCAATATCTACATGTTGTACTGCAAAGGACAGTCCAATGCCTATACTGTTCTCTGCTTGTTTAAGTATCATGCAAAGAAAAATATTATTTTCTGACCATGTTCAATACTTTGTTTTTCTCTTTCAGTGAAAGCTGCTGAATTATCAGGCTTCTGGTATCTTCAGTGGAGGCTTGCAAGACTGTTTGGTGGAAAACATATTTCTAAGGTCTTGGTTAGTCATCAAGTAAGTATCTTCTTGTGTTTTTGTATAGTTTTCATTCACCTCCAATGAAGTGTTTGTGATGTCTTAGGTAAATAACAAAAATTACTTCACCATTATTTTGACTTTCTTTTCTATAAAAACATTTTTTTCTAATGTCTGGTACTCTTTTAAAAAGTCTATAACCATTTCAGTCAGTGTTTATAAGTATTTTAGCAAAAGAAACACAGAATAAACATTTTCTTAGTATTCCCTTTCAGCATCTATCAGAATGCTGTTCACTGACCTGTATTACTCCCAAACTATGAAGCATAAGCAGGACTAAGAATTTATTGGATCATCTAAATATGTTGTACCATTATTTGGCACAGGTGGTCAAGAATGGTGTCTACGAATCAATTACTAAGTTAGAAAAATCCAGTTAAATGGTACCCAAACAGCTAGGTTCTATTATTATCATCCAACTGACTGATTTTCTAATTGTCTCATTTTTCTTACTATACCACATACTTTGTTCTTCATACCAATATCATCTTAAATATTTTAAATTCCTTTAGTGGAAGAGAAAGCCACTCATTTAAAGCAGATTCTCTTGTCATCTTCTTATACCTGTTGTCTGTCATAATAAGTTTTTCACACCTATTCTTTCACTTTGTTTCTAAAACTAAAGAAGAAAATTGGGTTGATGGGAAAGCATTTGAAATAGGAAAACTATAATAAAAAACCCAAACTCTAAAACTGCAAAATGGGAGGAAGCTAGCTGTAACATTTAAAAGATACTTACAAATTCTACTCAGATAACAGTCTAAACCTTTTAAAATTTATGCTGGTGGAAATTAGAGAATTGATGCACTGTTTGTGTCACTTCTCATTGAAATGAAGTGATTTTGATTTTTCTTTTTCCCACTGAATGCATAAATGTTATTTTAATTTTCAGCTAAAAAACTACTTCAATCTGAGTGGAAATGTTTGAACTGGTCTCAAAAATATGTATGTGGATCTATTTACAGTTTATTCTGTTCTTAAAAAAATCACTGTCCATGAAAACTAGCAATGCTTATTTATTTATTTGCTCTTTGGTGAAATAGAAAATACAGTTTTAGTGATGGAAGTAATTTTCAATTAGTCAGTCCAGTAATATAATCTTATTTCACCACTTGGCTGTATCAAAAATAGAGATGTATTTCTCTGTAAGGAACAAGTACCAAGATTATTTATTTTAGAATTTGATAGTTCAGACTGATTGTGTCATTCATTACTGTTTAACTTATAAAATAAGAGAGTGAGAATTATGTCCTCATTTTAATGCTGTTCTATGAATTTAGCGTAACAAAAGTAGATGTTGGTTGAACTGATTGAATTGTCAGGAAGGATGGTGAAATCCAAATGTTTAATTCAGTTAGCACTCATAGAAGAAGGCAATATCTAACCTAAAGTTGGGTCACAAAATTAGTCTTAAACTCAGTGAAAAATAAAACAGGATTCAAGTATTAGAAACCACAGAAATAAAATTTAACTTTTTAATCAGCTGACCTGTCTAGCAAATATGTACAGCTACTGTCACTCTGGATTAATTTGGGATACTTGGGATTTTATATACCTCTAAGGCTCTAAATGCAGTCTGAATGTATAGATTTATAAGTTAAATATTTGTTCTTGTTTTGTAAAATGTTAATTAAATTTAGAAGTGCAGAATTATTATATTAGAGTGCACATCTGTGTCATTCAAAAGGTTACACAAAATGCTGACATGTGCCTTATCTTCAAACATACAAAAAAGGAACATATTCAGCCATACCTGCTCATAGACTAAGAAATGTAATATAAATCATATTCATTTTTTCATGCTACATCTCATAATTTTGGTCATACTGTGTCTAAGTAACTGCAGTGTCAGTTACATATGACCAAGTTAGAGAGGACTATTTTAAGGATGGGAATGTTACAGGTGTGTTTTTCAATGTCATTGAATGTCATGAAGTACTTTTACACTTTTAAATGTTGAATAATTTTGGTTTGCTTCTGTATTTTCTTTTATCGCATTAAAATAAAAGTGAAAAATCTCTTATAGGGAACAAAACTAGGTTTGTTTTTTTTTCTGGTGTGCTAAAAAAACAAGACTGATTGATGTCATTGAGTCATAATTAAAGATGTTGCTACTTGAGTGGTGTGACACTGGCATGATCTCACTGAGTAGGTTAAAGTGTAACACAGAGAGGTGGAATAAAGGCATTCAGTTATAAGAGTCTCATCAGATGACACACTCCCAAATTCACGATCTCTTTGACTACTATTACAATGCTGTACATCTTCAAAGCCTTTGATGAGCTTTAGCTGTGCACTTCCCTTTTGTGTCAGCAGGAGACAAGCTTTGCTGTGATAAGATTTAGCTGACTTCCTTTCACATAGTTTTTTACTGAGCAAAACAGACCCTGATAACTTTTATTATGTCATGCTATGTATTCTGAAAATATGTTTAGGCAAGTAGCATATAAATTAAGTAATGAAGCATATAATAAGTAATCTGTCTAAGCTTTCATAGTTTTAGCAATCTCATTTTCATCTATAAATTTCTTTCTCTATTTGAGTCCCTGAACACTTAACATAAGTTTTCAATATTTCCATGATATTATTTTGTCCTTGGTCCATATTTTTTTTTCCTTTTACTTAGTGAAAATAAGAAGATTTGGATTTGTGACCTTGAATTACTAGTTGCAAAAGCAAAAAAACTACTTCCATCTGAGTTAGTGCTAAAATTTCTATTGATGTTATTAATTTTAGGACAGAATTCTACAGATCTGATACTCAGTGAACAAAAATAGTTTGTACATGCCAAGTAAACATCTGTCATAGTGCTCCTAGGAAAGAAATAAATAATCCAACTCTCACAGATATTTGCTGTTTTAGTAAAAACATTCTTGCATTTAAATAGAAGATTATACTAAAATATGAGAAATTAAAGCATCAACTGCACTACAGCAGAACTTGAAGTTCCTGAGCTTAAAGGAAAAGTAGCTGTTGGCCCCTCATTTTAGTTTGAAGGCAAATGGGCCATGAATGAGATGAAGACAACTTCCTATGGTGTAGGTTTCTATTAACATCAGAAGAATTATTATGGTTAAAAGAAATGTTCTATCACCTCTGTTTGAAGGATCTCTGCTGGCCAGGAAGGATGAATTGGTCTGGAGACAGCTATCTTGGCTTTATAATATTAACTCAGGGTAGTTAGAGATTCTCTAAGACATCTTGCCATGAACTGGTGCGTAGCCCAGCTGCTCTGTTGCATCCTGAAGAAATGTAAACATTTCAAGTCAAGTCTAAAAAGCAAGATGCATTTAAAAAAATACAATGGGTGAATTGTGAATACATGGAAGCACTAGTAACGTGTTTTCAATTAAAATTTGAATATGACAGGAGTCACAGATTAGGGAGGGGAAGAATCTTATGTCTAGAAACAAACATCTATCTTTAAAAATGTAGTAGTTTCACAGCAGCATAGTGAAGACTCAATTGAATGATACATGTAACAGTGGTAGAAGACAATTAACTCCTAGCCAGACTGCACAACCAGTTAGTATCAAAGGAATGGAGGCAGAGATTTGCTAATTTGCTTCTTTCTGATGATGAACTGCAAGATCCAGGCACAGTCCACAACTCATCAGTTGATTTTACAAAGTTTATTCAGCAAATGAACTTATGAAGAAAAGTAGTTAGTAAAAATGTATTTAAGCTTTGAAGAAATATACTCACTAACTTCTTTTTCTGTTGGTTAAAAAATAAAAAGCCTGAATGATGATCAGCATTTGGACCCTATGCTCTAGTTTTTGGATATAATCTCTTCCACAGAAGTAATAGATAACAACTCTCATGCTTGGTGTCCATTAAATTTTACCACTTTTTTAAGAATCATAATGGGAAATAATTGAGTACAATTTTGAATTTTGGCCCATAAGCATTTATAAAGGAACTGACTAAGATGCTAAATATTATCATTTAAAAACCTATAGGTATAAAAAAATGACAGAGAAAATTTTTATTTTCACTAATTTTAAGATCTAACTAGCAAGAGATGCCTCTGTTCAAATTAAGGCACAAGTGAGACCATAAGCCAAAGTCAACAATATGGATTTTGTTTAACAATTAATGTGAGATAGAAAGATAGAAAGAAATAGAAAAGGGGAAGGGAGAGGGAGAGGCAGAAGAGCTGGCAGGGTGGTGAGGAGAGAGAGAGGGCAGAGGGAGAGCTGGAGAAGAGGCACAGAGGGAGAAAGGAGAGGTGGGGAGAGAGAGGTGAGAAGAGTTCTCCTTCCCTTTGGGGTTCTCAGTGGTGAGGCAGGGAACTCAGTTCAGTTTTCTGCTGGTAGGTTCTGTGCAGGAAGAGGTGCTGAGTCCACAGAGTCCACCACTGACTATCAAATGTTTTCACTATTTATAAATATTAGCAAACAAAGAAAGCAATGCTTGTTGGCTACAAGTTACATGGTTTCCTTATTAACTAGCAGTCTATCTTCTGTTGGTTAAATGATTCCCTCACTTCTTATGCTAATTAGTCCGCATGCTCAGTCTTTCTCTTCTTTTGAGTCAATGGGTTTCTTGGATCAGTGGGCCATGAATCAGTGGTCGTAATCTTCCCCTGCTGGAATTACCTTTTACCCAGCTGGAGCTGATTTCAACACAGTTGCTGAGTTGGTTTTATTAGTTCTTTCTTGTCTTGGGAGTTCTGCCAAATGTCCTTGTAGCCCCTAAATTTTGCGTTTTCTGCACCCGTTATCAATGACACATCCTTCTTTCCACGCTTTGTTAACCTCCCCCTAGGTCTGAGATCACTGAATTTATCTTCTGAGCACCTAGAAAACAGTACCACCTTTACACAGTCCGAGTTCCGAGTATCCACAGAGACATGTTTTGGGGGGTGTCATGGTCATTGGTGGTCACAGATGCTGTCTGTCCCATAACTTGGTGGGATCTGTGTTTGACCAGTGATATGCGTATGAGCAGTTCCTTCTTTTCACAGTCTGTCACGGTGGGGAAATTTTGCCCAGATGCCTTATAGAGGATGTGCTAACCAGATCTCTACCAGGCTTCTGCCAGGCCTGGAATTAGCACTTTCCTGTCATAAATTTCCCCCTTCTATGGCTTTAACAGTGTTTGAGACAGGTAACTCTGCTTTTTTAGCCCCTAAGAACTATTGGTTAATAATTTAAAAAAAGTAAATATCATTGAATTTCTCCACTGTAAGGTACACACTTCAGCTATTGCAACCTTTTTTGACCACTAAGGATGTGCTGTTTAGATTAGGGCTTGGCTTGTTCAGTTTTGGATTTTTGAATTAAACAGAAAAAAATAAAACCTTTGTATTTAAGAAAACACTTTCATGCTTAGAGTTTAACAGTTCCTGTAAAACTCTAATGTGCAAGGAATGTTAGAATTGTAAATTGCAATGATAAATAGTACACTATTCTCTAACCTTTGACAATATCATGCCTTCTTCCTTTAGAATGTATTGTGGTTAGGCTTAAATTCTGCTCTTCACTTGGGTGGCCTCACCTTGAATAATATGTGCAGTTTATATTAAACTATTAGAGAATATCCAGTGGAGAGCAATGAGGATGATGAAGGGCCTTTAGGGGAAGTCCTGTGAGCGGTGGCTGAGGTCATTTGGTCTGTTCAGGCTGGAGAAGAGGAGACTTAGGGGAGACCTCATTGCAGTCTGCAACTTCCTGGTGAGGGGAAGATGAGGGGAAGTCTTTGGTAACCAGTGGCAGAACCCGAGGCAATGGCCTGAATTTGTGTCAGGGGAAGTTTAGGTTGGATATTAGAAAGGGCTCTTCAGCCAAAGTGTGTTTGAGCACTGGAACAGCCTGCCCAGGGAAGTGGTCACAGCACCAAGCCTGACAGAGTTCAAGAAGTGTTTGGACAACACTCTCAGGCACATGGTGTGATTCTTGCAGCTCATGCTGTACAGGGCCAGGAGTTGGACTTGATGATTCTTGTGGGTTCCTTCCAGCCCAGCTTATTCTGTCATTCTGTGACATACGGTTCTAAATATATTAAAAGGAAAGTGATTTGAGGTATACATGTATGAGAACTAGAGAAGATTTTGGGTGCAATAGGAAGAAAAACTGTATGAGTGATAAATATTCAGTGAGGCCAATGAAAATTTATTCAACTAATTTAGGTAACAGAGCATCTCATTTTCTTTTGCACTCCCAGTATAAATGCTATTTTCATCTCTGTGGCGGTTCGTATCAGCTAATTCCTGCATAACTACAGTTGCTGACAGTGAGTAAAACATTGTCTTTGCTCTTACAAGTACTCTTTGAAGCCTACAGAGCGACACTGGCACAGATTGTTAGTAATAATTGAAATTACTTTTCTGAAAGTAACTTATCTCATCCTAACACACCTTATATTTCTGTCTGCTGTAATTTTCAGTTTTGTGTCCCTTTCTGGATATACAAAGAAAGCCATAGGGGAATAAGTACAGAGTGCAGGATTCATTAAAAACTGTTTGAACACTGTGCAGAGGATGTGCTGGAAAAACACACAGAATGAATATTGATTCGTAATGTGTGTTGGGAGTGGGAGAATGATGCATTTCAGAAGAAGCTTACTTTTGATTATTTAAAACATTCCCTCTGTCTTTACTGAAAAAAAACTGTCTGAACTATGTATTCCTACAGGAATGTAAAGAATACTGTATATTTTTAAAAAATTGTTAGAAATGGATTAGCAGGAATCTGTGTGCTTATTAAAGGATGATAACTCCATTGTCTTTTCAGTTAGAGGGCAGCAAGCAGGTTTCTAGGGTTTTTTGGGAGGTTGTTTTGTTTAGTTGTTATGTGAGGTTAAAAATTGAATGCTCCTGTTAGAATGTATAATCAAGAGAAGAGGTATTACAGCAGTTAGAAAAAATTAGGAGCAAAGTAGGTGAATAAGGTGAATCTGCTACTGTAGTTTCTTAAGTTTCGAAGGAATATCTGTCCTTTTTGATCACACTTTCTCTAATGACATGAGAAACATTAAAACAAAAAAAATTACAGAAAGATGAAATTCAATTTATAACCCCAAATGTAATTCAGCATATTTTTCATTACATCCTTGCTCTTTCATGCTTTCCCTGGCTCTGTGAGTCTTTGTGTTCTGGGCAGAGTTTAACAGAATTTCAGGCAAAGAAGGGCCAGTCTTTTCCCTCCTGGCAAAAGGTGCGGCTGCTAATCCTGTCTGGGTCTTTTGGACAATCAGGAAGAGTCCAGCAAGAAGAATGGAACTGAGCCAAGTTACTCTACCTGACTACTATTGAATGGGGACTATCCATCACCACCATCATATCACAACGGATTTTTTTTCCAATGTTTATTGCTTCTGAAGGAGTACTTAGCACAAGAAGTCATTGTAAAATTCTCTCACTTCCTCAGGCTCTTCACGCCATTTTTACATAACTAGAGGATACAGATGAATTGCACAGTAATGATTAATGTGAGACAGCTGACTATTTGCAGATTTTGTTTGTTATTAATTATGTGCAGTCTTTATGATTAGATCATTATTTTAAACCAATTAAGTGTCCCTTGATGGACTTCTGAGTTGTATCTAGTTATGATAATTCCTGAAAATATTCTTGTGAGATTGTTAGAGCTCACTGTGATATGTGCTTAACCTTGTCTAAACATTCTGAAAACAGAATAATTAATCCTTAGTCATATAAATACACATATTAAAGACGTTATGCTTCCAAAAGGTAAATTGGCACCATCCAATGTCTAAATACTGGATGCAGATTTCAAGAAATAATCTGACTTTTCTCTGTGGACAGTAATTGCAACATGCGTCTCATGAAATCACTTTTCTGATTTAGAATAAGAAGAGCTCTGGTTCTTGAAAAGCTATGGGACAGAGAACAAATGGGTGGAAGTTCCAGAATTATTTCATTATGTTGATATGTTTTTATTTAGGCACGTATACCTCATGCAAAATATTTTTTAAATGGGATGAGATTTACTAAGAGAAAGATTCACTCCAGGCTGCACGTACAAGCCTATGTGTATGAATAGTTCCTAACCAGAGTCCTCTTGGACAGCTCATTGGATACATGCTTTTCTTCAGAGTCCTGTTTCTCTGCAGAGACTGCCTTTTGAACGCAACATTAAGGCTGTGACCTAATTTCAAATACAGTATATTTTCATTAGCCTTCTATACTTAGTTTTTCCCAAATGCATGTTAGAATTGCTTTTTTTCCTGTGTTTTTAGTAGTATGCCTTAAGATACGCTCTGTGGTAATGAGCAGTAAGTAGTGTGGCATCCCATCCTGAAGGGGAAGGGAGAACCCAAGATTTGTAGATGCCCACAGTCGAAAAGCAATGACAAAAGTCAGAGGGTCCACAAGTACTTACAAACTTTTATTAATACATTATACACACAACATGGAAATTGGTATAAACTAGTCCCTTTTCTTATAGTATAAACCCAAAGCAGTGGATTCTAAGTAAGGGGTAGGGTGAAAGAGAAGAGGGAGAGAGGGAGAGAGGGTGACAGGGAGAGAGGCAAGGAAGGAAGGAAGGAGATGATAGCCTTTTGTTTTCCATTTGCATGGATGCATTTCATTTCATAAATGCTCATAAGTGCTCTGTGGGGAGTCATTTGGGAAATACAGACCTTTCCTCCATCAATGAGCCTGTTTTGACTCCCAGAAGCAGAAATTGATTTAAATAACCTGTCACAGTATTAATATTAGTAATGCTTTCTTCTTCAGTGCTCTGAGAATTTAGTTGCTTGGCTTTTGAATATAAAATGCAATAAAGTAGGAAGAGTGTTGAAGGCAGTAAGGATTTTTAGGCAATGAAAATGTTGTGTCAGCAGATAATGGTTGGAGAATCAATTCCCCCAACACCATTTTAGTAGGTTTATTCATGTTTTTTCCCTAACTATCACTTGCCTTTATAATTTGGTTTTCCTTCAGAACTTCTTCATTATCAAGAAGTAATTTAACCTCTTTTCAATTCTTTTCAAAAAGAGAAGACTCAGTTTTCCCCACTAAATTAATCCCAGTTACACTAATTTCAGTTCATTCTCTGTTTTGTGTGGAAGATGTCAACACAGAAGCAGTGGAAATAGTTCAGACTTGTCATCATACTCATACAGAATCAAACTGTCCACAGCAATGAGAACAGGAATTTTGTATGGGAGGAAGAAAGGTGCATTGCTCCTGCATAAGCTCCTTTTTTTACCATATACTCACTGAAACTTCAACTTCCCTCAATGTAACTTCACTGTTGAATTCAGACCTACTTGTTTGTGAACACCATAACCAACAACATCACAAGCAGATTCCTGCTCATTTTGTTTTCAATAGTTTTAGTTTACTCAGCTTATTTTGAGATCCTGCATTCTAAGGTGTTTGGGAATCCGTTTGCTGATCTAATTACACAGATATCTAATTACACAGATATGAAGGAATTCAGAATAGCAAATATATTTATGGAAACACTGATACTCATACGTGTTCTCTGATGAATGTCCCTTATCTCTAGAATAAAGTTTATTTTCTAATGTTATTTTCTGCCATAGGATTTCACTTGTAGAGAGTGTCTTATCATGTTGATACTTTCTTATTGATATCTTTTCTCACCAGAAGTGGTTATTGTTATTCTCTACAGTGCTATTGCAAAAAAACCTACTGGTAGGAGGACTTTTGGTTCTCATTACATGTTTTTCTACTTTTCAGATATCATTTTCTGAAACATACTTTCTCAGTTTGCTGGGGCGTTTATGTCAGTGGTTTATAAGCAGAAAAAAAGTGATTCTGGTAGAAGGGGAAAGCCTTGGCTTATTGTTCCTATTTCTTGCCATGAATACTCTAAGGAAAATTTCCAATCCACTCATGAATGGGAACAGTGCCCACATAGCAGATGGCTTTGAGTGAAAGCATTCAGAAGACCATGTCCACACATTAAATACATTTACTGATGGCAGACTTATCAGGCTAAAATTTAATGTATGTGCAACTCTTGTGCCAGTGATTGGGAGGATATGCTACTATTAGTGATTTCCTAAAGAAGTCTAACTTGGAGAAATTACAACATTTTTCTGCATAAAAATCTTCATAAGAGGTCTTCCATTAAGACAAAGGAAACATTTTATTTTTCATATGGGATTAACAACAATTTTAAAATTTTCTTTTTAAAACTGTACATGAAAATTTTAAGTAAAAACAAAAAGAAGTAAATGTATTATCATTGAACAGAAGANTTACATTACTACAGAGGAACTTGCTCACCTAGATACAATTGCAGAATGTCACCACTGGCTTGCTTCATTAAAGTCTGTTCCTCTGTTGCTTCTTATGGGAGATGCTTATCATTGTCATTTATTTCATAATACCACTGTGTCTATTGATAAAATCAGCAAACAAGTCCAGGGTAATCAGTTCTAGATATTTGTCCTTGAATTGTATTTTTCATACCAGCTAGACATGATTGTATGATTTGAAATAAATACAGCTATTAAATCTACTTAGGATCCCGGTCACGTGAAATAATCAATAGGTGATCTTAAACACCTCTAGTACAAGAAAAATGATGGAAAGTGACTACAGTGTTTAAATGAGTACAGAATATTGTTTTTAGGGGTCTTTTTCTTTTTAATGAGCAGACTAGTGTCCTTACACTTCAAACTACATGATAAGTACAGCTAGGATGATTAACTGAAATTTAATATCAGGTTATTATTGCAGTCAAGGATATACTATTTGAACAGATGCATTCTTGAAAGCATTATTAAAATATTTTTAGTATTAGCATACATATAATAGAAAAAATATTTCTCTACAACTTGATTTTTGCTGATCAGCTGTTTTATATTTTAGAGATTTTTCAACTTGGATTATGGCAATTTTAAAATATATACTTAAATATATTTCATATTTTTATTTGAAAGATTATATATTGAAGCCTGTAAGCCTCTGTTTGATGGATTAAAATCTGGAGAAAAAACCCTGAAAATATGATACTCATGTATTCCTTTGGGAGGAGGAAACAGTGTCAGCTACTTCCTTATATACTATTATCCACCTTCACTCTTCTTTATGCTGGAGAAAATGTAATCTTTTGGGAAAAAGGGCATCTCATTGCTTCTTAAAGTCTTATATTCTTTCAAAAAACCTCAAGTATAATGCCGACAGTCAAAAAAAGTTTGGTACCTGCCAGGAGATTACACTATTGTATAAATTATAGTAATCATTGGGAGGCATTTTTTTGAAAACCCCATTCAAATTACAGACGGTTTTATTTTGAATTACAGAAAGATCTGCAAATATTTCACCGAGCAGAACATTTAATTAAAGTTGGTTTTTAAAAAGACTCAGCAGACACTGGTAGACTTCAGAAGTCAGGTCTGGGCATAAGGTACTACCATCTGAGCAAATATGGTAAATCTAAGACATAGATAACTTAGACTACCTTAAGTAATCCATTGCTTGCTTTAAGGTAGGGCTTTCCATAACCTTAATTGAACCTCAATACTAAAAAACATGCTTATTTTTTTAATTTTGCAAAAAAGTCCATTGCATCTTTAAAGGTAGGAGGGATGTGACTTCAGATACATAGCAATTCCATTTTAGGCAGGATACAGAACCTCTGACTTTATTTTCAAATTTATTCCCTTCTTCTCCTTGTAAGAACTGGTTCCATACTCCTCTGCCCTACAGAAAATATTTGTTTTAAAGGTTTTTGCCACTGACGTTTTTTGTTGTTGTTAATCACTAGCATCTGATTACATTATGCAATGTGTGGTCTGGACTACCACAGAATTATTTCACTTCAAGTAAGACTTTAGCGGTTTAGCAAGCTATGTATTTTGTTTGTCTAATATTAGCCATATCTTCTTGTTTACTTTATTATATTTACTCACAAATCTTTGTCTAGGCAGTGAGTTACAATGTCACATGTTAAGATGTTAACAGTGTTCAATGTTAATAAAATGAACAATGCCTAGTACAACTATTATAGCCTAAAGTAATTTGAATAATTGAATACCACTTTGTCTAGAGAAAACCATTTGTAGCAGCACTTGCTTTTTCAAATGAAAGCACAGTGAAAAAGCTCCAAATGTTATGTTGATAAATGTTTTGTAAAACCTGCTGATCCCATTGCATGTATGTGGATAAGGCACCTCGACACTGAAATTCTCTTAACATTATTTATAGCTGCAGCAAAAAGCAAATGGTACGTGCACTCAAGTGCACAGAATGTTAAGTGTATAAGATGGCAGCTTAAAAAGAGATCTATGTACTCAGAGGAGAAATAGCCTTTAGGGTGTTCACAGCAGGAAGAACCCTGGAGAGCAGATGAAAGCAGGTGTAGAAATGACAGAGTATTTCTTCTTTCCATTGAAGACTTTGAGAATTTAGTTCAAGGGATTGAAGTTTCAGTCTACTTATTTTTCAGCTTTCTTTCTTTGACTTTTGCTGTGATTAGAAAGAATTATAATAAAATATTTAGTTTAAAGAAGATGCAGATTAGGTAACCTGCCATAGTGACCTTGAAGATCTGATAAAAGCTTCAGAAGAAAATACCCAATGAGAGGGGGCAGGGAAAGAGCCAGTTATAAACTGGGGGTTAAGGGGAATTCAAACCAGACAGAAACTTAGAATGTCTCTCAAAAAAACACACTTAAACTAGAACATGACACTTTGATGGAAGGTTCACAAAATGTTTAAAATATATATAAAATTAAACCATTTTTATACCATGCTTACCATTGTACAAAATGGCAAAAAGTAGCTATCACATTTATTTGCCTGAAGAAAACCAAGCTGAGTGACCCCAAGATGCGTGGGGAATATGAGATGCCTGAGGAACAGGCTGCCATCCAGGGGGCTCTGGTCAAGCCTGAGAAGAGGGCCCATGGAAATCTCACAAGGTTCAAGAAGGCCAAGTACAAGGTGCTGCACCCAGGTTGGGGCAAACTGCACTACTAATACAGGCTGGGGATGAATAAATAGAGAGCAGCCCTGCGGACACGGGCTTGGAGTGGTTGGTTGATGAGAAGCTGAACATTGAGTTGGCCTTGTGCAGTCTCAGCCCAGAGAGCCAACAGTATCCTGGACTGTAAAAAAAACAAAGAGTGACCAGCAGGTCTAGGGAGGAGATTGTTCTTCTCTACTCTGCCCTCATGAGACCCCCACCTGGACAACTGCATCCGGCTCTGGGGCCCCCAGCAAGAAGGAGATATGCATCTGTTAGAATGGGTCCAGAGGAGGGCTACAAAAACAATCACAGACGATGGAGCACCTCGCCTGGGAGGACAGACTGAAAGAGCTGGGTTTGTTCAGCCCTGAGAAGAGAAAACTTCAGGCAGACCTTATTGCAGCCTTTCAGTACCTAAACGGGTCTTACAAGGAAGACAGAGATGAACTTTTTAGCAGAGCTGGTTGTGATAGAACAAGGGTTAATTATTTTATTTTAAAAGAGATTAGATTCAGACTAGATGTAAGAAAGAAATTTTTTATTATGAGTGTGGTGAAACACTGGAACAGGTTGTCCAGAAAGGTGGTAGATGCTCTGTCCCGGGAAGCATTCAAGGTCAACCTGATCTAGTTGAAGATGTCCTGATCATGGTAGGAGGGCTGGACTAGGTGACTTTTAAAGCTCCCTTTCAGCCCAAATCATTACATGATTTTATTCTATGATAAAAGTAATCTCTCATACTCCATCATTTTCTTTAACCACCTCACTTTAATCATGATGTAGCTTAGAAGTCGAGCTTTATCTAATCTATCAGTTCAGCTGCTTGGATGTGTTACACTAGTAGTAGTATAATCTAGCTAGCGTCCAGAGCTACTTCTGGGGGAATAAAGAGAAGAAAACCTCTCAGAATAGTTCTATTCTAAATATTTAAATTTATTCAAAGTAAACTTAGACTCATTTAAGTGAATTTTTATGAGTGCATATGTAAATTTTAACATGATAATTGAAATGCTAGTATTTACAGTAGTGTGCCAACAGAAATTCTAGACATTTTCAGAGATACTTCAAAATCATCTTATCCCTTGTCTCACATTAGTCTTAATTTTTAAAAATATGTGTTTAGATAATATTATGCATGTATTTTTTTACTAAGTTTACAACTAATTGGAAAAAAACACATGGATAAGAGAGCTGGTTTTCATGTTTTAGGAAAGATCGGTGTTTCTAGTTATGAAAGGAACACTTAAAGTTAGTTTTCCCTCTTTTCTTCTGCTAACTAATGAAAATTTTGTGCGGAATAACCCGATCTTGCTGCTGCATCATCATTTCAGAGCTGCTGATGCAAATGTGTGATACTGCCTTGTATCTACTGTAAGGAAAGAGTGAAGTTATTGTCCAGTGAATGACTTGTTCTTCTAATAGTATGTAATAATCACATTTTTTGAAGTGTCCCAGAGTCCCATCCTATTTTCTCTTGTGTGTTCACTGTAAATTGCAATTTTTGTTATGGTTGGCATGTCAGAGATTTCCTACAGCAGTCTGTTCAACACTAGCTAAATCCCATTTTTGTCTGTTTTCAGCCACACTAACAAATGTAATAAACTTGGTTGAAAAAGAGCTTACATTTCCTAAGATTTCTCTCAGTGTTTCTGTACACTGTACATTGCAATAGCAAACAGAGAATAATCACCCACACTGCAGGGATCATGCAATTCAGCAGCAGAAGGAGGAGATAATTCATTGTAAGGCAAGGAACAAAATTACCTGACAATTGCTAAGGTTATATCTTACAAGTACAACAAGAAGAAAAGAAAAGGGTTTGGTTATTTTTATTTTTTGTATAATTTTACGTAATACAGAAGAGCAGTAAACTGGAAGACAAATTTGGTAGTGTTGAGTTAATGTCTGGGCAGAATCTTAAGGTCTTAAGGGTCTTCTCAAACCTAAATGATTCTATAATTCTAAGAGATTGCTATAAATATAATTTTGTGCTAGAGGTTAATAAAATCAGTAAAACTCTAATGTTAAGTTAAGCTTTGGATCTCTCTGCTTACAAAGGTGATCTGATCTCAGTGTTCTCCTTAGTACGCACCCAGAGCATAAGGCTGGTCAGTAAAAGAATCCTTAGCCAAGCTAGTGGAGGAAGAGTTGTCTCTGTTTGCCATATGACTGCTGTAAGGGCTTAAAAGGCAGCATGAAGTGCTGTAGCGATTTCTTGGGTGGTATATTACTATTATTATTATTATTATTATTATTATTATTATTATTATTATTTCTTCACTGTCAAAACATTGGAGTTTATGCATATGCAGATGGTCTTTATTAATTAGCCCAGTAATTTCCGAACTGCAGGTGTCAAATCTTTGCCCTTAATGAATCAGCAGCAAGTCATTTCCCCCCAGAAGTGACTTTGATCATGTTCAGCTTGGTTGTAGCTTAAAGTTTAGACATTGTTCTACAGGGATTCTGTATTGTATATATATAGACAGAAGCATTATTGCTGAAGACACGAGAAATATGCGCTGATTTTGTTTACTACTGTCAGTTAGAAGTGTCAAGGCAAAAGCCTTAAAAATATAAGCAGTAACAGCTCTCACGTCCAATAGGAAAGGAGGGGATTTGCGTTTTAGTCAGTAAAAAAGGAAGGGCAAGAAGAAGAAAGAGAGGGACATCACTTACTGCTTTTAAAGACAGAAAGTAGGAGAAGATATTAGTGGTTATTGACTGGAAATGATGAAAAATCAAATGTGAATAGCTGTAAAAACTGCACTGTTACTTCAGCACAGAACTTGGGAGGGAGGAGATAAAAGAATGATCACAATGGTAAGAGAAAGGGAAACAGAGCAACAACAAGCGTGTAGCAAGAGAACAGACAGGTGAGCTTCAGGCAAATGACAAAAGTAGAACACAGGACTAAAATATTTATACCTGAATAAGTAAAGGTGCAGACTTAGGTGACAAAAGCTTTTTATTTTTCTGAAGATGAATGGTAGCAGAGCATAGTCAGACAATAAGTGCATGGGTTACCTTTGAAAAACAGGATATAGGACATGGTTGCATCCTGCATTCCAGGTGTTTTGGATAACAGAAAAGCATGCCTTCACATTACCACTATATATATATATATATGTCTGTGTACTTTTATGCATATGTATATACACATATGTGTGCATTTTTACATTCATATAAAGAGTTGGATATGCTGGAAATTTTCATCCTTTAAATATATATGTTGGTACTTTTAAATTATACACATTTGTTAATTGGCCATGATTTTATCTCATTCATTTACTTCTCTTCACTGTGTCCTTATTCTGATTAAGTTTTTAGAATAATGAGGGACACAAAACCTGGGTCACTTACAGTGAAGTTTAAATCATTCGTCTGAAAAAATTATGTGATATAACGCTGAAACAAAGAGAAGTGCATCCTGGAAGAGCTCTTTTCAGTCTTAGATGCTTCTTTAATTCCAACATAGGTCTCTACTGGTTCCTACAGTCTTGTTTCCAACGTTAAACTGGCAGAAAATTAGGCGTATTTTTTACTCTGTTTTCTTTAAGAAAATAAGTCAACATCCCTGGAGATACACGTGTAGTTACTGTGAGTTAATAGCGCTGAGATTTATATACTATGCCTGATTGTGAATCTTTTACAGATAGACAGTTGCTCAAATTAATAACACATCTAATGTCAACAACTGTGCAATAGCTGTATGCTTGATGGAGTTCTGCTGTGTGGAAAGTATCTCCACTAATCTCGGTAGAACTCAAATAAAGCTCTTGTATACTTGATCCATATAGTGGTGGTGACATTCCTAAACTTGTCAAGCTCTAGGTCTTCAGACAGATGTGCTGTGAGAGTTCCTTTTGTTTTGCATGCTATGGAGAATCATAAAGGGAGCACAATGATCTTCACTCATATTCATTAACAAATTATGTTAGAAAAGATGGATTTTTGGGTCTAGTGCAATAATTATGTTTTTTTTCCTGCCTCTTGGCTCCCTACTGTAAGTTAATACAAAGAAATAATTCATACACGCGGATGTGTGACATAACTTTCACATGTTGCATTATTTGCATGTGGCTTTTCTGTTGAACATATTGCCTTTTCAGAGCTTTATGCTCTGCCCAGTCTGTGTAAGGTCATTGTCTTCTTCTACCTTTGCTGTTGTCTTACTTATCCTACCACTGGTATGCTTTGCTGTTGTCTTTCTTTTCTGAGTTGTATTTGCCTCTGTTTTTGAAGAATTCAGAGGGGACTGATAACCTTTTAATACAGATTTACCAACAACCTTTACCAGTATATTGTTAGAACATAATTCGGTGTGGGATTTTTTTTCCTGTGGGAAAAATCTGTCAAATCTTGCATATAAAACATTATTTTTTCCCTGTGAAAGAATTTATAGGGGATTATATGGTCTGCATAAAATGCTGTTTTGTCCACAAGAAAATGACTTTCATGTCCTGTAGAGCAGTCAGGATGATTTCTGGCAATCTTTTATTTCTCCTTTGTGAGCTCTCACTGACTAGATGCAGTCCACCATAAATGCATTCTCATCAGAGTCTGTTTATGCATAGCAGTGTTGGAAGTAATAAGTACTTGGGTTTTCTAGAATATGAGTCCGTAAACACATAAACAGGTACAGATTTATGACTCTTCATTTCAGAGTGTCAAAGTGCCTGATGTATACTGCAGTCAACTTTATCTGAATGTCACAGAGGATAGTGAATATATCTGTAAAACCAAGGTCATTTTTGATGTAATTAATGGGTTGGGATTTCTTTTGTAACACAGTTTCAAATAACTCAATTTCTCCTAATCAGGGTTATTGGCTATGGAGTGGGTGTCCTTGAAATATGTAAATTGTCCTGTGAAATATAGGCATACAGATATATAAGTGTAGGCTGATGTCATTTTACCAGTATGAATATTTTAGTGGATAGCATTTCTCTTGGAGATATATTAATTCTTTTGCAGGTAACACAAATTTCAACGTGTTTATTCTCTTTACGAGTGTTAGTGAAACCTCCTTTGGTGCAGTTAACGGAGGAACTCTGCTCTCAGTGGATTAAATATTTCAGTCTGCAAAACTGCCAGCTCTCACTGTTCACAAAGTAACTACGCTTTATCTCACCTTCACTACTTTTGCTGAGCGTACATGAGGTACATGACATTATTTTGCAGTGCTTTGTTTTGTGGCAAAGAAATATGCCATGACTGCAACAGCTACAGTAGTAGACCAATACTTCTTTTTCCTTTGCAAATGGGAGTGATAAATTTAGATAATATTCCAAGAGCCTCATCTACATATCTACATATCTATATTTTTTTAATATGTAAAAGCAATCTTCTCAGTTATGTCTTACTTCTAGAACTAGAAGAAAAATAGTGACTTATAGTGTTTCTGATCAGAAAGCAAACCTTGTCCTGTTGCATAGGTGGAGCTAAGACATTGGAAGAGATACCTTTAACAAGCAAGCATTATTTTTAGCATTCAATTTAAGCTGGCATGAAACTTAAATAGCAACTGTGGTTATTTAACGAACGTGAAAGTGAAGGTAAGACCCATTCTGGGACAGTGTGTGCTACATTCTGCATGGTTCTATTAGTCACGTAAGAAAAGCCTGATAAGAGTCCTTGCTCTTCAGAATTTTATTTAGTGCTATTCTTTGTGATAAGTCTTTAGCTGCTCATGTGTCAGGTGAGCCCTTGCAAGCTATTTTAGTTATGAACTCTTACTATTCAATGTCTGGATATGCTGTGATAGTCTCAGCTTGATTTTGAAATATCAACAGAAATAAATCTTACTGAGGAAAAGATTAATTCTGTTTCATTTAAACCTTAAGTAAACCTTGGATTGTGTACAGTTAATTAGATTTCATTATTGTTGAATACATAGAAGGGAAGCTTTAGTGAATAACATAAGCATAGATTACCATCTCCTCTGGCCATCATGCTTGGACCTCCTGAGGAAAATTCCTTAATGATTTGTAATTTGCAAATTGTTTAACTTCCAGTGTCTTTTTTTTTCTTTTTCTTTAGCAAATAATTCAGGTCAATCTATGAAAATGTATTACCATATCACTGTTTTTCTATTCACCGGGGGTTCTGTCTGAACACAAGGAAAAGCTTATTTGTTGTGAAGGTGACCCAGTACAGGCAAAGGCTGACCAGAGAGGTTGTAGATTCTCCATCCTTGGAAACAACCAAAAGCTGACTGGACATGGTGCTAAGCAATCTTCTCCAAGTGAGTCAAATTGAGCAGAGAGTTGGACCAGACGACCTCCAGATGTTCCTTCCAGCCTAAACCATTCTGTGATTCCATAATACTGGAACTGTTCATGAAACATAATTGATTGTCATGTTTTGATTACTTCAGTTTCTCAGTGGAAAATGTTAATGTTGTCATCATCTCTACACAAGAAATTTCCTGATTCAGTTTTTGTAATCCCTAATAGAACTGCCTTTCAAGAGCTTTATGTAACTTAGCTATATTAGCAGTAGTCATTTGGCTACAAATTAATAGAAGAAATTATGTATGGTGGCAGAGTTTGAATTGTCTAACAACAAAATATTTTCTGAAATAATTTTTTATCATATATTCTTTTGTTTTCTGCATTCTAAATAGTAAACAACTGCCTTAGCAGAGACTGTCCTCTTCCAGCAGCCTGCTTGTTTGCAAACCACACATACTCAGCAGCTTTGTTTTCACTCTCTCTCCCACTCTTAAGCTGTAATGCAGACCAGAATTTAGTAGGGGGATTTGTACTCACTGTTATTTCCACAGGCACAGAAATAGTGTGAGTGGGACTGTAACTCTTGGTTAGGAGGGTGTAGCAGGATACCAGAAGCAACATATCCCTGTATATGACAGGCAGTTTGGGGTGCAAGCAACTACAGGAACTTCCATTTTTATACTTCGACTTCCCTCAGTTTGTCTATGCATCATACCCAGCAATAGGATATATTGTGGCTTCTAGTCAGTCTTAACAGAGGAAACATATAGAAAGAAGGATGTCTCTGTGTAAGTTGGTTAGCAACATATGGGTGGTTCCAGGTGGGTGCTGCAGCATCAGAATGAGCTGTCTTCTGTGGAGGCATGAAAGACACTGAAGAACATGTAATTTCTTGCCACTTTGCCAGAGAGACTGAGCACTGATGCTGTATCTGAAGTAATGAGTTTCATCAGAAATACTGTAAGGGCTTAGATTAGTTCCATTCTCCTTTTGATTGAAAAGATTTCTTGAATTTTGGACATGGTGCTAAGAAGAACTGGAAGATCAAATAATGCTTGATTAAGTTGAAAGGCTCCACAGTCAATAGTTGTAATGTGTACCAGGAATCATGATTTCACAGACAGATTTGTATTTAAATAAACTCTAACAAATGAGGCACTTAACTTACATAAGACTGTAAGTTCCCTGCTGATTACAGCAGTAGTGTCTAGTGCTTCCTTCCTTGTTTGAGTATTACCTGGCCAATCAACTGCTGTAAGAATGTACCACTAGAATTAAACTTACTTGGGGGCAGAATAAATCACAAGGTTGAATATTAGGATATGTGGTCATTAATTTGGACCATTTATGATCATTACATTGATGGTTCCTGAGAACAGCTGTGACCATGAAGTTGTAGATCAGACAAAGCCCAAAGATTGGCACATAATAGACACTAGCATTATTTCTAACTAGCCGTCAAAGACTATGGCATGGATCAGATTAAGGGGAATTTAATTTTCTGAAAATTTGCTTTAGGGAAATTGCAACATCTCACTTGTGTCTCCACTTTTTCTTCTGCCACCTCCCTTGACTCTTTTTCCCTATTTTGCAATTACACATTTTTTCTCTCATTTACAGTTATTTGACTTTATTGTTTACCATTAAGATCCTTCAAAGTTATGTTCTTGGGTATGCTGGCATTATATTGTATGTGAATTGTTTCCGTATTTTCATGGTTTTGATGATTTCCTAACTTTATTGTATTTATAACAAGTAGGTAAAGTCAGTAGCTTCCATAAGTGGGTTGATACAGAAAAGAGCAAACTATCTAACCACTTGAAAATTTTCAAGATAGGTCTGACTACTGACATAAAAACTAGTAAAAACCAGTTGACTATGCAAAGATAAAATTAGGGCAATATACTACCAAACTTAAAAGAAACAATGTAAATTGAATCAAAATTACATTAGTTAGTAACAACATTAGACTGCAATTCCAGCAGATCAGATAATCAAATTTTAAGGGCTGAATTACATATGGAGCTTTTGCTGACTAACTCCATGCATAATGTTTTTTCTTCCCAAAATAAGGACCTTGTTTTTTCAATCTTGGTGCCCCTGGACATTCTACCTTTATGTCACCTCTATATAGAATGATCTAGTGAGAGCTAAAAAACTATACTGTAAAAATAGAAGAATTCAGGGAGCTTTCTGTTAATTGTAATCACAATTAAGTGGTTCATCCAGGTAAATAAAAAATGTAAATTAGAACTGATGGTACATATTAATGGTTTGTCCGACTTCATCATTTGAAGTCAGTCACAACTTAATATAGAGCATATTTGGAATTTATCACTGGATGAGGAAGAAGGCAGGATTCTTACAGTGTGATGAACCATTAGTTCAGGTATTGTGAATAACTCAGATACAGATTTTTATCTAGCTGATTTGACATCAGCTTGACACTCTGGCTCTCCATCATGACCCACAGTTAATGATGAATGAATAGATGTTATCTCTTTTTCTGTGCACTCAGGTTTGTTTTGTTTTGTAGACAGGCCTAGTCCAAGTATAGACCTACAGAGAGAAGTGAGCATTACAAACAGCAAACTCACAAATATATGTCCTGTGCCTGTTTATGCGTAAATTTCCTCAGAGATAATCTAAACTGGATGTAGATGTAGAATTCCCTCTAAGACTTTGAGGAATCTGGTGAGATTATCTTTCTGTTATTCTGTTTATTTTACTGATCTGTATACTAATTGCAGTTCAGTTGCCATGCTTGTTTCTTTTGAAATTCATAGAACTGACATCTGATCTACCCACTGCTTAGGAGTTTTTGTGGGGTTTTTTCCGGTTATTTTTTCTGGAAAGTGAGTTAATTGGGGTTCAGTGGGACTCCAAGGTATTGCCTGGATCTAGTCAGAAGAAGTAGTTTACATAATATATTTTCGATAACGATATTTCTAGTAATTCTGGAATTCATCCATGATTTTTCTTTCCTGAGACAGAGGGGTAGATTGATAGACCTATCTATCTATATAGGTAGATACTGATTCTTCTTGACACTAAAGGTTGTTCATGAACAAAAAGTTCTGCACAGTGACACAGAGTCAAGCCACTTGCAATAATGGATAAACACATTTACTTACCAGTTTATTTTTGCAGAATTCTTAAGAATTTTTACATCTATAGCTGTAACTATAATAAATCTGATCTCAAAATTAATCCCATATCTATAAATAAATGAAAAAAATGCATTGAGACAGTATATTTGTGATCGCTTGGGTGGTGCTGGGTTTTTCTTCATCTGATAGTTAGTTTTTAAACCTACGTTTAATAACAGTAGATTTGAGCATCCTGAGAGATTATTTATTTTCTTTACTTCCTATTGGGCAACACAGTGATAATTAGTTGGCTCAGAGAATAGAGGTGTTAGATATGTATTCTGTGAGTGTAAGCAACTTTGTAATACTTTAAAACACTTTTTTTTTCTGAAAATTGGGAATGGAGAATTAGGAATGGTCTTTCCCTTGTAAAACTGTACATTCTTGTTCTTTATTCTTCAGAGAACAAAAGGTGCACATTGCTAGGCTCAGTTACTTTCAAAAACTTGAAAGTAACTTTTACTTGTAACTCCAGTAGTACATAAAGTGCCAATGTCTTGGAAAATTCTAAGTACTTTATTAAGGCTAACACTGCAAGATTACCACTCTAGCTGATCTCTTACTGTTGATAACCCAGAGCATCACATGCTTTTCCGAGACAGCCATCCAGAGAAGTGCTTCACCTGGGATTTATGGCTTTCAGATTTGAATGTTGAGATTGATTGGGAGCTTCACTGTTCAGTGTCTGTATTGTTCATGGAGAGGATAGGATTCATCACATTCAATCTTTTGTAGTCTTTCAAGCATTTTCTGTTTTTATTCTGCCTCCATTGTGTCTTGTTTAAGTCTACTGGTCAAGATCCAAAGAAAGAGACAGCTCTTCTTTCTCCACTCATATTTCAGAGGATCAATCTTTGCAGCTGTACTCTCAAGCTTTGTCCTGTCACTACGTGCCCTTGTTAGAAGTTCCTTTCCAGCATTTTTGTAGGCTCCCTTCAGGTACTTGCAGGTAAAGCTGCAATTAGGTAACCCCAAAGCCTTCTCTTTTCCAGACAATCCCAATTCTTTCAGTCTTTTATTGTAGGAGAGGTGCTTCATCCCTCTAATCATCTTGGTGTCCCTCCTCTGGACTTGCTCCAACACGTCAATGTCATTCCTGTGCTGGGGACCCCAGAGCTGGATGCAGCACTGCAGGTGACATCTCACCAGAGGAGAGCAGAGGAGCAGAATCCCCTCCCTCACTCTGCTGCCCACCCTGCTTTGGATGCAGCTCAGGACATGTTTGGCTTTCTGGGCTGCAAGTGCACATTGCTGAGTCATGTCCAGCCTCTGATCCACCAGCACCCCCAAATCCTTCTCAGCAGAGCTGGTCTCCATCTGCTCGTCCCCAGCCTGTGCTGATACCGGGAGGTTGCCCCAATCCAGGTGCAGCAGCTCGCACTTGGTCTTGTTAAACATCATGAGATTCCTGTGCTCTCAGTTCTTGAGCTTGTCAGCTCCCTCTGGGTGTCATCTTGTCCTTCAGGTGTGTCAACTGCACCACTCAGCTTGGTGTCATCTGCAAATTTGCTGAGGGTGCACCTGATCCCACTGATTTGTCACTGATTAGGCTATTAAATAACACTGGTCCCAATATGGGCCCCTGTGGAACACCACTTGTTGCTGATGTCAGCTGGGACTCTGAGCCACTGACCATTACCCTCTGGATGTGACTGTCCTACAAATTCCTTATCCACCAAACAGCCCACCCATCAAACCCATCTTTCACCAGTTTAGAGAGAAAGACGTTTTTAGCTTTACAGAAGTCTGTCGCTTTGGCCACTGGCCGCCCGGAGGCCACGGCAGGCGACAAGGTCTGGTGTCCCGGTCCACGGGAAGACAGCACCTGCCCTGTCAGCAGCTGTTGGCTCCCTGCAGGAGACCTACAAGCAGGCAGGCTGCAGCACCGCTGTTGCCGAGCAACTGAGAGGCGATAAAGGGCTGAGGGACCTCTTTCTTGTGCTCTAAGTTCCAACTTTATTGTCCCGCGAGGGAGAAACAAGGTAACAGGTGAACTCATTGAAGGGCGAGCGCAAGAAAAAAAGGCAAGAGGCGGGGCCCGAAACCCCCTTTTTAAGGGGTACCAAAAGGGGAGGAACAAGGGGTACAGACCACTAGGGAATTGATGGGGAATGACAGATAACAAATCAGGGGAATACAAAGGAGGGACTTACAAACAGAAACCAATCAGTAACCGAAGAGAAAATAACTTTCCAGACCAGAATGCATATGCAATGAAGGTAATGAATAAACATGACAGGCAATTAATAGAAAATGGGGAACAGAAGAAGGGTCTGGAAAGGAGGGAGGAGATGTCGCAGGGGCGACACCCAGATGGTGGCGGCTCTACTCCCCCGACCCGCCCCCCGGGTCGGAGTCATAGGCGGGGAAACCCACCCGCTGCATGTTGTCCAGCCACGAAGTGGGCTGAGCCACCGCAACAGAAGTCCAGGTAAATGGCATCTGTAAACTTTTCCTTGTCCACCAAGGTAGTCACTCCATCATAGATGGCCACTGGGTGGGTCAGGCAAGACCTGGCCTTGATGAAGCCATGCTGGTTGTCCTGAATCACCTCTCTGTTCTCCATGTGCCTTAGCATGCCTTCTAGGAGGATCTGTTCCATGATCTTCCCAGGGACAGAAGTGAGGCTGATGGGTCAGTAGTTTCCAAGGTCTTCCTTTCTACCCTTTGTAAAGATGGGTACAAATCTTCCCTTTTTCCAGTCACCTGGGACTTCACCTGATTGCCATGACTTTTCAAATATCATGGAGCTTGGCAGCTACATCAACCAATTTCATCATGATTCTGAGATGCAGCTCATCATAGATTTATGTATGTTCAGGTTCCTCAGGTAGTCATGAACCTTATCTTTGCTTACAGTGGGAAGCTATTGCGGCGGGTCCAATGCTGGTCAGCACTGGTATGCTGCAGCCTTCCTGGAGAGAGAGCGTCCTGCAAAGAACAGCTCTTCCAAGGGCACTGGCAGGCCTCCCTGAGCGACAGGGGCTTTCAGCAGGGGTAGCGATTCCTCAGCTACAAGTGATTCCAGCTCTTGTGATTCAGCTCTTTGTAAAATCACCCAAGGCGAACTTGGGGACAGAGAGACAGAAGCCTTGTACAGCAGTTCCGCAGAGGCAGCCTTTATTGTCCAGCCACCCTGCAAAGGGAAGGTCAGTGACAATCCTCCACAATCAGTGGCGGAGGTGGGTTCCTTTTATTGGAAAGGCAGGGGGTGGGGTGGAAACCAATAGCCAACAGGGTACTAGGTATTACCATAAAGAAACAAGGCATGCTGGGGGCGGTTCACTTTGTCACCCTAACCCAAGGAAAGTTGCTTATCTCTGGGGAGATTCTTTTGGGGTTCAGGTCTGTTTTCTCCAAAGGAGTGCAAAGGGCTCCTGTGCCAAGGGCTCGCAGCCCTCCACAGGAAGCACCTTGTTCTCTTCGGACAAATGGGATTTTCTTGAATGAGTCTACTTGTCCCCTTAATAGACAAGTCAATTAGTAAGATTCTAATTAGATAGAACTCTGGACACAAATTTATTTTAACTTTCAATCCAATAGTAATATTTTAGGACTGTTTGAAAATTAAGGATGGGTGATTAAAATATTGTACCTGCTTCTTCAGCCCTATCACCTAATGTAAAAGCTGTCCCTAAAGAGCAATCTGCAAGAGTAGTTTCTGTTATTCTTTTTAATATGATACATACTTGCTTTTACCCTTCCTTTGACAGTGAAAGAATTAACAAGGTTAATGATGTTGACATTTAAAGTATCATAATTGGCATCTGATTTAGTGTCCATTAACATGAATGAGTCCTGTTAACTGAAATTATTCAGTCATTTACTCTGCAGACCTAGATAAATTACTGTATGTATAAAGTAAGCATGTTTAGGTTTTCGGTGTTTCCTTATAATCCTAATTCATATAGATTATATGTGTATCAGACACTAAAAATGATGTGTGAATATTTAAGATGGTTGCCCACATCAGCCTCTTTCCTAATAAATGGGTTTTTTTACATGTATGAAATGATTCATACACTTAATGAAAATTACTGGTCAAAATTCAACATTCTGGTTTCATAGGTGTATTTTGTAATTTTTGTTTTGTTTTCTACAGTTGACTCTCATTTTACCACAATCTTCTAAAAATACTTAAAAAATGGAAGCAATACAGTATTTTCAGACTTTTCTCCCCAGTCTTGTACCTTTCAGAATGAACTCAAAACCCCAATGTGACAGACAAATATAATGAAGCCCTTTGGACTATTTAAGTGCCTGCAGTCAGGGAATTCTTATGATGATAAATGTTTTACACTAGTTCTGTCATGAGTCCAGACGAGTGAAGGTGGGCAGCAAAGACGTAACTTCTCATTTTCAGTCAACCTGATGCCAGATCAGGCTGTTACCAATTTAATCAGCCAGTTTATTAGCCAACACAGAGAAGCTACCTTGCCCCACCACTTGCCCCACCACTTGCTCAGGGGAGCAACGGCTACTGGAGAAAGGACAGACTGAAGGGAGGCAGAAAACCAGTTGTGAGGGATGAAGGAGCTGATCCGGACAAGGGAAGGGGCTACGGATATACAGAACACAAATTTGTAGATAACTAAGCTTCATTAATTCATAAAATAACCTCTGTTTTCTTCTGAAGTACTTTGTTATATAATATCCTGCACTAATTGAAACCTCGGGTATCTGATTTAGTTTGAAACAGTTATTATAAAGTGAGAGGTCTCACAAGAAGAAAAAGGTATACATCAAAGATGGGTTTTGGGTAGATTAAAAAATTAGGTAAATTACTTTTTGTTTGTCCCTCTTGCATGAACTATACCTGCTAAGGATCCACATTTTCCTCTATTTTAAAATGAAGGCCTAGGTACCTACTCAGATTTTCAGACTAAACATGTTTATGTAGCAAAAATATATTTGCCTATGAAAACCAGCAAAATGTTTCTCTGTGACAAGTAGAGTTTTGCATGTTGGCTGTTGGTTTAAAATGAAAATTTATGCTTGTAACTACAATGCAAACCATGAAAATCAATGCTGTTTTAAACAAGTATATGTACTAATATCTCTCATAACTTTCTCTGACTTCTCTTTTATTAAAAACTCTGCATTCTCATCCATTGTTACATTTTAGCCTTGGAAAGAAGGTTGCAAGAAAAAAAGAGTGGAAGAGCAATAAAGTGCCTTCATCTAATTCTATGCAATATTAGGAAATGAAAAGGAAAGACTGTTGCTTTGTATAGAATAGATTTGAATATTAAGAATGCAAAAATATTTCTATATTTCAGATTCATTTTATTTCCTCTAACTGCTATATTGCATTCTAGTTTCTCTGTAAAATATAGACAAATGTTTCATGAACATTTCAACACTTAAGTGTAGGGGTTTTTTTGAAAAAAGAAAAAAAGTAGTATCTTAGTCTTATTTATGAAAAATATTTTAATGAATACAGTGCAGAAAATACCTCTTTGGAAAAAGATATAATGAAAATCCTTAATGAAAATTACTCAACATATTCATTGAGACACAAGAGGAGCCAGACCAATATTGTTCAATCATCATCTTCTGCTAATGGAAACCCAAATAGAGAAATTTTGTGCCAGTCAGATAATGGCTCCTGTTACATAATGCATCGACACAGAGTGAAAAAATAGGAATGCATAACAGGCTTTAGAAAGTTTTATTTTAATGATTCTGAGTTTAGGATGATTCAGACCTTAGATTTCCATTCTCCAGCTTCCAAGCACTGACTCATGGGATAAAAGCTATGAAGAGCAAGTAGAATGTTATCAAGGAACTGGCATTATATGCTCCTAGAATCCCTTAGTGCAGTGCTGAGCCCGGTGGGGAGAGTGTGTGTGTGTATGTGTGTGTACGTGTATTCCAGAAGAAGGGGAAGGAGGCCTGCAAAGTGCAGCCATCTCAGTCACAGCTTGGTGCTATATCCTTTGCCTGCCAGATAGGAGTGATTGGTGGAGATGCATCAAATGGACCACCTGCACATGTCCTGGTGAGAGTACTAGAATGGGACAAGGCACCATTATGCTGAAAATGTGGCTCTTTCTGGGGAACACCTGTAAGTCTCAGCAAATGAAAAAAAGCGGCTGTGATTTGCAAACAAGTATGAAGAAAATAATTTTCCCTGATTACATACAGCGGAACATTTCTAAAAATATCAGTGCTTGTGCCTCAGTAACACAGGTATTATTCTAATTGCAATATTAATATTCTAATTATACTTTTTTTTTTTTGGTTTTACAGTCATCCTTAAAAGACTTCTACTCTACCCTCTGCATAGGTCAGAGCCTCAGTTTGTACCATAGCAGTTTCTTCGCATGTGGTATTATTTCACAACCCAGGATAAAATATCTATAATCTTTTATACTTAAAATTTCCTTAGAATTAGAGTTGAGTCAATTAGCTTCCCTCATGTGTACCATATATCATATACAAGACAGTCCTGTGAAAAAGGGACGTTTAGCTACAGTTTCCTAACCATGACTCATCAGCCATTCCTATGAAGAGACTTAGTCCTGTTTGTTTTCAGTTATGGGATGCATGGAAAACAGTCTTGTTTGGGAAAAGTTGTGGCGGGAGAGTTTGTAGCTGATAGAAGATAACAGGATAGAATAGCTCATGAAGGTGTACACACTTGAATTATATTGGGTAGATTCTAATGTATAATTAAAGATATTAATGAAATTAAAATCTCCTGTGTCAATATAGACACATTTAAAGTTACCGAGATTATTAAGCGATGTGTGTTTTTCTTAATCTTCTTTTGGGTTTTTTTGCCTTTTTTTAAAAGGAAATAAAAACAAGAGGCCTACAGTGTTTTGTATGAGGCATATTGGACTTTTAAATATTATATTACTGTTGTCCTTGATAGTGTTAATAATTTCTCTAGGAAAGGAGACCATATGTTTTCAAAGCCATTGTGACGTGTAGAGTCACTAAAAGTGGTTGAACATTATCTGTTGAACTATATAGTAAACAAATAGTGCTATATCCGTGATGTTAACTTTTTCTCAAATATTCTTTCTTCAGAAATTTTTCCTTGAACAAGTCAAATTGCTTCCATGTTAAAAGTGTATATCACACAGTGCATGTGATATATAGTATAGGTCTTCTATAGAAAGAACACACACTAGTATTTTGAATATAAAATTATGATTATGATGTATTTGATGTAATGTGAGTATGGTAACCATGATGAAAGTGTGAACTGAATTTTTAGGTTGGATGTCATCTGTTAAAAGATATATGATTCCAGTGGAAACCAACTTTTCATCTAGTCTACTTTCTCCTGGAAACTATTGAGAAAATATTGATTTTACTGTAGATTGGTTTGGTTTGGCATTATTACTTTTTATATATTATTTAATTTCTTAAAAATATCAAGCCTTATTCTTTCAAATTACATCCAGGTGTAAATGATGCAAATCTGTACTTTGACAAAAATGGCCTGGAATAAGTTTCTATAGTAGAGAACCACGAAAACTCTTATCTTACTTAGCAAAGATTAAGAAATGTTAGGTATGTATATGACTGCCTATTTTTAACAGCATAAAGGCTTTTCATATTCTGATCAAAGTGCTGTGCAAAAAGGTGAGAAGGAAATGAGACTGGGCAAATATTTATTTTCAGTGTTTACTTGACTTTCAATTGATCATGTTAGTCAGTATTATGTTAAAATAATTTAATTATGTAATGCAGAAGTATTTATCCAACCATACCAGATAATAGCTTGAGAAAGGTCAGGTAGAAAAGTTCTGGCTATTTATAATGACAAATAGCTGATTCTACAAAGTTAAAATGTTCTGTGGAAATATATTGATTTCATCAATGTAATTCTACAGTATCTTGGCTTAAGACCAGAAAATCCAAGTGCTTAATAATATAAAATAAAAACTAGGCTGAGAAATCAGTCAGTTCTCACATGTAGTAAGTTAAGAGTTTGCAGAGCATCATCCTTCTTGATCTCTGAGATTTTTTGCAGAGCTAATGAGTGAAAATGCTTTGATACAGTGAAATTTAGGATCAAACTATTAAGGTTATGTTTTACAACAGACACACTTTTTCCTGAAATTTCTTATTCATATCTTGTATGTTTTGTATCTGATATTTTCTATTCAAATAATTTAAGGAAGTTATCACAATTACTGATGAGAACAGAATGATTATCAACATTGTAATATAATGTCTGAATTATATGGACCCAAAGCAGAATATCTTCTTTCCAAAGCTTGACAGTTGGCATGTAGCCAAAGAAGGCATTAATTGTAAGTATGTTTAGAGTTCATCAGATGCTACTTTTTAACATGAAAAAAAATTTTTCTGGTAGTTTTTACTTCTGTCAACACCTCAAAGTTCCAAGAGCTCAATATTCTGTGTCCGGAACTGTCTATAAACAAATGCTTATGGAAGAAATATATAAACAGAGTAAGCCTATATGAAACTTTTTCTAATATTTTCTCAGCCTTAAGACGTTCTCAGATACCAGACGTGGTATCCATGTACCCTGTAACCATCAGTGTATCACTCTTTCATTTTCCCTGTTGAATCCATGTAAATTTTAAGTATCTATAGCAAATTTTTTAAGCCAACTCCATGTAGCACCTACTTTTAGTTTTTTGGAGTCTGGTTCTTACAAGCCTCATTTCATAAGCCTTCATTCTTGGAAGACTGTGAACAATCAGTCATTATCTATCCTCTACATGCTATACATTTATTACATAGTATGACATATCTGTCTAAACTAATTCTTTCTGTGTAAAGTTTTATATAATTTGATAATCCTTTTCATTTTTCTGTCCTGTTATACTACATGCTTTTTAAGATAGGGGACCACAACTGAACACCATAGTTTTACAAAATCCACAATTCCTGTGAATGAAGGAATCCTATTGTTCTGACTTCTTTTTTATTTTTTTTTCCCCTAAATCATCCTCACATTTCTTGATATTTGAGTAGAGTTGTGAATTACTTTTAAAAAGAAAACTGGCTTTTTCCTGGAAAGTTTTCTATTAAAAACTTATGAACTTGGTCTTAAATTTTTAATGAATAACTCAGGATCCGTTATTTTATTTGTGACGCTAGGATTGATTTTTTTTTACTTACATTTTAAATTTATCCTCATTCACTTTTGGTTCAACTGATAATCATGGGGATTTGTACAGTCCTTTTGCACTTCCCTGCAGTCAATTTTTTTGTCCTAATTAAGTGGGTAACTTAGTGTCAACAGCAGACTTTCACACTTTGCTGTGAATTTTCTTTTCTGTCTCGTTTATTAATTTATGTAATTTAGTGATACAGTTTATACTTTCATTAGCATGGAACAATACATTTTGGATATTTTTCCTGAATATTTATTGAAGAACAAGTGCTCACTGTTCTTTTTAAGGTAAAATACATCCTGAACAGACTTTGTATTCCCAAATTCAGTACTAAAATTACTGCCAATAGCACACGGCAAACTCTAAGTTAAAAAGTACATCCTTCTGCAATAAATTAACCTTTCTTTTCACATGTTTTTCTCTATTAAATCTGTACTAGCTGGATTTGAACACCATAGTATCGAATACTTAAAAATGTGTTGTTGAGCATAGACGTAAACCAGTTAAGATATAAAAATGACTTATATTATTGCAAGTGGCTAGTCCTTGTTCCAGCCAAGGAAGACTGGTGGAACAGACTGTGTTCATGATTCTGGTTATGTACCATGCAACTTCTAATTACTTTTCAGTTGTCAGTCACTGATTTTATAGCATGTGATAACAATTCTTTTTCACATAATTTGTTTTCAATTGACATTTTTTCCTTCACATTCCAGTAGCAACTGTTGCTCTGGGAAAAAAAGCAAATTAAAAATCTTATGAGAGTGCACCAGTCCTAGGGGAAAATATTTGATTTTTACAAGCATGCAATATACAGCTTCATCAAATTTTCTTTGCTGCATTTAAAATTGAATGATACATTAATTAATCATACGTTAATATTTATTATTTAGAAGCATGATTTTTAGCCATGTAACTTCTGTAGAACTTCTTGGTTGTCTCACTAACATGCAATTAATATGCAATGGTGGATAAGTCCTACTAGTTCTTGGTTTCCATGGGAAGGAAAATAATTTTTTGCCCTCTCCTGTGCCATCTGCACAATGTCAGTGAACTTGGTAATAATTGCTACAGAGATACTCTTATTTTTATGCAATTAATTTTAAAGTGCTTTGATTCCTCAGAGTTATATATGTATGTTTGTTTTGGTTTTTATCATCCCAAGGTGTTACATAAAACTCTAAGACAGTTCTGGCTTGTTTGGGTACTTCTGCTGTTCATTGCAAACTAAATACACATCTTGGTACTGCAGTTCTGACATTTCATTCAACTTTCAAGAGTAAGCATGAGTCCCTCAAGACGACAGTTTCAAATTTTCAGATCCTAGGCCCGTTTTACTTGTATTTAAGATAAAAGGTCTTAGTTTCTGGCTGCCTGAAAATATGAACTAATACTAGTTAAGAAAAAACACAATTCAAGAGAAAGAAGGTGCCTTTGTCTAAAATCTCATATTTTAAATTAAAGCTGTCCTGTAATTTCTGAAAGCTTGCAGCTGTCAGTATTGTATGATGAATCAAATTATGACTGCAATTAAAAATTAGCAAAAATAGTAGCAGGTTATTTGCAAGAAATTTTTTTTTTTTTGTTATAAAATCACGTCAGTTTTATGAAATCAATGTATCTGTTGAGGAACTGCAAATGGATCATGTATGTCCTGCAAAGATAACTTCTAAAATCACTTTGAATCTTTCTGAAATGTTTCTCATTAATCAACCAGAATCAAAAAAGAGTTTCAGTCTAAATTTTTTAAAAATTCTGTTCCCTGATAACTCTTTGACAAACTTCTACATAACTCCTAAAGTTTCCCATCCTAACATTTACCAGACAAGTGTAAAAATAATAGCAGTGAACAATCAGTAATAACATCCTGGATACAGCAGAATTTTGACAGTTTTTTAACTGTTTAAAAATAAATCATCTTCTGTTTCTATGTCTAGTTTAAATTTTAAGATAAATACAAGCTGCTTCTAAAGGGGGATGTTCACTGTTCTCAACTGTTTTTCTGCCTCCTTCCTGCCCAGCACTGCTGCCACTGTACAGCTGAATGAGGGGACTGCCATTCCTGAATACTGATCCTTTATTTTGATACTGGTTGGGGAAGGAGGTGGAGAAGAGAGCGGCTCAACAGCTTCCTGAACTGAACTTGGCTCAGAGAAACAGTGGCCTTTGAGGAGCTGGGTTTTTCTAAAACATCAACATGTGAATAGCCAGCTGACAGTAAGTGCCCTAATTCTCGCTCCAGATGTCCATGGGCTTTATTTTCTGAACCTGCTGTAATTCTTTTACTTCCTGAGATTTCTGAGACAAAATTGCCGAGTGCCCAATTGGCTCCTGTATATATAATACATGAAAAGAAATACATATGGTGGAGTAATTGTGTGCTTGAGATCTTTATAACCCTGTGCATGATGGTCTTCTCTAGCAGGTAGATTTTTGTGGTGCAGTAGCAATTTTTAAGAATCCAAATTCTTTCAAGTATGTTATCATTGCTGCGGTTTATTTGATTTGAACTTTTGTGGTTTTGTTGTTCAGAAAGGTTTTTTAGGTTCTGCTGCAGCAGTGTCCTCTGCAGTAGGGACAGTTAAGAACTAAAAAAACTAAAGATCTTGCTGGCCCAAAAGACAGAGGGGAATAGTGAGACTCCCTCTAAGAGTCTCACACCCAACTGGCAGTTCTAAAAAAACTTCATTCAGTTTTCTTAATGAATAGGGCAGCTCTCCTGATAAGCCTGAGGCACTCCCCTTTGACATGAGGAGCATAGAGTTAAAATTTCCTGCTATTCCTAATAGGGCAGAACTCCTCATTCTTTTGTTTTCCAGAAAAATGAAAGACTGTGAAACTGTGCATTCATGTCGCCATGGTATTCATTATATTGGAAGTCAGGAACTACCAGCCTTCAGCAGCCATTTCAGTTTTCTTTTATATTTAAGGAAATATTCTTATTTTATTTAATTTTTATGGCTAGTTTTTCTCCAAGCATCCTAGTTTTACAAGACTTATTACTGCAGGACTGTGATATATTTGGCTTCATGGACAATACAAGGCATTCCTCTTAGTCTTTGGAAATTATTAAACTGTTTAGTGGGCCTTTTTTTGCTTATGCCTTCCTGAATACACACACCATTAAGGGGTCACTCAATAAAGAAAAAACAATGACATCTTTTCTGAGTCAGGTATTGTTTTTTACATTCAAGAGCCTTACTTAGCATAGAACAACCACTCTACTTTAATAGTGTTTTTGAAGTTGCAAATAGTTTGCTAAAGGAAAAAAATACTTTAGGCTCATTAATTTATGTTTTTAAACACTTCTTTGACCTTTTTCTTCCAAGTAATGATTGGAATATATCTATTAGATAATAGATTATAGTAAGTGCTGTTATGATCCTCATTATTGTCCACAGTATAACAATAAAACCTTCCTTTGGCGAGTCCAATTCCTTGTTTTAAATTGATTTCCAATACATTGACTGTTGGATTGAAAGAACTAGGACATTTTATATTATATGGAGTAAAACAGCTATGATTAAGGATCTACATAAGTATCTTTTGCCTTGGGGTTTTTTATTTGGTTTCTTTTAAGGTGAGAGGATTATGCATAGTTATTCTAATACTGTTCTGGAATGTTCTCTCAAACATTCCAAAAATGTTAAAGAAAACTCTATAAAAAAATTACTTAAATGAAGATGTGAAAGCAGAGGCGAGGCTTGTAGTCCTACGTACAGTTCCTTCAGTCTCAAGGGAGTCACTTGGGACTATTTCAGACATGTCTTTCTGTACCGAAATAAGACTGTTTAACCTCATAAGCATCTTAATTTATTTGCTGCTTAAATTGCTGGTTTCTTTGTATTCTTAGTATAATTTGAAAAAAGAAAACTATACTCTGAGAAAATGTCAAAATAAGTGCTATCTTTATCTCACTTGCACATTGCGAAAAGTCAAAACTTAGGGTCTGAAAAAACACAAACTGCAAATGGAAACAATTTAAAATTTTGTATGATGAACCCACAAGGACACATTAGTCCACTGTGAAAGCAGATGACAGCGTAAGCTTGTGAAGTGTGTAGCTCTGAGCTCATGTGTGATGCTGTATTGCGTCCTCTCCTCACTCAAGTGTACTCACCTAACTTAGCATGATGACATAAAGAACACCCTCTTCTGAAGTCTCATGAAAAAAACAAAGCAGCGATACAGAGTTTTAAGCAAGATAAAAGCAATCACCAGCTACTGTGTGTTGCCTCCTCCTCCTTAGTAACTTACATACAGGTACAATTCCAGCAGAGTGACAAACTGCAGTAAGGGGCCATAAACGTGGTCAGGGGTCCGGAAGGATTGTACAGTGGTATGTTCATTATTCATGTGTTCATTGAAGAGAATTTATTGGAGGAATCTTTGAATTTATTTAGAGTTTCATTACAGAGCTACATATATATATATATATAAACACTTTCTTCATTTAAGCATCTCAGGCAATTTCTACAGTAATAATTATGCTATTGAAGATAAAATGGCTGTGATTTCATTATTATTTTCCAGCTTCTGCTGTAAAAAACTACAGGGTGTAAAGAGAGCAGAGAGAAATAATGTCTGAACTTTCACTTCAAATTTTGGGTCTTTTTACACTTCCATAATGTTTTAGTGCCTTGCATAGTTGTCCTGGGGTGACTTTATGATGCTGTATTCCCTATCGCCTGCTTTATGCCAGACATGGATCCTGTGCCTTTCTGTACCTTTAAGAGAGGGCGGGGAGCCGGTAGAATTCTTTCAGTGGCCTGTGTTCAAAACAGAGATAACTTACTTACTGGATCCCCAGCTCTCGGCTTCTGCAGCAGGGAAGGGAGTTACATTCCTTTTCTTTTCAGCTAGCGTCTTGTCCATTAGCTGAGGAAAAAGTTTTCCTGGGACTGTGGCTTCTTCTTCTCCTGGACTGTTCAGGTTTGCTCCAGTCCAGATCAACATCACTGGGAGGCCCATGCCGTGGCCCAGGGGGGGCCACACTGAACCCCAGCTCCAGAGAGAACAGAGTCATCAACCACAAAGAACTCTGAATCTACCCAGGTTTTCTTCCCGAACCTGGTGGGGGAGGGGCGTCTGAAACCTTCTTTCTATCAGAGGACGTTTCCTCCAATTTGTCTCGAATTGGGTCAATGCTATAATAACATACATTGAAGGTGTGATGTTAATACTATTTTTAATCACCTTTGGAATTAGGTGTGTGCAAATTGTCTTACTGAATAAAAGTATCAACTTCTGTGGCTTTTTAAAAATTAAGCTTTTGTTGCTGGCTAAAAGAAACATGCCAAGAATATTCTACTAAAGGCATTTTTGCTTTAATTTTTAGTTGTTTTTAGATTCTTCTCAAATTTTATTGTGCAGTTGAGTTTTGGGTTGACAATTTTTATCTTGTTTGTAGGAGCTGCAGAGAAAGGGAAAATTAATGGCTGGCAAATGTAGAGTTTGAGTATCCAGGGAAGTCTGGAAAAAGAAAATTCCATAAGGGGAAAATGGGTATATTTATGCTTAAATTAGTACCAATTAATATATTCAAGAATTAAAATAATTTAAATAAGTACCAAACAAATATTAGGATACATGGAGTAGACCACTGGTGACATAATTCTAGACTATCTGCAGAACGAAATAACTGGCTACCCAGGTTTTACTTCTATGTCCTAAAATGGCTTTTAAAATATGGCTGAAAAATAATATTCACAGTCAAAGTTTCAATTTCTGGTGATAAAGAGAAGAAGCTTTCTGCACAGCAGAGCTGATGCTCCAGTAACTGGAGTGTTGGTGGTTGTTTCGTTCGGGTTTTTTTGGTTGGTTGGTTGGGTGTTTCTTTTGTTTTGGTGGGGTTTTCTTTGTTTGTTTTTTGGTTTTTTTTGTTCGGTGTTTTTTTTTTTTTTTTTGGTTTGGTTTGGTTTTTTGGGGGTTTTTGTTTGTTTATTTGTTCGGGTTTTTTGTTTGTTTTTGTTTCGTTGGGTTTTTTGTTTGTTTTTTAAACATGGTTTCAACCTTGTGTATATGAATCAAGGAGGAGCTAGATTGGGCTGCTGTGATGCTGAATATGCCCACAAATTTTGTTGTGCTGAGCAGAAAGCAAGTTTCTTTTCTAAAATATGTGCACAGATGTGTATGCACCTCACTCCCTCAACAAAAGAGATAGGAACAGAGAGAAGAGGTTGCTGTTCTTTCACTTTTATCTAGAAGGCCACTGGTTGTATTTAAAAATTAAGATTACTGTCATACGCTGTTCCTTTAAACTCAATTAAAGATTAAAATTTTCGATATTGCAAGGTTAAATGTGAGGGAAAATAGTTCAGCGAAGACTGATAGTAGCTTTAAAAATGTGTGAGTTTAAAAGTAAAACACATTTAAAGCTATTGATATCAGGTGCATCTATGTTACTACACCATACTGAGGTGAAAAAATACATAAACATTACGGAGTAATTAAATACACAGTTTCTTTTTTTTTTTCCTCAGGGCAGGAAGGAAGCAATCAATGGGATCTCACCTGCTATAAATGATTAAAGTCACCATGTTTTCTCTATATGAGAAAAAGCAGATCCCAGTAGCAACATGAAAAATTCATTTAAGTATTTTTGGCTAAATTTGTAGCAAACAAAAGAAAGTATATATTTTCAGAATTTTAAATGCTGTAATTTAACACCACAAAAATAAAGATAAAATATATCTAAGAGGGGTATATGGCATGCTCTTTTATTTAAATGATTTATTAGGACTGTTGTCATGTAGAACATAACACAATTTGGCCAAAACTACTTCGTACTAGATTTTGTGAACAACTTGAAGTACTTAATAGAGAAAATATATCTAGAAGATTATTCTAAATCAAGTAGGAATGAAGGAAACAAAATATGGGGCATCAAGAAGGAGGAGTAAAAGAAGCATGCAGCAGAAGCATGTTTGGGAGCAAGACAGCATGCTTTTGCATCTATTTCAGATTTTGGTAGTTTAACATCATAACTATCGTGTGCTGTTCTGCTCTGTGTCTGAAGAATCAAGTGATGGAGTTAGAGCACTAAAATGTTAGAGTAGAGACCACACCAGAGCAGGGGGTGGGGAAAGTGAGAGGAGAAAGAGTATCAGAGTCCCATTGTCCTACCTGAAAGAAAGATGAACATCTTTTACTTTCTGGAGATGAAGGAAAATCTGATGGGAAGAGGAGAGGAGGAGGAAAGGGGGAAAGTTCATCCTCTTTTTGAACTTAAAAAAAAGAGAGAATAATCTCTTTGCTGGAATAGGAAGCATCTCCCATGTCTGAAAGAGTAATTTCTTTACTGCTAAACCTATGATACATTTTTGATACTTCTGCATATTTCAGTACTACAATAATCATGGTGAGTAGGGTAATGCCACATTGATTTTCATGATTAAGTCCACACCAACCATAGTTCTTCATGGTTAAATGATATAATTCACTATTCATGATTTAATAGTGTGTATTCATGGTTACACATGACAACATTTTGCAAGTATTCATAATCAGTTGGTTCACAGCAGAGATATTTGGAATTAGTAAAGTTTAATTCACATGAGAAACACAAAATATTTTAAGAAATTTTATATATTGTTAGTTCAGAGTCTTATAGTCTTCTTCAGTTTGCCTACTCAAAGTAAAACTTTTTTTTTGTATTTTGCACAGTATCAATCATTCATGATATTTCTTAACATTATGAAGTTTGAGGAGCTTTCCATAACAATTGAAAAGTATGTTGTTGAGCATAATCTCAGATATAAATGACAAAATATCCTTCTCTATCCTTTTTCTTCTGCGCCTAATCTAATGAATGTAAAATTTCTATCAGTTTTTTTATGCCTGTCTCCTTTCGATATTCCATCATTAATATTATTTGAGGGAAGAAACACTTGATCTACAAATGTCCACTGTGTTAGAGGATTGTGTTAGAAGGACTCTTCATTTCATCTGGTGCTTTTTTAATTATCTGGACGAGGATTGTTTTTGGGAATTGTGAAAGTAACACAATCAGAATGTGGGCATGTTTAGCTAAGCATAACTAACATAAGATAATGCTGAGCTCTGTGGTCTATGACAAGCATAATGCACTCAAGAGTTTTAATGTTTTTCTACTTCATAGTTGGCCTTTAAGATTTATTACTGCTGCAATACTTAAGTAGCAAACACTACCAAACATGTAGAATCAAATAAGAGTATTGAAGAAATTTACTAAAGTAAATAATTACTGAAATTAATGAACTGCTTAGAGTAAAATATGACTTTATTTGGACATGTAATTCAGGAGGAAAAAGTAAATCTTCTTCTTGTAATGTTTTGCTAAGTAAAGTAATTACACTGTTGTATCACAAATGTACTACATTTATCATTTTGTTTTTCCTGCATGTTTTGTCCCTGTTGAAAACAATGATTATTTCCAAAGAAACAGATGCTGCAATTCAGTTATTTTTCTGAGATTATGTTGTCTGCTCTATGACAGTAGAAAATTTTAATTAACGTGTTTTGTAATTCATTGAAAATTAGTAGAATTAATACAGAGGACAATAAACGTCATTCAGAGGTAGTCAGTTTACATGCAAAATACGAGTCAAATATTGTAGTAGAAAAATAATGAAAATCACGTAACTAATAAAACAATTTGTCTTCTATATAGCTGGATGTTCATTGGAAGTGTAATATGTTTTCTTTAAACCAATTAATTTGTATCAATTTTCATTCACACGTACAACAGAGAAGCATAGATCATATTAATATTAGTCTGTGTATTTTCTTTATGACGGCCCATTTAGATGATGAATTGTGTGCATTGCTTTAGGACTTTTATTCCTTTTACAAAAACTCTTAGCAGATAGCCAAAATTGTGAGGGGCTCGTAAAGATGACAAGAAAATGCTAGTATCTGCCCAAATTTTAACAGTTTACTTCTAAATAAAGGACGTATAAATGCTATTTTTGCTGTTGATATATGTGCTGTCTTCCAACAGTTACTGATCATGGGAAAAATCTTCCACACTCTGTGATTTCAATTTCATCAATTTGATAAGAGTTTACTGGTATCAAGTGATGAACAGTCACACATAGCCCCATTCTTCCTAGTCCTGCTTTCCAAAAACACTTCATCCCTGTTTCTGGATCTGTTTGGCTCTGACGAACAGGACATGTAAAGTCCCAAAGGCATGTATCTCTTGGGACTTGCATCATACCCTGGACTTTGTGTGATTCCCCAAAGTCTCCGTTGCTTAGGGAAAGATGATTCTTCTTCCTTTTAGTAATTAGTCAGTAGACTGACTTTTTCCCCACTGTGGAAATTAGTCTGTGATTATTCATGAAATATATTTTTCTTCAAGGTGTTTTGTTTTTATTTGGATAAGAATAAAACTTTATCCATTACAGCCTTCCTTTTAAATGAATAGCTTTCCTATTATCTTCTAAAGCTGCTTTTGAATTCAAACTCTGTTTATGTAGACAGCAGCCCTGTTGAATTGTTTAGCCCCTTTAGGTATGTGATTCTCAAAGAGGAACATCAAAGCAACATTAATTTGTTGAACTTAAACTTATATTTCAGCTTGTAAACTTATATTACAGTCAGGTTATTATAGCCCGGCCCTGTGTGTTCCAATAGAAGAGAATCTAGTATTTCCATACAGTCTGTGAGGTAGATTTGACCCATAATGCTCCCTTGTTTAAAAAGCAATTACAGATTAAATTTATATTCACTTAGTAATAACATAATTAAAATGTACTCAACATAAAGGAATATGATGTTAAGTATATGCAGTTACCTAGAACTTCTGTCAAAGAGGTCATAGACTCATAGAGTTGGAAGGGACCCATCAGGATCATTGAGTCCAACTCTGGCCCTGCACAGACCATCCCCAAGAGTCACACTGTGTGCCTGAGAGCATTGTCCAAACACTGCTAGGACTCTGTCAGGCTTGGTGCTCTGACCACTTTCCTGGGGAGCCTGTTCAACCACCCTCTGTGTGAACAACCTTTTCCTGATATCCAACTTAAACCTCCCCTGACTCAGCCTCATGCTGCAGTGAAGGAATAGCAGGTCTTGGGAAGATATTAGATAAAAAATAATTCCTGACTATGCAGAAAATGCAGCTCTGGAGAGGACGGAAGTTAACCTGGGTGTGGAGATTATCCATGTATTACCCAGCTCGGCTGTACTCGATTATAATAATTTATTATTTTTTTAATGGCTGGAATTGATGATTTTAGTGGTCTTTTCCAACCTTAATAATTCTCTGGTTCTATAAAATGGCAGTATTGGGTAAAACCTAAAGTAGCCTGCAATAAAGGCATTGTAGATATTTTGCCCTTTTTTTTGTACATAAAGGTAGCAAACTCTTTTCACTAATGAAAATAGTGACAAGTTCTTTTTATTTATTTGCCACTCTTTATTTGCCAAGTGTTAAAGTTATTTTTGCTTGGTCTTTTGGTTTTTCTTACTCCATGTTGCAGTTTGGTATGAGCCTGGACTTAGCGCAGCATTGAATATCTTCTTTGAAGCAATATGAATTTCAGTAGCATAAACAGACATAAATTTTAAAAAGTGCATAGATAATTGCTCTTTTACCTGTTCTGAAATTATTCGTAATAATAATTTTGAAAAACTTAGAAGTTTTACACTTCATTTTCCTATGGTAGCTGGCTTCTACTTACATGTGTTACTTGTTCAGTTGTTAATCTCATTTATGTATTTAAAGATAGCATTTAAATAAACATAAATTATGTTTGTAGTTATCCCACTTGTGCTTAAAAAATAAAAATCAGGCCAAAAGTATCTGTAAATAATATGAGAAACTTAATAACTGAGTGGCCTGAAGTGCAATCTTCAGCAGACACGCACTAAGGGTTTAATTCAGCAACGTTATTAGGTTACTTGCACACCATCAGAGAACATAAAACACACTCTAATGAAAGCACTATGGAATTTTGTTAGAAACTTAAGACCTGTAATAAAATAGCAAAATTCATGGGTATTACATGCTGTAGAAAAAAACCAGCAAGGGCTGAAGACATCATGGATGTACCTGATGCATGAAAATCTTGCACTCCCAGAAGATTTGTTAAATTCAAGAGAAGGTCAAAATTATCCACACATTTCTACAAATTGCATCTGAAAGAGAAATTCCTTTCTAACATCCAGTTGTCAGTGTTGATGTTTACTTTAACTTTAGGAGGAAAGAAATGTGGGAACAAAACATTATTTGCTTGTTATTAGCATTACCTTTAGGAGCTAAATTGATTCAATGGAGAGTAAAATTCATTCCAGATTAAAAAATAACAGTGATAGAAGCTGTGTATTCTTGTTTAATACAGGATATTTTTTACACCATTCAATTCCGCAACTGGATAATATTTCCCCCTTAAGTTTTTGGTAGGTGAATAGTATAATTTGAACCATATTAAGTATCTTTGAAGAAGTGATACGGTGCTCGCCTCTTTGTTTTCATTATAATGACCAGGTACAATTAACCTGAAATTCACATCTATGTTTATTTAGGCATATAGGTGAAGATAGAAAAATATGGAAACATGTCTCAGGTGGGTTTTCTTATGCTTTTGGCAGGGGATGGGAAATAGTTGTGGCCTTTTTTTACCACAATGGTAAGAATCCCTACTTAAAAGAGCTCTCGATGATAATCCTAAAAATACTTGGCAAGAAATTCTGTCTTTATTGAAATCGACGACAGAATTTTATTGCATATTTTTTGCATGAGAAGATGGTTGCAGTCAGTCTGTGATGCAATTTTTTCTAGCATATATATTTCTTAAACCTAAAGTCATTCCTTTCTAGAGATGTATGACATGTATTCTGGGGGCAATCATTTAAATCATGGGTCAAAAAACTCTTGGAGCTGTTACACAGTACAAGCAGATTACTGACCAAGAAGGTGTGAACTTGATTTCTTTTTTCTAAGTGACGAATTGTATTTTTAAATATGATAGACAGTGAGTGTAATTAATAGGTGATTTTATTCTTGAATGCAATGTGACAGCCATTGCATACACCTAAGAGATGATCATTTGACTTTTCTTATTTCTAATAATATTTCATGTGGGATATTATGAAGACAGCAAGGATTACTATTGCTAATAGTTGGATTGCAGCCTTTTATGTTCTTTCTGCAAGGTCTCCAGGCTAGGACTTGGAGGTTTGCTTTGCCTGGACTTGCTTCAGGCTTGCATGAATATTGGTTTAACTATGTTAGATATTGTCTAGTAGTCAGATAACTGTACCTAATTTGTTCAGTTTTAACTTAGCCTTATATAATGTAACACTGTAGCGGGTTCAGTTCGATAACAGGGAGGAAACACCAAGTAAATGTAGTGGTTATGTTCACAATGCATTACTTATTTATTTTCTTTCTGTGAGATAAGGATTAGGAGAAAGTAAAGCAGGCTCAAAACTTTAAAGAATATAAGGAAAAACTTTATTAACAGAACTAAAAGAAAAAATAATGAGTCAGAATAAACCTTCAGAACACTTCTCCCTCCACCTCTCCTTTCTCTTCCCCCTGACAACATAAAGAGACAAAATTTGGGATTTTTCAGTCAGTTTACCACCTCTATATTAGTCTTTCTTCAGTTCGCTTAGGGACCTCTCCCTAAGAGTCTCTCTTGCTCATGCTGTGGTGATTTCTCCACAAGAAACAGTTCTTTCGTGGCTTCAATGTCACAGCACAACAGCTGCCTGGGAAATGGTTCTCTACTTGCCACGTGAAAGTCTCTTCCCTTGACTTACAGCTTTCCCCACAACTGCTTTCGAGGGTTCAATCTTAGCTAATGGGGTACCATTTTAAGGATGAGCTGTTCAGAGGCAAAGGTTCTCTTCATCTATCTCTGGGATCATCTTCATCTCTGGGAACAAAGGTCTTCTTCTCTGGGAGCAAGGGTCTTCATCATTTTTCTCTCTCTGTTCAAGCTTCTCATTAGATCACAGCTACTTCAACATTCGCTTGTCTCAGCACAGGTACCTTTGCTCATGGTTATGGTTTGAACGCTCCACCCCCCCATGCTTTTCATGAATTACAGAGGTATTCTAATGTATCATAGTTCATCACCATAGTTTTACAAAAGAATTTCAGCTTCTAGGTTTGAAGCATCTCCTCTTTGCCCTCCCTCTGGGTTTCAGCTCTTTCTTATTCACTGATTTTGGTGTCTCTATGGTGTTTTCTCCAAGTGCCTTCACCTTTCCCTTTCCTTTGACTCGGGAGAGGATTGATGCCTGAAGGCTTCATCTGTTCTGGGGGATCTTACACACCGAAAGAGTTAATCTCACCCGGGCCTTGCAGCTGGAATTTGTCTCTTGCTGTTAGTCACGTGATCTCTGCCAGGTGACGGCTGGAGCTCTTTTCGGTGTAGAATTTCATTTTTTGGCGGCCACACTGGATGGGGGCTGGCCTGGCCGAGCCACGCCACAGGCCAGCCTGCACACACCAGGTGCGTGGGCACCCCAGTTACCTGTCCAAAAACTGGAAGCAAGAGAGAGCTTTCCCGGGGTTTGTTTGTGCTTAAATGTGGTCCACAGAGGCGTGTCAAGCTTCTTAAGTGGCTTAACAGAGTCGTCAATATTCAAACTAGCCAGTGGATTGGGTTTGATGGGTCTAGAGGAAGCTGTCTGCCGCCTCTTGCAAAAAAATCACTTCCGTGGCTCGTGGATTTCTCCTTAACTAAAAACCAAGCTATGCTAAACCACGACAAACATCTACTGTTAAAAATCTAGTTAGATTTCTTTAGTTCATAAACAATAGTCACAAATACTTATTTCATGAAGAATAACTTTTCTATGACCCATGAATAAAAATTCAGGATAAAGGAATACAGGTATGAAATTATGAATGTCCAAGGCTGTGAAAAGCTCACCAGTGGGCCATTACTGATCATGCTTTAAAGCGTACATTTGGATGTCATAGAGAAATGTGGATCAGTGAAGAAATCAAGGTGTATAAAATGTTAGAAGTCATACAGAAATAATCTCTAGAGGGTCCTAGAGTGAGGAGGAAGAAGGTATTTTCACAATTCCAAAAGGGCCAGGGGAAGAATGACCCTAATGTCAAAGACTAAGGGATAGAATGCAAGGAAGTATCTGTATATTAAGTTTCACTGTGTCACTATGTGATTATTTGGAGTAACAGAAGTCATTTTATGTAACAGAAGTCTTTCCTTCATAATAATAATTAAATCTAGGGTAGTCTTCCTTAGGTGGTCAGAGCCTTAAGGTTTAAGTTCATCTACTATTAAATTCTTGCCTTGCACAAAAAGTGGATTTCTTTGGCCCCCATACACTGCAAAAGTCAGAGAGCAACAAATCTGTGCAGAATGCAGGAAAATTAATCCATAAAATTTACATGAAACAGAGCATTATGCTTTAAACTGCTGAACGCAATTTAGAGATCATACGGCTGAACACAGTGAGAATGGTATTTTAAAACTATCAGTTGCTAAGAAAAAGTTGGAGGAACTGCATTTGTTCAGTGTAAAGCAAAAAACCTTTAAAGCTGAACATAATAAGGATGTTTTGAAATGTAGGTATGAGATGAGTATTTCCACTGTTGGTGTTCCTGGTTGCCTGTACATGTGCTTGTAGTCACAGCATGCTGGTGCACAGCAACCTACTGAGAACTGCTGGTGCAAAAGAAATAATGATCAGTAATCTCCATATTTACTGATAAAGGACAAGAAAAAATGAACTAAAATTTCAAGGGAAAAAAATTATTTTTACATTAGGGAAAACTTTCAGTGTGATAATAATAAACATTCATTCACATTATCTAGAAGCTGGCTGGAATCCTCTTTGCTGGAAATCAAAATCTACCCAGTAGGCTACTTGTCCTAAGTAACACAGCAGCTGCTTAAATTTACTTCCAGTCATACATTCTTTAGGTTTAATGAATTCATATCTTTTGACTTGGTTTCACTGAATTTTATAGTTGATTACAAGTAGTGTTAGGGTTACATGGGCACTTTGCTTTTAAAAAGTATTTTAAATATTAGACTTTTTTTTGGTTGTCATTCAAGATACTACTTTTACAGACAGTACCTAAGTCTCCTTGGAAAAGAAATTTAAAACTCAAGTCAGATGAGCATTTAGGTAACCAATAAAAATGTTCATTTTTCTTTATATTATTTGATGATAGATTTCTGGTGGCAGAGTTTCATATGCTTTAACTTACTTGTAGTTTGCAGACCTGTAGAACTTCAAAAAATAAATTTTATCCTTCCCCTATAACCTTGTCTTGCAACAAGTCAACCTGAAAACACAGGTACTACTGCCTGAGACAGTAGTATTTTCAAAACCGTCCAGTGTTGATCTCTACTTACCTGAGAAAAAAAGGAAGGAAAATCTTTGCTTTTTCTGCTGTCTGCAACATGATTCTTAGTCGTGCTGGTTCATGAATTTAGAATTCAGACTGTTCCGCAGTCCACTCCTGAAGCTGGTGTCTGTTCAAGGATTTCCTGTTGGTTCTTAAGCTTTTCAAAGCAGTTTATTACACAATTACATAAAACATTACATAATTCAACACCTATTGGGTGAAAAACCTCAGAATCCTCTAAAATACTACAATAATTATGCATGTTTGAGCATTTTCTGCACTTTCTGCACTAATACGTCTCCCCAGGACTTTCGCTGGCTTCTTAGTCAGTTTTTTCCTCTTTCTACATCTGCCAGAATTATCTGCTGACAAAAGCTCAACTTTTGTTTAATGTAGATTTATTTAATGAAGATTTTTTTCTAATTTCTGTTGAACCCAAAGATACTATGAAGCATAAATCACCTTTTACATTCTGATCTGTTTAAATACAGTGTTTTTTAAAATGTAAGAGAAAAGAAATACAGCAGAAGAACATAAAAAATTTATTAGTAGCGTCCAGTGGTTTCATTCAATGACACAATAAAATTACAGTGGCAATATTCACATGGACACAGTTAAGTTGTTCTGACACTTTAAAAAGGCTTCTTGCTGTTTTTTGGTTTGGTTTGGTTTGGTTTTTTTGCATAAAAATGGCTTGTGACTCATCACAGTGATTCATGCTATCAGAGAGTTTTGTGCAGGTACCAGACAGATATTATAGAGAAATACACATATGATAAGTTGGTTCAGCTCTGTGAGAAACAAGTGGTCACTGACTTCTTCTTTTACTACATACTACTTGTGTATCAGTAAATCCAGTTTATGGGTTGCTTCGTTTCTTGCTGTGTAATGTGGCTTGAATAATTAAAGCATATAAAAATAAAATTGTGAACTAAAAGTTATCACTCATTCTTTTATAAAAAGTAGAAATACTTTTTTCATGGCTTTCATTTCTCGCATAGCTGCCAGTGGCAGACAGATTTACATAGAGTTTACACCATAAGCATGAGTCAACTCCCACTCAGTAGTTTTTTAGTCTTGCTGATGTTACTCTAAAAAAAAACCAAACTACTACACAGAAATGTCAGAATTCATGTCACATTGTGTGCTTTTTTTATTGTGTTCTAAGACAGGGAGCAAGAAGTGTGCAGCATTAAAAAAAATCTTTTTAGTCTTTAAAATCTCCCTCTTTTAATTATTTATCTAAACATTTGTTCCCCTTTGTAAGTATTAATGTAATTCCTGGTTGTGTTACATCTTGAGACTTGCTGTGGTGCAACCAAGATTCTTTGATACTGTGAAATCATCCATGTGTGTTTCTGAAATGGCTAAAAACCTTCCTATGGGATGTGGGTAGGGGAAGACTTTATCCAAAATAAAAACTGATCATTCCTAGAACTTAGGGTATAATTGTGATAAATACCAAGGATCTATGGTATTACATAGATACAAATGGGAACACCAAGTTTAAATAAAATTGGTTTGGTAGAAAATGAGAAATGTATGTATATAGAAAGATATATAGACAGAATATGAATGAATGTTAAAATTATATATTACTTTTATGCTTGTTCTTGAATAAATTACAAAGAGACCATTTCTTCAGAAATTCTGTAAGATTCCAGTCAAAAATAAGGCATTGATTGATCTCTGACACATATTGACAATGTATCTGGCCCAGAAAGAAATTCATTTTGTTAAAAATAAAACAAAAACCACATAAACTGACATTATCAGCATCCTTGAAAACCAATCACAGCACTAATTCAAAATTTTCCCCTTTTTGAAAATTAAAAGTTTAGTCATAATTTAGATTTTAACCAAAGATACCAATATGCTGTGGAGAGATGGTAAATGAGAATGGGCTGAATGGAATAGAAAAAATCCCCATTTACTAAATCTAGGTAAAATATGAATGGGCGTGTATTATAGAATTACACAGTAATTTTGTAAGGATGGCCAATTTTTTTTTAATATAAAGAAATTATCTCTATAAAGAATTATAACAAGATAAATAAAGAAATTAAAAATAAAATATGCTTTTTGTACATCTCTGCTTTCAGGGATTGTTACCTCCTTTACTTTTAGGTTTGTATTCTGTAGCAAAAGTCCATTGCTAGATATGGTTATTATTTCTGTCAGATGTGTATCTTTCAAGCTGATTCTGGAATGTCAGGCAGATTAAAAAATAACCTTAGGGATTCACTGGGGTCTAAATTTATATACATGCATTCATTAATCCTAAATATGTAGTGGCTGCAGGTGTATATCAAAAAAATTATGACTTTGTCTTTGAGACAAAGATTTAAGAGACTTCTTTTTCATCAGTAGACATATTCCCAGCAATATCCCGATTGGCTTTTTGTGAGTATTGAGAGGTATGCATTGTGAGGTGGTATGTAATCACAAGAAAATAAGGTGTGAAAATGATGCTGTTCACATAGTGAATAAGAGGCAATATGACTGGAAATGGTCAACTCCATACATTTCATTTCAATATGTGATTGCAACATAACAGAAAATTGTTGGTCGCAGTGGGTCAGTGACTGTAAAAAAGTTGTAAAACTGTTAAAACTGTCTGGACCCTAAAATCACATGCAGACCCAACTTCATGTTTTTCAAACAGATAAGAATATCTGTGGTTATATAGAAGCAGTAGTAGACCCTACAAATTGGAGAAAGTGATTGGCACCACTAATTTATTAAAGGCATTTTCGGAGTACTAAAGATTTTCATGACCACATGAAATAAATATGAATAACCAACAAGACCCTTTGCGATTACTGCAGACTTCATGACTTCAGGTATTATTTGGCAACAGACATTCAGATCCCATTTAGGGGTAACTCAGATGATGTTCCTGATTTCTGGAATGCTGTCTTAATACACCAGGTCCATGATAGAAAAAAAGTGTCATTACAGTCCTTCCTGTAGTTAAAGCACTCTGTCATGAAGGTAATATTTTGCAAATACTACAGGGAGTCAGTAAAGACAGATGAACTTTCTTGCATTATTATGGTCTCCTTTGCTTCAGATTGTGGAATTTCTCTGCACGGCACTTCTATTTTCCCCTGTTTTTTAGTTCATAAGGACAAATACTTAATTAATTACTGGAAAGGTAATTTATTATCATAAAGACTTCAGTACATACTTCCAAGCTGTATGCACTCAATATTGACAGATATTACATTTTGTTTTATACAAGTCAAGTATTTGTCTTCACTTATTCAAAATTCATGGGGTTTGTGTTATTTTACAATGATTTGTGGCTTCAGATAGTAATAACATTTGCACTTGAATTATGTACATGTAATTTATTTTGTTCTAGCTCTGATATTTGGGCTTTTCCTTGGAAGACAAAGATTAGCTATACGTCTCTACTATTGATAAAAGTAATTTAATGTTTTTTTCAAGTCTTAGTTAGATGGAGTTTGTTTTTGCAGAATTGAGAGTAAATTATACTGTGTTCCAATTTTAAACATCTCCCGACACTGTCAGCTGCTGAATGAGTTCCTGTTTTCTGGGTGGTCATTAATAAGCAGGGGCTTGCTTGTTAGTTTTAATGCTGAGTCTGTTTTTCTTCTGAAATATTTATAATGCTGTTCTTGGATCTCATGTATCAGTTCTGTCAATGCTACATTGTCTGACTGGCAATACTTTATGTCCGCTGGCTCTGGTATTTTCTGATTGTTTCTTCACTTTTTGATTTTCAAGTGCTTCTGAGGCAATGGGGTGAAATCAGGCAAAAATATCTCACTACATCAACCCACTGTGTTACTTTCAGTATACATTGCAAAAGATAGCAATTACAAAACTCAAAGTGCTGCTTGAAATGTTTTACAAATTATCTTTTGCTAAGTTGATTATTTTAGAACTTTTTTCTCTGGACATTTTGCTAGGCCATTTCACAACTGAGTGTAGAAATTTTGGTTATTTCTTCAAATGTTTTGACTTAAAAATAAATGGGTAAGCCACTCCTCAGCAAGGAAGTGAGTTCTTGTTTCCTTTTTTTTTCTAATTTAAGGTACTATTATTATTTTGTGGATTTCTCTGGTAATGGTGGGATTAATGTCAAAAAAGGTATCATCAACATACCTGTTCCTTGTTAATTTTGTTTGTTTGGTTGAGTTTTTAAATAGAGCAATAATTTAATTAATATTGACTCAGAGCAATAACCTAATTAACTTAAGTAATATTATGCCAAAACTTATTCAAACCTTTTTCAGAGTTGAGAAAAATGAGCAAAATGCGTTCATAATTAAAAAGTAATTACTTTTGGATGCAAATTAGTATGTTTTGTTTTGTTTGGAAATATATATTTAGGTCTAATTCTAGTGGAAGGTTATTTTAATGTTGTCTCTTCCAAAAAACCCCACCAAAACAAAACATATTTTTTGCTGTTCAGTAAGATCTGTAAAGTATAACAAGGATGAAAAAAAAAAAAATCGAGTGAAGACAACACTTTACTTTGATCCATCGGCTTATATTTGCTTACTTTCATCTTCCAATTTAAGTGATGTTGTTTTTGAACTCAGTGGTTTGACCATCAACTGTGAAACTTCTAAGGGAATCCAAATGGATACATATTCCTACAAATTACCTATTAGTTCTTCAGACTTTTTACTCTTTCTGAGCACCTCGTGTCTGTGTCATGCTTTAATGTAATTCCCAATTGCTGTCTAATAATCACTATTGGATGGCCCTTAGTCAAATCCAAATATGCTTTGACGTGACGCAGACAAAGTTAACTTACAGATCTAAATTTATGCTATTAAACATTTTACCTTTAAATTGGACTTGGTAAATGAATTTGAGAGTTTCATTTACAAAACAACCACATTCCTGAAGAAAAAAGTTTTTTAAGGCCTTGTTGGATCCAATTATGAAGGAACTGAAAGCAACTTTAGCTCTCTTCAAGAAATTTCTTGCTGTAAATGTCAGATTCTCAATATGAAAACATTTTAATTTATATTTAGTAGTTCAGTGTCTTTCTGTGACAAAATTTAAAAGACTAAGGGAACAAAATGCTATTTTCAAACTCTTCAGAAAGATGTATTTCAAAAAACTAAAAACTTTCACATTCCCCTAAATATGAATATACACAAAACCATCAGATATAACTAGGAGCAATAAAATGAACTATTGGTCATCAATTTGGGAAAACTCCTATTTCAGGTTAAATGTAGCGAGGATTTACACAAGGCTGACTTCTTTTCTGATGCCTTAAAGGACATTCTAGAGATCCAAGTCTCTATGTCAGCAGTGCACTTGATGCACTGTAGGAAATGTACTGTAGGAAACAATAAGTGGGAAAAAAGAATTGCATAATGTTATAAAATATATAGGAGTGGCTAAAGGTGAGGCAGTATGTTATGCTTTAAGAAGAACCACTTCTCTGGAGCAAAGTTAATAGTATTGTTCCTTATTTAGGAGATCATTAATATTTTATTTAATGACTGCCTCAAAAACAAGAGATGTGAACAAATGCTGATATGGAATTTTAAGATATTTTAGCTAGAAATGTGTCCTGAGATATCATTTGAAAAGTGATGACCCTGGAGTTTGAAACAATTTCATTATAATGAATAGGAGGAAAAAAGTTCTGCTTTTTGAAATTAGAAACAACCACATTTTTAAAAAGTCAACTTTATCAGCAGAAAAGGTAAAGACAATGCTTACCTGCCTGTCCAAGTTAGGCATTACTATCTTTATATTGAGTTGTAAAATGATTATCAGATGAATTGAACTTCTGTCTTTCCAGTTGAGTCTTATCTTATCCATCCTAGAAAAATGAGGCCAAAGGGGCAAAGTGTTTGCTCTCCTTTGATATCTTGAGTGCAACCAACTTTTTTCATGTTATTTTCTCCCCCTGTTCTGTTGAGCAGGGGGAGTGAGAGAGTGGCTGGGCGAGTGTCTAGTAGCTAGCCAAGGTCAACCCATCACAGGACATCAAGTTAGATGATGTCTAAAATATCTGATATCTGATATTCAAATATATCAGATATATCTGATATCTGATTCATTTTGATTCCAACTTTGGCAATACTTTGAAATATAATTAAATTCAGTAGCATATATTGCATAAATCTAAATATTCAGGAGAAACATAAATGTTAAGCATTGTGATATCTTTAATGACCATCAAAGTTAGAATTTGGTTCCCTTTATTAAACAATTGAAGGAAGTACAACGAATTTTTTAGTTTTTTCCACTCCCTGCTACCTTTTTCTCTGAAAGATCAGCCTCTTAAATCTTTATCAATACTAATGATGACAGAGTACATTAGATTTTCCAGCCTTTTTCATTGTATTTGTCTGGGAATAGAACACGACTTCAGAAGATGCTTTTTCTAAAATAAGTAGAGTGAATAACCCATTGTGAGCCACTGGAAAGTCTGCTGAGTGGAGCAGTGCTGCCCAGCTGCCCATAGGACAGCTGCCAATTTGTGATCTCTGCAGGCTTTTCTGATTCACCTGAATGATCTATGTAGCTTTGCAACTGAGGAAGAAAGTACATGGGAATCTACTATTAAAAATGGCTTTTATATACATAAATAACAAAAGACTCTTCACGTAAAAAGGCAAGAGTTACTACCTCTGATATGTCCTAACTAATATTCTTTGAGTAGAAATGAATTCACACTAACTTTCACAGAGGGCAGAAGCTAATTCTGAAGATGATGAGTTTATGAGCTGTGATAAATGAGAATAGGATACTATTCTCTGCTTTAAGTAAGCAGAAGGAATACAGTAATATTAATGACTTGCTATGGGATTTTATTCCTCTTTTTTGAAAATACTTTAGTCAAAGGCTGAAAAAACTTTGCTAGCAAGATGTCCACATTGCTTGAGATGTATCATAATCTACTATTACACAGAAAGGACATGGACCTGTTGGAGTGAGTCCAGAGGAGGGCCATGAAGAGGATCACATGTCTGGAGCACTCCTCCTATGAGGGCAGGTTGAGAGAGTTGGGTCTGTTCAGCCTGGAGAAGAGAAGGCTCCAGGGAAACATTACTGCAGCTTTCCAGTACCTATAGAAGCTCTGCAAGAAAACTGGAGAGGGACTTTTGACAAGGGCATGTAGTGCTAGGACAAAGGACAATGTCTTTAAACTGAAACAGGGTAGATTTCAACTAAACATCAGGAATAGATTCTTTACTGTGAGGGTGGTGAGGCACTGGAGCAGATTACCCTGAGAAGTTGTGGATATCCCATCCCTGGAAGTGCTCAATGCAAGCTTGGATGTGACTCTGAGTGACCTGGTCTAGTGGAAGTTGTCCCTGTCTGTGGCAGGGGCATTGGAACTAGATAATCTTTAAGGTTCCTTCCAACCCAAAACATTGCCTAATTCTATGATTACTTTAAATACTTGTCTTGGGGTGACAACCCGGTTGGGGGGAGGGGTGGTTGTAACCTGCCTTCCTTTGAGGAGACGTTCCTTTTGGACGTTTCTCTGAATTTGGCCTAAACCACCACAATACTCTTTAATGAATATTTTAACATGTGAAATCCCTTTTTTAAAATTCTATATAGCTTTAAAAGTTAATGTGAGTATTAACTGCTACCAAGTAATCTGGTCTTATTACCTAATCATCTGTAACAGAAAATTAATTTTCTTAATGTGACAGATGCAGCACTCTACTGTAATCGAAAAGAGTTACTTTGCATACAAAGTCCTGTAGCAGACTTGCCCTGTAAACACCCATCTGTACAAGCATATCCTACTAGGATAGTGTAATAAAACTGGTTTGGGGACTTTTTTCACTTTAAAAAAATGCAAACACTTAAAAAAAAGGCCACATTTTCCTTTTGTATTCATCTTTCTTAATGTTCTAGCAAGCAGAAAAAAAACTCTTGCCATAATTTCAGCTCTGAGTTACGTTTTATTTAGCTTTCAGTTCTTATTGCTTAGGAGCAAGAACATTCTGAAAGAAGCTGGTCAAATCCCAGCTCACATGAAAGAATACAAAATCAATAGCAAGAAAATATGGACGTAAATGAGACAGGGCATAGTGAGGTGAAATATCTGGCCTGCTGGGCTTTGGAAAGGAAGAAATAATTTGTATTGGACAAGACTGACATCAGAAAAAGAGTTGTATCTGATGTATCTGGGAAACAATACAGAACTCTAAACACCATCAATAAGTTGAGTGAACTGGGAAGAAGAAAAACTGAGAACTCATTAAGTAGATTTTTTTAAAATTAGAACATCATAAGTATGTTCTTATCATAAATAAGAACAGTGTAAGACTTTATGTATGAGAAGACATAAAAATGGAAGAGCTGAGTAATTTTTTTGTTTTCTTCTATTAGTGAATTGAGGAACACCTTCTGACATTTTCCTTTCATCCCAGACCTAAGATCTGCTGAAACAATACTTTTCTTTCTGGTATCTGAGATGGGCACTAAATTCTTCAATTCTTTTAGGTGTCTTTTATTTTTGAAAACAATAATTATTTCATCTATTTCACAAGTAAGGGAAAGCTGTATTGATTATCAAATCTTTGAAGAGTGACAGTGAACACTGTAATTGTTGATTGAAACAGGTTTTCTGCATGTAATTATGTCTGAAGTAACTTATTTTTAACAAAACATACAATTCACAAAATGCAAAGAGGAAAAAAAAAGGGAGAGAATGCTCTCATTTAACATTCTCAAAACCAAACAATTTTTACATTTCAAATAAAATTGTGGTAGTGGCTTCATGTTTTATTCTTTGTCTCTTAAAATGCGTGCTTTCCTCTGAGTGCCTTACTTTGCCTGAGAAGGACACGGTATGTGAGAAAAAAATTCTTTTGGAAAATTAATTCATATGTAACCAACAAATACTTTTCTACCTAAGGACACTAAGCTCAGTGAATAGTGTGTTCATGAGTGGAATTTTAAATGTGGGTAGCAACTTAGCTCTTCATAACAAACCCTGGAATTTTCCAGATGAAGGTCTTATTAGAGTTCTTTGTGAAATTTCTTTCAGTCTCAGCAGAATATCAATGCAGAAGGACGTTACCCTCTATCACTCTTGCGTGATCTGAATGTTTTCTGGGTTCTTTATGTAGGAGGGGTCAAAGCCATAGAGTAGAACTGGGAAAAAAAGTTGCCTTGCTTTCAGCTTAAGATTTGGTGAAAGCATAAAGAAATGAGTGAGTTGAAGGACTCTCTCCAAAACTGGTGAACATTGATTCATGCTCTATACAGGGCACATTGCTTGTAAACTGGAAAAGCTTGGTTGTGATGTAAAAAAATAGGAATACTGGAGAAAGGTGTTATAATTTTTTACCACTTCTGAAGGATTTTTGAATAAATGAGTATGAGCTGCTTTGCTCTTTTCCAAGAATTTCTTGCTGATGTTTAGATCACCTTGTGTCCTAGACCTCAAACAGTGCTTACAAAGTAGCTTTAAAACCAAAGATTCCTTTGTATCATCAGAAACTTCAAGGACAAGTGTTTTCAATCCTTAAATGAAATGAAAAATTCATTTGAAGTGAATTTTCCAGTATATTTATTCCATCTAGAAGAATAGTAATTAGGGTTGCTTTTCATGATCAGGCTTTTTATTTTATACTGCATGTTTTTCACAGATAAGTATTTGTGTGATGGAATACAAACAAACAATATGCTTTGTATTATCATGCCACATAAAAGATGTTTAGCACAGTGATCCTAAGCTGAACTTGAGTCTAAAACTTATTCATTTTAAGTTGGTTAAGTTCCATTTCCATGTGAATCTTTCCTCGCTCATCTTCCCTTCCATCTGTTTTCCCTCTCTTTCATCTACTTTATCACCTAAAATGTAGCAAAGAGAAACGTTGCTTAAAAAAGGAAGAAAAAAAACCCAAACCAAACCAAAACATAACAAAAGTGGAAAAGCGGATCAGTTAAGAAATCAGTACTTTCTTTAAGGCTTTTTCTGTGCTTTGTCCAGAAGAAGTCAGCATTGTGGAATCTAAGATGGCATTAGGTAATAAGAATTCTGGTGTGTCTTTAAAACTGAACAATGGTGAAAGCTACATTTGTTTCCAAGAAATGTGAAAATGCAGAAAATATATCTTCTGCAAACACAATTAAACCATACGATGATATGATCCATGGTCATAGATCCACAGATTGTTTGATCAAGGTGGAAAAACAACTACTTTTGTTTGCCAGCATTCACCTATGAAGTCACAGGTGGTGCTGGATGTGAGAGAAACAGCTTTGTGTATTACCAACAGAATGTTAGCACCTCTCCCAGTGACAAAAAATATGACAGATTTGGCTGAAAAACAGCATACTTTTGTTTCATGTCACTGATGCTTCCTACAAATGTATCAAAATATTAGAGACTATTTTATGTTGAAATATAGGTTAAAAATTTTGAGACAGCAATGAAAGCACAGAGAGAATATGAATAAGATTTATGATGAAAGTATCAAACTGATATGTTTGACTTTGCAAGAAATTACTCCATACATAAATTACTAGAGAACTATAATGAATATTTGTTTACAGTTAATTGCTCAATTTCTATAATGCACAATAGACAGAAGTACAAAAGAGATACTTCATCACTTGGTCTTGAAGGTTGTGTAACCAAAGTTTTCAATAATTTTCCCCACCTGCCAAAACAGTTACAAATTTGCAGGAGATATTTCATTTTTAAAGCACTGAATCCCACAAAATAATGAGACATGCCCCCACACAATGATTATACTTTGCAGATGAAGATACCTTAAACTATATTTCAGGTATTAGAAGTTATATTTGTTCATTGAGAGGTACTCGCCCAGAAAGACAATGTTTTCCCTGACTTTTGAAATTAGGAAAATTTTACTTTTGTAGTAAATTACTGAATTAAGAATAAATTAATAAATTATTTCAGTATTACTGAAGTATTAAATACTGTGAGTTTTATGGTTGTAGCCATGTTTCAGAAGGTCATGTATTATCAAAAAAACCCTCCACAAAGCAACCCTCCTTTTTAATAGTTTATTGATAGGGCACTTTCCAAGGAATATATGATATTTCAAGTGAATGAAAATATTTCATCGGGGAGCATGTAAACTGGTCTGGGTGAGTCACTGTCACAGGTAATAACACCTAGTAAATTTCTAAGTAGATATTTGTATGAGGACATGTGTGTGAGTTAAAGCAAAAAAAGCTCTGCCAGTCTTTGTGAGGAGAGTGATAAATCCATGCATCACCGGTATCTGGAAGAGATTATAGCTGTAGAACTATGTGTGTCTGCCGGTTGCATTATGGGCTCCTCCCTACCATTACCTTCTGAAACTATCCTGTACTATTAATTTTCACAGTACTATATGCATTATTGATCTTTCCTATATTGCACGTCTCACATCCCAGCTTTTATGGAAATTATGGAAATAAGTGTTAGGATTGGAGTTACTACTGAGTGAGCTAGATGGTATCTTATGTGAAATGGGTTGTTGCTCTGTTGGTTTATTATTAGATTGAAGTTCTTATAAACAGAATAGAAAATGGCCCCTCTAAACCAGACTCTGCACATCTGACAGTGGTTTTTCCTTGCCCTAGTCTTCCACACATGTAAAGCATAATGATATATTTAAGAGAATTAGCTTTTTTTTGCTCTGTAACTGACAATATGATGGTCACAACAGAAAATCCAGGAATGAGATTTCAACACAGTATGGTACAAAAATATTGGAGTATATATTTTGTATTTTAAGAATTCTGCATCATATGATCAGTTTTTGTTCTTGTTTTGAAGTTTGTCAGATACAGAAACTTAAAATTTCCAGCATTTACTTCCTGCCATATAGTTGTAAATTACTAAAATGGATGACTTTGTGAACACTGGATTGATCTTTAGTGAATTTGAGGTTTGCACTTGTTTAAAAGAGACACATTTACCAAATATGTCTCTGTAGTTAATTTGTTTTGGAAAGGTTTGCTCCCTGCCCATCATTAATTTATCTAACTTAAAAATGTACAGGACACCTGATTAGTTGATTTTGTTTAATGGTAGAGGTTGCACTGGAGAGGACATAAATAGTTTGATAGATACAATTTTACACTCTCCAGCTTTTGAGGCACCCCTTTTTTTCTGGTGTGCAACTATGTGAAGTGTAGGGACTATCTGGCAGTACTGAGTACAAAAGGTCTGATTGCACTTCCCCATATAGCTGGAAACAGGATTCTCAGATCTCCTCTGAACAGTCACAGAATAGAGATTTTGAGAGATATTTTGAGAGGGTTTATAGATGAAAATTTGGCCTGCTTCAATCCTATTACTATTTCTGTTGAAAATCTGTGAAAAGTCTCATTTCTTCCAGTTTCACCACTAGGATGTTTCCATGTCTCTTGTCCTTCTCTTTCAGTAAGTAATTCAGTGGTAGACAAATAAAAAAAACCTTTTAAAAATGGAAGAAAGTTAATCTCTAGGTGTTTATCTTTGATAAGTGTACGTGACTGCCTTCTGGTGAGACAGCTCTACCAAAAGTTTTCACTGTTGTGAGATTTTCTGCTCTTCCAAAGTGCTTTTTGTATGTTGGTCTTAGGGTGTCTCTAGATGAACTTGTCCATTTGCTCTTTCCCCCATTCTCCAGCTCTGCCCTGCCCAACAGTCTGTAGCTGAACTTGGTTTTCCTCACTTCTCCAGTTAGCTGCTCTCACTTTACAAAATATTACTGTGTCTCTGTGGACTGTGAATTGCTTGCACCAGGCATCCATACGTGCAATTATCCCACGGAAAATTGTTTATGCATATGAACATTTGGAAATACTATCTTTACTATTTTTTTGATATCTTTGACAGTGTGTTATGTTCTGAATTAAATTTCCAAATGTAAATTGAGTAATGCATGTGCTTCGCAGTATGCCAATGCAATATTAGTCCAGTATCTGCTTTGCACAACTGCATTTTATTACATTGAATCAAAAAAAAGTTAAATTTTCACTTATTTTGCTCATTAAAAGTAATATCAGAAGAGTTTATTTTATTAGACTGCAAAAGATTTTACTCAGAGCTTCAAACAATTATAATTTAAAATATGAATATAAACCTTTAAAACAATTTTGTGATGTTAGTATTTAAATACGATTATTAAAAGATTTTTTTGGCCATTCTTATAGTATAGTAATAAAGAGAGCAGTATTTTCACAGTGAACATGTCAAGCCTGAATAAAGTGATCATGAAGCTTTTGATAGACAGAAAAGCAATTTATTTTTTTAATTAGAGGGTTGGAATTGGTGTCATAATTGTATATTGTTCTGACTGATTATTAACATTTTTACTGCCTTGCGAAAAATGATAATACTAGGGTTAAAAGGAAAACTTTTCAAGTGATTGCAAGGAGGACCACGAGAATGCCACCTTCAAATAAGAAGTACTGAAACATAAGTTCAGTTAATTTAACCTTCAGCTAAAATAAGAAGCTAACACTAGAATTGATATTAAGTCCTGCATAGAATACATGATCAACTGAATATAGGGACAGAATTCTAATTTACATCATCTCCATCCAGGTTCCTTTTTCTTTCCTATATATCAATAGGAGGTGAATGTAATATAGTCATCATTTATTTCTAGATTAGTATTTCTGCAGTACAGATACTGCTGTTCAATTCAGTCCAATGCTAAAGTCATTTGAAACCTGGTTGACTGGGTGGGTTTTTTAAGTTTTTCAGATGAACACTTGGATATTTAAAATTAAAATTTGTATTTTATTGCAAGAAGTCTTGTTTAAATTTTTCTTTAAAAAAGCCTAAAAATATTTTTTGTTTTAGATTATACCTAACAGCTTTGGGTTTGGTTTTTCTTTTTTTCTTTTTCTTCCTTTTCCCCTTTCTTAAGTAGAAAAATTTGGGGGCAAAAGGCAGACAAAATAAGTAGATGGGAAAAGGTATTTAAAAGTATGAAAAAGCAGAGAGATAAAAATGGTTTTGTTGGACATAATTTTTCAGGTTGTAGATGGAAATTACACACACGCACGCACAACCAGTCAGTAATTAAGGCAGGAATCTCAGAGACAGTTTCAAGTTTTGTACTCTGAGTCAGAGAGGATGAGGGTTAGAACCTGGGGTTTTTTCAACTTTTCATCAATTTTGATTTCAATATTCTTGTTTTCATACTGTGTGCTCTTTCCATCAAAGTGTTCTTGCTTCTGGCCTTTTCATTTTATATAACATTATAATAATTATACTGAGCAATAATCAGGAAAAAGACATAACTTTATGTTCCAGTGATTAAGAAATTCCCAGAGGTATGGAAATGCCTATTGAATTTGGCATACCAAAACAGTCAGGCAACTGTTTGAAATCAGAGTGCCTTTCAGGACAGCTTGCTGCCTCAACCCCTGTTATTTTCTGGAGTTGCTTCACTTTTGTGCTTATTACAAATATAAAGTTCAGAATCTCAGTTTTTTTCTTTGTTTTGTGTCTTATTTTCCCTTTTTGAAACAAAAGTCTTAAATTCTAGAGCTACCTCAGGATATGGCCAATGCGTGTACTAGATGTACTAGTTGTTTCCTGTGGTCATGAACTGCTTTATGTTACAACGTACTCTAAACAGAAAAAAACCCCCCACCAAATCCTGTAATAGGCCTACTTTGAGTGGTCTTCCTGTCTAGCAAAATTGCTCTTGGTACACGGAGGGTTTTCCATTGTGCAATGGAAATATGTCTAAAACTATAATCTGCATTATTAGGAACACTTCCTCCTCAATATTTTTGCCTTCTCATAGTTTCCTTTAAAAGCAATTCTTCTCTGATTTGCATGGTATACCTGAAAAAGACTATGAGAACAAAACAAAACAAAAAGTGTAGGAGCACTCACTGCTTACCTGTGATTCTGCTGTCGCTAGATAGTGTGCCACACTTACCATCTATGTGTTTCTACTGAATTCTTTTATTTATCCCCAGAGAACAAAGAACAATAAATTAACTACTTTACTAATCATGACTGCGACATGAATGAGGCCCCAGTGAAATAAAAGTCACTGGTAATAAACAGCTCATCTCAAGTTTTTGAAAATGTCCAGGTTTTTTATGATGACACTTCAATAATGAGAACAAATATTTGAAATTCTTTTTACCTTAATCTACATTAAGTTACATCATTGTGCCTGCCCTCCAGTGCAGAAGAAAGCAAGCATATGAGGAGCATGAAAACCAGCTTCCAGCACAGCAGCCAATGAAAAGAAAATGGCTTATACTGCCAGAGGGAAGTTCTTGGTTTGCTTGGTTTTTCACTGTGGAGAGTTGGGGTTTTTTTGCTCGAGTTTTGTTTTATTTTGCTTTTGAGAAAAGTACTTGCACTTGAGAATGAACAAATTGTATGAATATAGCACCTGCTGGCAAGCTGACAATGGGTAGCAACTCTACAGGCAGAGCTCAGATAAGTAGAAAAAAATGCAATAAGGCTTTCTATTGAGATGTTTATGTTTGTTTGGAATTCTATGCGTGTCTGGTTTTGTTTTAGTTTCTAGGAGGCTTATTTTATGTAACAGAACTTCTGCCTGAGGATTCAAAGATCATAGAGTAATGAAACTTATAGATCATTTGTGATAGGAAGAAAAATCACTGAGTTCAGAGTCTCAAATTGCCTTGTTTTCCAAGCTGTGGGTGGAAAACAATAGCCATTTCTACCCTTTCTTTATCAGCAAAATGAAGAGATGAAAATCAGCTTCTGACAATATTGGGGAAAGCCAATTTATTGTTTCAGCTTTCCAATTCCTATAGGGTATTTCATTTTGCTGTTGCTGCAAACCCCCAGTCTTTCTGGAAAATTAAAAATAGCTTGGTAGTTGTTGGTTTCAAGCTACTGAATTTGATTTTTTATTTGAATTTTTGCTGTCTGCAATACATGATCAGTTACTAAAATTAGTTGTCCTCCAGGTATCAACCATTTTATATCACTGCCTTGCTATCCTGACTCACCTGAATTGTTCCTTGCTTTTTTAAATTCATGTAGCTCAAAGTAGCTTTAAAGTGTCCTTTTCTTGCCTGTTCACTCAGACCAGCAAAACATTTCATCTCTAAATGGAATTTACCATCAGAACAGAGATCAGAGATTAGGACAGTTGAAGTCATCATCATCAATATGCAGAATTAGTTGGGCACACAGAAAGGGTCTCTGCACTGAGTGGAACATGTCAGTAGCATGGAGGGCTGTGCTAACAATTAACTATTCCTAGGAAATTGAGATGTACCTGTAAGTGGCTCCAGTGCAGCCTCCTAAGTGTGGGTTCCTGTTGCATGAAATGAGGACAGATTTTGCACAATGCTGGGGGCTGAGTGATCAGTCCAGGGCACCAGGGTACAGGCTGTAGAGCTGTAAGAAGATAGCTGCTTGTATAACTAATTTCAGCTTCCTGTTCATAGTAACATAACTTTAAGCCAATAAGGCCATCCAGAAGGCTGTTGCAGAGCAATGGCGTGTTGTAGTAGTATGCAGGATTACTTCTATAAAGGGAAGTATTGCGAAAGTCAGGGCTTCATGAAAACAGTAGTATCGTGTTTAAACATGTCAGTGTTCTCTCGAGTTAGTGTTCACACAGTTTGCTAGCTATTTAGACTCTGAAGCTCACAGAAGTACACTTTCAAAGCAACACAGATCCCTGAAATTCTGAAAGAATCCATATATAATCCAGGCGGAAGATACTCTTATTTTCTATAGTGCACTTGGATTTAGAATAAAAGCTTTTATATTCTCTGAAATTTAATGAAAAATACCTAGAGTGTTCATAGCTCCTTGTCAAAATAAAAAAGTATTTATGTATTTAATGGATTTGATTTGCTGGATTTGATTTAGTGGATTTTTGCTATCATCTATGTTTTCTACACCAGCCAAGGTAACTAAAGAAAAGAAGTGGGGAGGAAAAGAAGGCAACCTTTTTTGACATAAATGTTGGTTTTTATCTGTGTTTGCTAAAGCACTTAAGCTTTTAGGAACCACTGAAATGGCAATACTGGGGGTTGTTCCTTCAGGACGTATTTTTCAGGAGAAAAGCTTTCCATTCCATTTTGCAATTTCCCTTTTTTCTGACAGACTGTCAATACTGTGCATGACCTTTGCCTAGCAAACAAAGCTGTGTTTTAGTCAGAACTAATTAATTGTATTTGATCATGTTGTCTCCTGGCCCTTTCTCATGATGAAATCCTGGATCTCCAGAGATACCTTCTTCAGCTTGAACTGTAGAAGTTTAGTGCTTTGTGGCAATGACTTCTCAGTGATGATTTGTGGAGTAAGTGGTAGCGATAACAGACACAGTATTTTGAAAGTTTGCTGACGACCTTTGTAGGAGCAAATGTTAGTCATGTTCCTCATATGATTTAGCTAGCACTTCATGTTCCTTTCTTGATTAAACAAAAAGAATGTGTTATGGAGATACAGGGGTTTTTTTTAAGACATTGCATTAAAATTTTAAGTTAGCACACTTCTGGGAGTTGGTGGTTACTAGCAATGAGATGGCAACAACTTTTAGTGTGCTTTTGTAATCAGTTCTATAAAATGTATTAGAGTTCTTGTTCCATTTTCCTGAATCATGAGTCTTTAAATGAACTTTTCCCGTAGGAAATGTTCTTTCTCCAGCAGGATGATTATCCTTGCCAATCTGTGAGGATTTACTCTCTACAAGTAGGCCTGTAGTAATATTCTACATATGTTCCATGCTGTTTGGCATATAATCAAGCTTTGGTATTTCCATGTTGAAATAGGAGAGTGTTAGATGTAGATGCTCAACCTTTGTGTGTAGCTCTTCACATTATTGAGCAGAGAGTTTTTATAACTGTTAATTATGTTTTTCTCCTTTAAAAAAAATTGACAGTAATCTAGACATATTTTCCTCTCTCTGCTCTATCAGTAACATGATATATTAATTGCAGTGTATCTGAAGCAAAAGTCACAGCAATTAAATAGCACTGTGAAAATGCTTCATCTGAGCAAACAATATGCTCATGGTGCTAATACATTGATCTCTGTGTTTCAGACTGCTAATTATATTAATTACTCAAAATGAGTTTGCAGTTGAAATCCTGATTGTCAAATCTAATTCTAACTGCTAACTGTTCTGACAGTATAGACTGGTAAATGCAAATAATATTGTTATTTTCTCTCTATAATAGGAAGCTTTAGCAGCATCTTTGGCTGTCTGTTTTAAAGTATATAAATTGAGTATTTCAGCAGTAATATTAACTTCTCTGTTCTGCTGACAAAATCTATGGCTTTATTCCAGAAACTTTGGTTACTTCAATAATGAGGACACCTACTGATCACAGAACATCTAAGGCTGACAATTTTTATGGACTGATAATCCTATTTTTATGGAGTTGGATTATGATTAACTTTTCAATATTGTTGATGAGCACTGAAAAGTGTTTTTCAGGAAAAAAACCCAACATATTCCTTGACTGAATCATAGTCTGATTCCTTGTAAATGTGTCCCTCTCTGCAAAGTTAAAATACAGTTTTGGCATATCTATCTTGTGTAATGACCTTCCTTCAGAGATTTCTGAAACACTGGAGGCACAAAAACTTATTAACGTGGGGAGGAACTAAGCTGGTTTTTATCTAAGTGTGCCTGTGCTCGTCTCCTATTTGAAAAGTTAAAGGTATATGTGGCTGTGATTTTGCTGAATAACATTTGTAAGAAAGTGAGATGACATGAAATGACATAAGCACAGGAGTAGGAATACAACATAAGATTTTTCAGACACTGTCAAACTAATACTACATGTAGGCAACTACCATATCTCTGGCAGTGACAATTATCTAGAGATTATGGAAGAATATAAGAAAAGAACATGTACTAACGGATCTTCTGTGGATGCTGAAAAGCTGCTAGCAGAAAGTTTTCCAGCTTCTTGCAATATCCTGTGAGAATCTTTCCTTTCTCACGCAAGCTATGAAAACAGTAAGATGTTTTTTGTATAACTATCTGAACACCTGGTGTTTGTCTAAATTCTGTTTATGATACATTGGAGAAATGTTTTGGAAATGAGTGTTTTAGGACTTTAGCCAATCACCCTAGGGGGTGGGTGATCACTGACCAATCACTGTATGGAACTAGAACTTATAAATGGGGTTGGAAATTATTAAGTAATGCCATTTCTTGCTGGATCTGTGTGTGGCTGCATCTCTCTCTCTCCATCCCTGGCACAACAGCAACAATCTTCCTCATATACTGTCTTCTTCTACTAACTAACTTCTACTAACTTCTGTAGTTCATACACTCTCAGGTTTCTATGAAAAAGGTCCATCACATTAATAGTCACTTATAGTGTTGTCCTTGTGAAGTTGAACACATCTGTACTTTTGGCCTCCTAAATATCTTGTGGCAATGAGACTTATATTAACAATCTCAGATTTATTCCATTTCTTCTGGAGCAACTTCATTGTTTCAGCACCTTCAGTTGCAGCTTGATAACTAGGATAAATCCAGTATAAGACTGATCTGTTCTTCCGAGATTCTCGTATGTGTTTTATAAATGCCAGGATTTTATATATATCATTTAGTGCATGTATTATAAAATATCACAGTTATTTAGGATGATTGGATACTTAATAAAACAGAGGCATAAATAAATTTTCTGAGGTTGAAAAATCATTAAAACAATAAAGGAATAGTTTTATAACAGGTGTAGAACTGAGAACCTTAGATCCTCAAAAAGTGCTGTTTCTAGTTCTTGATATAAATATGTGTTCTATCACCACCATAAAAAATTTGTATATACTTTCTTTTTCTTTTAGATAAATATTTCTAAGGAAAGAAGATTTAATGAGTATTTAAAAAAGGGAGGAAAATTGGTAGAGTCTTACATAACTTCCATGCTCTATGGTTGGAAAGGTGTTACTGAATGCAAAGGAATTTGATGGAAAGAGGGTCTTACATCTTAAAGTAAGCTTTGGTAAACAGAGAAGCAAGAAATCTAGATTAAAGTGAATCCATCTATATTCTTTCATTCAAGGTTTAATATTGAAGACATAAAAAGAAAATAATTTTTTGTTGTCTTTTAATTAAGAACTTGTATAATTGCATTGCCTTAGCAATGAATAATTGTATGCTGTACACATGCTCTTGCCGGGAGTAAATAAATCCAGAATATGTGCACACATCCCTAAGGGTCTGGCAAATGCATTTTAGGTTAAATTGACTCTGTTGATGATGTGGTTAGTTTTATTTCACAGTGAGATTCATGGGGCAGCAGGGCACCTACCCCAATTCTTGAGTTATCTGCTCTTACTGTGAACAGCAGAAATGCATTTCAGCCTGTCCAGTGTGGTGCCTGGCTCTGCACAAAAGAACATTTTCATGGAACACCAATGTGTGTGTGTAACACTATTCTACTCTGAATTTCAAATGAAGCATGTAAAATATCTCAACTCTAGTACCTAGTCTTTCTGTTACAATAAGATATAATAAGTCTTTCTGTTGGGTTTTCTACCAAACACCTTTCTTGGATACTGAATCATAGTAGATGGATAAAAAAGAGTTTGGAGAGCTTCTTATAGACTCAAACAAAGAGAGCATAAAAGTTCATCTAGTCAGTTCAGGGAGAAATTTATCAAAAAAGTGTTTAGGACCTCTTACTCATGCCTATGTTCATTTACTCCTCCCTGAGTGTTTCACAGATCAGTGCTGTGTTTTGTGTTCCTGATAAAACTATTATCATAGTTTTCATTCAATTTAGATTGTGATTCTAGTTAGAGATTGCAACAAGAGAAGAAAAGAATTGGAACAATTCCTGATTTTATTGCTTTTAGGACAGATTATCACACTTTTAAATGGAAAGCCACTTAAATGAGTGAGTGATTCAAAGAAAGATAAAATATTAATTTCATCATAGTATGTTTTTGGGGTGTTCCCAGTCAAGAAAAGAGCTTTTTATATTAATATTCAATTTTAAATAACTTTCACGATGTACATAAAATATTCCGTCGTATTCAGCACAATTGCTGTCATAAAAAAAATATTTTGTCCACCTTTCATCAGGCTCTTTGGCATTCTATCAATTTAGGCTGAAAACCATCTTGGCACAGGCTCAAAAGAATACTTAAGCTCAGTGAAATGTGAATTGTGATTTCATGTCTTATGTATTGGCACTGCGTATTGGATTGGAGTTCTTGTGGAACGTGAGTCAGTGTGTAGGAAAAAGGAGCTTCCTGCAAACACAGCAGCACCACAACTGAGATGTGCTTCACCTTCCATTTTCTTATAACATCATACATGTGCCATTAAATGGCTGCAATGCCTCTCTGTGGATGCTATTTTCATCAGTTACATTTTAGTTTTTCTGCCTTTCTTGTGCTCTTTATCTTTTACTTTTTACTCTTGCAGTTATATTTTAACATAAAGTGTTGTTGATTGACTATTCTCCAACAAAAAACCCCAGTAAAATTCTAATTCTAAATTATCCTAAAATGAACCATTATAAAGAAAAGAACTTTCATCTGAACCAGCTCATATCAGAGAATGGCTCTTCTCTGGAGCAGAGAAAATGTAATAAGCACTATTGTTTTCCAGTACAGAAAACAACCCAAAGATGACTATTTCAATGGAATGATAAATGGAGAATAATAGGAATATCATTAGACATAAAAGTACCTATTACTAACGACATTTCAAGCAGGATAGGATATTTTAAAGATTAATTCCCAAAACTGCATGCATTCCTTTTTAACTAACTCCATTAGGGCATTCAAACACATTCTTGAGGGTTCAGAACACAAAGTAAAACTAAAATTGTTATGGCACGCTGCAGAAAAAAAAAAATTGAAAAGTTTTTCATGAATTTTACTGAAAACAAACTCTCTGAATGAAGTTTGCACTTATTTTCTAAAAGCTGCATTTAGTTGTATAAGTAACTGTTTTATACCAAACATGTAGGTAGTAAAGTACATATTTCAAATGTATCACAGATAATTTACTGCAACTGTGTTTTTAAATTTTTATCATATTTTTATTGCTAAATTTTTTGTTGTTTTCTACTAGAAATTGTGACTTTCTGTGCCTAAAAAAAATTATTTGCTCCCTTTGCAAGAGTTACTGAGAAAGACTTACTTTATAATTGTAACAAAACTGTAATAAAATATTAACACATTAAAAAGGCAAAAAGAACTGCCATCTGTTCCAATCAATAATATAATTTCCCTTTATATAATATATACTTCAAAAGTAGAAAAAAAGAATCTTTGGATTTGAGCATGCTCAATTTATCTTTGTACATTTCATGCACACAGTAAAGGCAGAGGAAAAATCTAAACTTTAGAACCCAGCTATTTAAATCAGTTAAAGGAATCTCTCAGGAAGGAAAGAAGTACCTCCATGAAGAAAAAAACCATGTAAATGGAGAAATATATTTCTATTGGGACAAGGAGGGAAAAAATCAACATTGCAACCCAAACTGCTTTTAAATCTCATACCTACACGTGCATATAATAAGATAAACTAAAGCCTAGTTCAGTAGGTGTGAAAGAGTCACAGTTCTTCAGGAGAACTGATAATTTCTTTAGTTGCAGATTTATTGAAGTTTCTGAAGAGACCAAACTCAAATGGAAAAAGAAGCATTATAGTGTAGCAGTTTTGAAGATGTTTAGACATACAGAGTTTCATTGAGTAGAATATGTAAGAAAATATTAGCCGGTTTTCACCTTGGGGTTTTGTAGGGTTTATTTGTTTATTTTAAATCCATAGTAGGAAACTGAGTCTGATTTTCTGAGTTCATAGCAGCCAAATTCCTTATCATTTTATTATTTCAAGGGGCTGCACTGTTTGCTGCCAAAAAAAGCATGTTGCAGCAACTTCATTGTGTCCCTGTTCATATAGAGTACAACCCTTACAAATTCTATTTGAAGACAACAGCCTTTAATACTGCCTTGCAAACCTAAAGCTCAGTGTTGGCTTAGTGTGATGGTTTTCTATTGCTTAAATACTTTTCCTCTTAAATTTTAAAAGTAGAGTTAGAGGATTTGAGATAAACACCTGCTTAACATCAGGGTTTCTCTCCACAGAGATGGGGACTCAGGGTGGAAAACCTGTATCCTCAGCAGGATCTTTCAATAATTGCTCTAAGTGAAGGATTAACTACTGACATGACACATCCATTGGCTTCAACTGCCTTTGTTAGTGATCTCTAAGGGGTACCTTCCTGTAATTTGAACAGCCCAGTTCTCACATTAAAGTTCCTTACTTTGCAGCACTGGATTAATCTCTTGTGTTTTAGTAAAGAGGAACTATTTCTAAAAGTTAATCATGTCTTCAGGCTGTGAAATTTTATGAACTTTTATCCCTTGACACAAAATTTGCCTGAAATATTCATGAGCGTTCTCATAATTTCATTTGAAGCAATGTGTTTGGTGTTTTTGCTGTTAGATATTGCTGAGTTAGTTTGGTTTTTTTTTAATTAGTATGAAGATACAGGAATCTCCCCCAGTGAAAAATGATGACATTTATTGAGAAAAATTGTTCATTTTATAGTAGTCTTATTGTTTCTGAATGCAAAACAATAAGAGATTTTGTGCTTATATGCAGTTGCGAGCTAAACTAATCGAGTTGTACCAGATGCCAGATAAAAAGTTTGATCTCAGTGAACTCTGATACTAGACTTTTTAAAATACAATAACAACAGGTAAAATGAAATTTTACTATATATGTAGCATATATGTGTTCATACTTACAGCACTTGAACCATGGCCACATCATCCTTTTTCACAGGTTTTTGGTTTGCTTTGCATGTGTTTGGTTTCTGGTTTTGGGGTTTGGTTTTTTATTTTAAGCTGTGACCATGACTGAAATTGGTCTGTATGGGATTTTATTTCTTTCCACGATGGAAAATAGCTCACTCATTGGAACTACGAAAAATACAAAATATTGCTTCCACAAAGTCCTTGCAAATGCAGCCACCTCACTAAGAATTTCTTGAGTCTCTCAGGAAGGGCTCCTTGGCAGCACATTGCCCTGATGATTTCTGAACACGACGTTTGGATGTCCCTACCCCATTTTCAAGCTTTTGCTTCAGCTTTTATCATTCAGCTTATTAGCTGTATCCTTCCCCTACAGGAGCCAGTTTTGAAATGGAACCCTGACTTTCTCCACCTCTTAGTATAGCACAAACTTAGTTCCCTAAGAATTGGAGCAGCAGAGGAACAAATATGCAGGAGTGACTGTATGATAAGAGAGTAATGATCAACATTTTAGAAGTATTTAAATTAATTGCTTATTTCAAGCTATAGCAAATCAAATATGTCCTTAGCTTATCAGAAGGCAAGGTTCTTCATTAGAATAGCATTGATATAGGAGAGTAATGTAAGACAAAAGGAGGAGTTATCAGATGTAGATAAAGCATTTCAGTATTGTCGTGTTATTACTTAGTTTAATTATTTTTTTATCTCTGTAAGAAGACAATTGAGTGGGAAGTGAAAATGATAAGTATAAAATTTGTATCAATTTGTTGCATACAAGTTTCAGATTAGCTTGCTTCAATTCCCATCAATTGGAGACAGTCTTGTTGATTGCCGTAGTCTAATTTTTAATATAACAAGAAGATTATTATTGTTATTAATCCAGTTACAATAATGTTAAAACTTGTGGTTCTGTTCAGAATATTCAGTTAAAATGAGATAAATACAAAATTTCCAGGAATCTACCTCTTCTTCTGATGTTCTCATTACCCTTGCCCTGCCCTTCAGTTCCCCAAGGCTCACTCCGCAGGTCTGAAGAAGGACTGCAGACCAAGAGGACTCTCCATGTGATTTTTTCCAGGGATGAATTGAGGTTCATGAGCCCTAGGTTTCATGGATTGTTCTTTTGACTCTTTTTGAAGGCGGTTGCAACACCTACATTTCTTCCATCCTTTCTGCAGATCTGTGTCCAGGGCTCTTGTGGGCAGCCTTGCTGAGGCTTAAAGCCTCACCTTAAGCACACTGGGTAGAATCCACAGTTATCCCAGTGCGCTTCACGCATAGCAAGACAGGGCAGGTGTTTGACTGTGGAGCTGGAGGCAGTGTGCAGCAAAGCCTGTATGCCAAGGCCAGTGGGAAGAGAGGGAAGGGGTGCTGAGGAAAAGAGTGATTCATTATTTTGCTGACACGGGCAAGTTGCCAATGGGTGAGCAACACAGAGAGAGAACACTTGGCCAAAACCATGTGAAGTCAGTATTCATGTCTGAGCTAGGTGTGCCTTCAGGTGGATGTGGGAATATATCAGCTTTATCAAGAACACTAATATGTTGTTTTCAGGTGTCCAAGTGGTTTACCTAGCCAGTGGATTACTTGAAGTGTACTTTTATGATGAGATACTTGACATTAAGGGCTATGGCTGCTGGCCAGAAATTGTACATGTAGAATTCTGTACGATTCTGTTTGTGAGAGACTGGGAGTTTTAAAATCTATTTTTAAAGTTACTTACCTTGAACTATCTTTGATTTCTTTTACTCTGAAAATTTTTCTGCTCTCCCAAATCTGTAACACAACAAATATCTGGAAAGCAATCATTTTTGTCTTGGCCTTGATTTTGTTAAGTTCCTATAGTTTTTCTTGTATGAAAAGTCCCCGCAATTCCATTAATATGTTACGAGCTTTTCTTGGCTCTTCTTTGAGTTCAAATGCATTGGACAGATTGACCAACACTTTACAGATTACTCTAGACAAAACTATGGTGAAAGATCATCAGTGATTTGTAGAAAGACACTGGACATTTTTACACTTTTCTTCTTTGCTGGTATACTCCATTCTTTCCTTAAGGTAAAGTATCTTTGAATAAAATAAATGAAGTATTTCCTTAAAAAAGCTGCACATAAGATGAAAACTGATCATGAGCACACTAGAAGAACATTCCAAGTTGCCCAATGAGAGTACTGTCAGGTTACACTCAGGTAGAATAATATGTTATTCCTTTATACACAGTGAAAATTACACATTTTTATTTATCTTCCAAATCATTACCAAGATGTGACTTAAAATAATTCTAGGTATTCAATAGGGTCTTGTTCAGTTCATATCAGAAGAAGAAAATGAAGAATGACCTTCATTGCAGTAGCTGGTTTCTGCTTAATGGTCTGAGTTTGTCTCTGCTTTTGTGTACCCAGCTCATTTCTGCAGAACTTCTGCTTGTGTATCAGGGCAAACAATGATTACTGATTTGATGCTCTGCTGATATGTAGTTCTGTGTTGTCATTAAAACAAGCAGCTTTCCATATGTGAATCTCAAAAGACTAGATTTCAAGAGACAATTTGTTGTGTATCAAAATAATGTGTACCAGCTTGAGAGAAGATGAATCATTTCAGCAAAGGATTTATTTTCCACAGTCAGACCACTATGTTACTTTAGACATACACTTAAATATTCAGAAGTGTTTGAATAATTATGTCTGAAACTACGGACCTTTCCTTTTCTTTCAATAGTGGCATTTATTCTGCGAAAAAAAATCAGGACCCTTAGAAATCCATGCCCCTCTGTTCTATGAGAACAGTAAAGTTTAACTGTAGCACCTCTCTTTCTGTTAATAGTCGGTTGCTTTTTGTAATTAGACAGGTAAAAAAATGTAGGTGGAGGAATGCTTGTTACACTAGAAGCTTGTGTGGTACAACACTGTTGATTTAAAAGAACTTCAGTGTCACTGCCTTCAGAAAATGAAGCAGATGCAATAAGCAAACAGCTATTTGAAGAGAAATGGGGACTAATGAATTTAACAGATTGCTTAGGGCATATTCAAAAAGTCTACAGGTGGTACATTTACAATTAATTAAAGCTTGAACTAATATCTAAAGAAATTCTTTGGAATTTCTCCTAATCAAATTATAACCACTCTAATCCTGTTGTGGTTGACAAGTTACTTTTAACAGCTTTAAAATTTCAGTCCCTAAAACACCTAGAAAAAGATCTTTAGGTGTGATAAACTGTCAAGTGAGAGTCACTTGAAGACTGGGAGAAGACAATAGACATTTATTTTTGCTATATAAGTAAAATTTATTTCACAGTCTTATTGTCTTCAAATGTCTATGAATGTGTAAAACAGATATGTTATTAATTTACTTGGCAGGGAATTAATTTAGGTTCATAAAATGTGTTCTGTTGGGTTTATTTCTTAGTTTTATATTTTGTTTATGTTTTTAAATTATTGTCTAGATTATTTCAAAGATTGTTTAGCAGTCATGTCTGTAATTCAAATTGCACTAGATTTGGGGTTCAGAGAGTCACAAAACCTACAGATCCAGGGATGCTAGGGCAAAAGCCTTCAGCCTTGGTGTCCCTGGAGCTGTAGGATTTGTGGATGTATTAACCGTAATGGCAGCTTGGATGCAAGACTGAGGTGCATTTGAGGCTGAATTCCTGTGGGTGGCCCAGATGAGAAAGGTTTGGAGGGAGCACTGTTGGTACAGTGCCACACTCCCCTTCGCATACCTTCTGCAGCCTCAGTGTCCCATGTGACAGCAAAACAAGCTGCTACAACATGCCCTCCCTTTCATCCTACAGAGAGCATCAAAAAGTGCAGTTCAGGAGTGTTTCTTACTTTGGAGATGCCCTGGCTTCTGGGAGAATTCTGTATTAGCTTTCTGCTTGCTGGATGGGGTTTTGGATGTTTTTTAAAATAGATGTTGGTATCTGTGATGAACAGGAAAGGATATACCGGTCTTCAAATCAGCCTGGAGATGAGTCCCAATATCTTTAAATTTATGTAAGAAATTGTGTTATTAAAAAAGACAGTTCTATAATACAGTGTTTCTGAGGTTATACAATTTTTATAACCAGAGAAAAATTAATGACACTAAAAATATAAATTTGGGACCAAGTAACAGTTTCAAACATGTTATTTCTTCAAACCTTGAGATTTTGGCAAGAATTTTCTTAGGTAAGTAGACATCATGTTAAACAAAGCTTTAAATAGAAAATAGGTATTAAAAAATTGCAGTCATAGTTCCAAAAACTAGTTTGAGATTATATTTTTTCAAAAATAAATCCATCTTATGTATAAAGGATTTCAGTAAGCTACATGCGATTGTTTGTTTTTTTCCTTAGTTTCCTAAGAGGACAAATAAATTAGTAAAAACTAAAATTATCAATTGATTTAACTGTGCAATAGCCAGTATTTGTTACATAAGACCATATGGAAAATTTTTACACATCTAAATCGTGTGTCTGAGGAGCTTTAGAGTAACAATAATCAGCTGTGTGTACAAACTAGTTCTATGTTTAGTCAAGCAGCTAAACAGCTGAAAACTGCCAGTGAAACCTGTTAATTGGAAGTTAAGAGTAGACATACTTACCAAAACTTGGCATTGTGGACTTTTCCCCCCTTGTCTCAAAACTGGGAATAAAATGCAAAAATAAGTATAAATTACTTATTTTCAACGAATGTTCTTGAGTAAAATATTACTAAATTTAAAACTGATCAGAACTGAGCAAAGCAACAGCAAGAAATGCAAAAGCAATTTTTGCTGTTATTGAGGAGAAAGGGAGAGTTTGATGATATTCCATTTAATTTCTTCGCAAGTTGTCTGGGTTTTGTTTGTTATGTTTGGGGGTTTTTTAATTGTGTTTTCCAGTGAAGAACATTTTTTATAAAAAAGTATCTTGCCCAGCACACTACTTTTCTGCCAAGTAATGATCCAAGGAAAGTAATCCATTAGTTCTGCTCTGACTAGGCCTTACGGATAATCAGATGAATCATAGGTATTGATGAGAATGTTTTGCTTGTCTTTTTCAAAGGCCATGATGTTACTTCAGTTCCAATCCTTCACTAACTGCAATCATTAATGTTTCCTCCACGAGACTACAGAATGTAGAATGCAAGGTTCCTGTTGAGGCTAATACCCTGGCTTCATTCACTTAATTATTGTTGTATTTTATGCTGATAAATTTCAGCCAAGCATACAGGAACACACACTCTTTAATGAAATCTTTAGAAACTGAGATTTAGGTGGTGCTTGATACAAAATAAATAATCTAACTGTTGCAGCTGGTTAGACTATAATTATGATTCATCTGGAAGATAAAGTAAAATCATGTTCTGTACCAGTTTATTTGCAGATGTTGCTAATCCTATTTCCAGCTGTGTATCATTTGTAACATAATTGAGGGTGTGCTTTCCATACCTTGAATGCTGTTGTTTCCCTAAGCCAAAGATTTGAAGTTCAGTCTACACTTGAATATGCACAAGTATATCACATCTCAGAAAATGGAGTACTTGGGTGGATAATAGGATGGTTTAATTTCATTCATCATCCTTATCATAGTTTATCTCTGAGGAAAATGCTACTCAATTTTCTGGATTGGCTTCAAGATACAAATGGGTTTTCTTTGTGGGTTTGTGTTTGGTGGTTTTTTGTGATCTTCTGTCATTCTTAATAGCTGTGCTCTTTCTTTTACTTAATTTTTCCTTCACCACTGTGAATTGCTTATTTATTTTAAGGTTGTGAGATAATGGTGTATGAAATACTCCTCCCAACAGAAAAGATAATTATCTTTGACCAAGAAGAACCTGAAGTTTGAGGAATGCTGCAATATTGAAATCGAATAAGTTGATATAAGTGTGTTTGGAACTAGAAGAGAAAATTTGCTTAGCTGATAAAGTCAAGAATATCAAGACTGTTTGGGAAACTGTATTTTTCTTATTATAGCGTCAGAAGACTACCTAGGATGTTTTGTTTGCTTCAGTTAATTGATTAATCAGTCTAGTGAGGTAAACAGCTATCTTTTGGAAGAGCTGTAAACTCAAAGGAGGAGAAAATAAGTCAGTATTTCACCTTTGGTCTAGTAACAAGAAGTTGGAAACAGTTTAGAGAAATTTCCTTTTACAAGAAGAGACCAAGAACAAGCAAATGCAGAGCTGCCTTATTTTTCCAGACTAGGGCTGCTGTCATCACACAGAAATTAAATCTATGTTCTTACTATTTTCTGAAGCTGATTACTCAGTGGTTGTGAAGAGTAATTTTCATTATGTGTTATTAATTTGTTATTAGTATAAACTCTTTAAGGAAATAAACCAGTACATTGATAATTGCATGTAATTTTAAAAATATTTCTGTGGGAAGTTATGTTCACACAGTCTACAAATGATATTTATAATTAATTGAAATTTATTTCATTACTATAAATTGAAATATTTATATTGTTCTCAAAAGTAGTATTTTTCTTTGTTTAGAAATAGAAGGAAAAGCAGGTTGTTTAAAGTTTCCAATATATCTTGAAAATGTATTTTTTGTATTTATACATGTTTTATTCTGATGTGCTGTTCAAGATATTTCTTCTGAGATTTCTATTTTAGTTCTGTCATAACCTCAGCCAATTCTTTAATTTCATTTTTATTATTTTAAGTTTGTAATGATAATTATCTTCTCCAGATAAATTAACATACTATTGAATAGTATTAACATACTTTTTTTCTTTATTAATTTTTAATGAAAAACTTAACTTTCCAACTTCCATTCTTTAGATTTTATCAGTTTTTCTACAAGGACGGATCAAATATAAAAAAAACTTTTACTGCTAGAAAAGAAAATAAATAAAAAGTGATACTTATTTATTACTGAAGAATTCAGACCAGGTAAACTTGCAGTCACTTAAGAGTGTGCACTTCATATTGGATTAAATAATGAAAATAATTTGGAAATTATTCAAGTGAAAAAAAAAATTTTCTGTTACTAATTGATATATTTTTTTTTTTACTTTGTACACTGAATTAGAAAATGAGAATGCTGTTCCAAAAAATTAATCTCACATTATTTGAAATAACTTGTTTTGCCTCAGATGTTTATGATGGAATAAAATTCAGCTGAAGTCGGTGGTGGGGAAAAATAAATTTTAAATAGATGAGTTAAGAAGAATTGTGATGCATTCTAATGCAGAAAATTAGATTTTTTTCTTTTAAACCATTGTGTTTTTTTAGATTTTCTTTGATCAACACTTAGATCTGTACTTAGGGATTTTTAGATTTTTTTCTGCTACTTAAGACACTGTACTGATTTATTATATTATGCATGTGCCATTTCATTAGAAAGATACTGAATGATTAAAATTCAAGTGAGAAATTATGGAGTTTATTTTTTAAACTAATGCTAGAGTTCTGGTAAAAATTTTGGACTACCTATTGCATTCACCCCCTATATATTCTATAGTTATTGACCGTATGGTCATATGGATGCAATTGTAGGCTTTGAATTTGCATTCTGTTTCCAAGTGTGCTAAAATTGTACTGACACCTCATACAGCTTATTTAAGCGAAAGGCATGCACATATGGCAAGCATAGTGTGAAGAACAATTTTGTAACTTGTTCTCATGCACAGTGCTGTACCGAGCTCAGTCAATCAACACCACCTTGGCAGAGTGGCAGTACAGAATCTGCATAGCAATTATAGTCCATCAGTGTGTATTGTCCTACAATTTGTAACAACTATTTTACTACTTCTATATAAAATTAACTCTTCATCTACGTTTTCACTGCATGCTTAAGTTGCTCTCGCCCTGTTTTCCTTTCTAAATGTGGTTTAGCAAGGCTGCCTGCTTCTATTTGCCAGTCCCTCCTGAACTGGTTTGCCAGTATGTAGTGCAGGTGAAAGTAAGGAAGAAGTCTTGAGGATCATTATGTTTGTACTTGGTTTGTGGGGAAGCTGGTGAACGGGTTGAATGTGGGAGCAGCTTCGCTGTTCCCTCGAGGGGAGGACAGACAGGACAGGACCTGAGCATCACACATCGTATCTATAGCTAATCAACCAGTGACTGTAGTTTTTCTAACCACCCTTTCAGTGCACAAATAGCTGCAGGCACAGTGTGTGCAATCTTTTGTTTAGTAGGGATGTGGTAGGGATATCGGGAAGCTGATGTCATTGTCATAAAAATAAAAAAACCCCACAAATCTGTAGGAAGAATAACTTAGATGTTTTTCTCTGTGAAACAACTCATTCGTGCTGTGTTTTTAGTGATGACTGCTAATGTACAGGTATCAAGAAGCCTCCTGTGCTTTCACTGGACACACCATGTAATTTTTAAAGAAAACAGGCCTACAGAATTGGCATCCTATAGCACATTTTTATTTCCATCTTAAGTAATGGGCAAGTGACCTACTTTTTCTTCTGAAAGACCTTTTAAGTATGCATGCAAAGCTTTTAGAATGAGATGTTTTGTAAAAAAACTCTAAAATGTACATAAGAGAACATAATGCTAGGGACAGAAAGGTTGAAAAAGGAGGGATCAGTACCTAATGAAAACCTCTACCAATATGTGTCATTCAGAGGCAGGGAAAAATATGTGATATTGGGGGAGGTATTTGTCTGTGTATGGTTTGTCTTCCAAGACTGACTTCAGCTGCAGTGAGACATATCTGAGAGAACATGCCTCAGCTATTCTGTTCTGGAACATTTTCATCTGTTTTGAGGCAATACAGAATACTAGAAACACAGGGGAAATATTGTTGTGACGTTTCTGCTTGTCAGAGCTAGAACTTAAGCTTCCTAAGGTGCTTAAGAGTCCAGCATGCAGAACAGAAAGTTTACCTAAAAATCATTTTTGCTGGTGATGCTGTCTATAGCTTTTATATTTGAAGGAAAGAAGTAAGCGACTTGTCTGACCTGTTACAGATGTCTGTTTCCCTCTGCTGACCCTGAAGAGGGTCTAAATGACTAGCTGCTTGAGACATTTTAGAGGTCTAAATTTTGTCAGATTAATCCATCTTCAATCTGTTCAGTTACTTCAGGGAGACTGAAAGTGTGTGTGTAAACATAACCCTTATCAGATTCTATTCTCTAAACCCTTTGAATGTGCTAATAATTATAACAATGTTATGAGTAAATTCAGATACTTAATAAGAGCATATTTTAAAAGTGCCTTACTAAGATGAACACAGTACAAAATGTAGGAGCTATAATGGCAAGAAAATGAATCATTAAAGGAATCAGAAAAATTAATTCATATTTATTTTTGGTTAAGATTTGTACAGATATTTTCCGTTGTTTCGGTACCAGTGAGAACTTTAGACATTGACTGTAACAAGTCTTTATGGTCCTGAGTTATGTGAACTCATGGGGGGTACTGTAGGGTAGCCCGGGAGTTCTACATCCTTAGTAAAACCAGAATTAATCTAGACTTTGATCTTACTTTTTTTAACAGATGCACAATATCTTTGGAGTTTTCATGTACTTTTTGTTTACATTCCCCAGTTGAAATTTTATTTTTTGATAGTTTTCAGTGTCTTGGGGTAAGAGAAGGACTTATGTTACTGGTTTTCATATGGGGTTCACTATCTTTGCAGTCCTTAAGATGAAAAGCATCCCCTTTACCATGTAGATGAAAGTTACACTGTATTGCTGTATTCTTCCCAATTAGTTCTTACTCCATTATAAAAAATAAAACAGCAAAACAGTAGCAAGTTCTTGGCCCATAATTTTTTGTATTCTTCCATAGAAAATGAAGAAGTTCTTCAGCGGGAACATTGTGCTTAATAACTAACCTAATTTTTATTCCTACCTGCTAGGGGTATTCCAGAAGCACAACAGTAGAAAGACAGAAGATATCCTAAACATCAGTTCTTACAACAACTCAGACTGCTAATTAAAAAAAGATAACTAAATATTTTGTCTCTCTAAAGTCATCACACCTGCAGAATTATTTGGAATTACTGTGCTTGAAAGTTGTATGCTCTTATTTAAGAGAAAATAAGACCAGCTTCCATAGTGTACAAGGATTTTAAGGAGACCATGCAAAAATGGCATTTTGGACAGCTACAATGGCGAATAAATTTGGAACTAGACATAGACAGTGTAAGTAGCTAACCTAAATATTAATTTAAATGTCTATTTGAAGACTTTTTTTAAATAGGAGAGTTCAATTCAGCAGGTGGTGGTGATGATAATTTTTTTGCCATACTTTTTCGCAAGTTTATATCATTTTTATTTTACATAAGATTTTTAGTAAAGGCAGCTGGTAAACCCATACTACCTACAGAAAAGAAAGAATTCTAGGAGCACAACTGTTTCAGTCAAAATTATCAGCATGCTCTTTATGTAGTGTGGGAGTACATGTTATAAAATACGTGTGGATGTGAACAGTAAACAGAAAACAGTTTGTTTGGCTTATTTATGTTTGTCATGTGATTTCAAGAGAGGAAATAGTGAAATGAAAAAATTTATCTCTGTCATAAGACAGTCACTGGCTGTATTCTGTGCCCCTCTTGTACACATATCCCCCACAAATCAGACTTAGTACCCTGGCTGAGGTGATAATTCATTGCTCTACGTCTATGTTGCATATCCCTGAGGAGGGGGTCACAAAATTGGCTCAAAACTGAATAATAATCTGGGTGACTGCAATTGTTGCAAAACTTAATATATAATTAAAAATACTCAATGAGCACCGAAGGCTTGGCGGTTTATTTCTTCCTTATATTGTGCAGTTATCACATATTTTCAAAATGTGCGTAAAACATCACAGTAATTGAGAAGTGTCAGTAGCTTGCTGGGTACAGAAAAAGTTCTTTATGCTTTGAAGTTCCCTGAGTGCTGGTGCAGCACTTTGAAAAATTCCTTAATGACTGAGTAGCAGTTCTTGAACTAGTGATTTGGGAGTCCCCTGCTAGCACACTAATGATTCAGACAGCAGCATTAAATCAGTTGCTTTAGTTTAAGTACTTCTTGAATGTACATAAAGTCTCACTTTACTGGGAATTGAACTAACTACCTGCAGTCTGAAAAGCAATAAGTTGTGCACTTAAGCAAAGGTGAATTACTAATAAAGAGAGAGTTTTCTCCCGTATGCGCTCTTTGAAAGCTCTTAGCTGTTTGGGTAGAAGGATGGTACAGCAGTTATTGAAGCTTCACGTGCTGGACCCTACCAGTCCTTGGAGAGATCTTTCTAACAATTTTCAGAAAAAAAGTGACTTGGAAATACCATGACAAAGGCTTTCAGAAGACACAAGAGGCAACACTTGAACAGTATTTCACAAATACATTCAATTTCCCTAATTTCTTCAGCAGCTGCACTCCTTTTTGTTTGCTCTGATAGTGACTTTAGAATAAAATAAGGATGGTACTACCAGTAGGGTTTATCTTCTGCCTATGTTGATTTCCTACATGTTTTACTAAAATATTATTAAAAGGCTTTTTGTACGCATAGTTTTGTGAATTTGTATCCTATGGGTTACACTGCTAAGAAGACCATTTGATAAATACTTTATCTGTTTCAGATTTTATTGTTCTCAGTCCAGACCTACAAGCAGAAGGTCAGCCAAATATATCAGGAGCAGTTCATAGATGAGCTAGGATCTCCTGAGCGAACTCAAACACAAAAAGGAAGCCTACAGAAAGAGGAAGCAGGGACAGATGATCTGGGAGGAATACAGAGGCAGCATTTAAGCCTGTAGAGACACTGTTAGGAGGGACAAAGCCCAGACTGAACAGAATCTGGTCAGGGATATCAAAAGACAATGAGAAGGATTTCTGTAGGTACATAGGTGATAAAAAGAAGAATAGGGAAAATGTGGGCCCGCTGCTGAATGAGGCAGGGAACCTGGTGACACAGGACATGGAAAAAGCTGAGGTTCTGAATTCCTCTTAGTTTTAACTGGAAAAACCTTTCTTCAGAAATCTTAATTATTGAAGCCAGGGAAAATCCTGGTGCAAGGAAAATGTACTTGTGGTGGAAGAGGATCAGGTCAGGGAATATTTAGACAAACTGGACATACATAAGTCCATGGGCTGTGATAGGAGGTCATGTTTGACCAAACTGATAACCTTACATGAGAAAATAACAGTCTTGGCAGTGAGTGTAGAGCTGTGGGCAGTCAGTACGGCTACCTAGGTATCAACAAGGTTTTTGGTGCTTTTTCCTCTAAGATCCTCATAGAGAAGCTGAAAAAATGTGGATTGGATGAACAGATGTTGAGGTGGACTGTAAACTGGCTAAAGACCCAGACTTGGTAGCCTGTGGTATTAAGTCTAACTGGGGGTCAGTAGCTGGCAGTGTACCCTAGAGGTCAACACTGGGTTCAGCCCTTCTAACCATTGTCATTAATGATCTGGGTGATGGAGCAGAGTGTGACCTCAGCTGGTTTGTTGATATCGCAACACAGGGTGGAGTGGCTGACAAGCCAGAGGTTGTGATAACATCCAGAGGAACCTGGTCAGGCTGGAGAAATAGCCTGATGGGAACATCATGAAGTTCAACGAGGGTAAGTGTGAGGTCATGCACAGGGGGAGGAATAAACCCAGGCAGTGTATGTGAGGCAATACATGTGAGGGGGCTGGTTAGCTGGAAAGCAGCTTGGAAGGAAAGGAACTGTGGGACCTGGTGGACACAAAGTGAAACACAAAGAAGGCTGATGGTGCCCTGGGCTGCTTTAGGAGTATCGTTACAGATAAATTGTGTAACCTGCACAACAGAGTTGGACAACCCAAATAAACAGATCAATATAAAGAACTGTGTACAGATAGGTATAAAGCAATACAAAGCCAGCAGATGAAAGGATGCAGAGCTAACAGATAAAGCCTGTCTGGGAGAAGGGAATATGCAGAAGATTCCATTGGACACAGAAGCGTGGAATAATGGAATGTTTCTTTAGGAGTAAATACAAAACTGTCTTAAAGATGAATAAGATTTTTTTTCTCTTAAAAAAATATTAAATTAAGTGTGGGGTTTTTTCTTTTTTTTTTTTAAATTTACACTGACTTAAGTGACTTTGTTTTAATTGTTTATGTATATAGACATGTATTTTTCTGTTGGTATAAAACTAGTAGCCTCCTAAAATTTAATTATTTCTTTTTAGCTTTCTGACTCTGTTCTAAAATGTCCATAGTGGTATTGAGAATGCTTTCTCAACAAGCAATGTAATTTTACTGAAAAGAACTCAGAACAAAGTCTGATTTTGTGTGTGCAGATGCTGATGTATGTTGTCCCAAACTGAAGAGAGAAAAGGTAGGCTAGAAGATGTCGAGTCTCAGTATCTTTTCCATTTCCTTGGTCAGCTGGAGAAATAACCGTGTACATTTGTCCAATAACATCAGCAGAAAGTGGAGAAATCTTTCTTCCCAGACGTCTGCTTTCTTCAGTGAATGCTATGTTCCAGGTTTATTGAAGGAGGCATTTGTAAACTTCAGAAATCCAAAACCATCCAAGACCATTCTGATTTTCTGAATAGTGTGCATCTCATTTTCTGTAAAGAAGAGAGAGAAATTCCAAGCAAAATAAGTGAAGCAAGTGAATTTGTACTTTCTTACAGGAAATTTTGTCTTTCACCTGAATTTCTTTCAAATAAGACAAGAGCACTTCCCAACACAGGTGGGATGGGATGCTTATTACATAATACAGGAATCTCACTGGTTCTGATTCTCTTTCTCACATTCTTGGCATTATGTGTTGTCTGTAATGTAACAATGTATCACCTCAGGTTTGCAGTTATTTTCTTCTTTGAATACGTTAGATTGAAGGAGATATTATTTTTAATCAATTTTCAGATTTGACTTAATAAACATTTAAGCTTTGAGTACAGCCTTTTTATCTGTCACAATACGCAGTCATCCTTTGTTTGCTACATGTTTCTGGTTGTGGTATGCTGAAATTCCAAGGATAGTTCTTTAGTATCACCCTATGGAAGCCCCAGCAAGGGTCTGACCACTCATGAGCCAAAAAAAGGGAACAAAAAACCAAGGGAAAAAGAAATTGCTATTCACATTTGATAGGTTAGAAAACTGAATCAAAATCTACCAAAACTACTCATGATCATACAACATGATGATTAATCAGGCTATTCATCCCTGAGTTTTCTCAACTCAAAATTTTGTTTCAGTTGATAGAGAAGTCTTAACTTTTTCTTTACAGTTTTACTTACTGTATTTTTGAAATTTAAAGAACTCACCTAGGAAAACAAAACATTTTTCTAATGTTCTCCTAGTACAAGAACTGTTGTAGTCCCATCTCTTTCCTTTTGCTCCTAAGACAGGCTGCTCTGCTCTTCTGATATGCAGACAACTGCAGTCAGCACCATACACTAAATAAAGCCTTCAGCTGTTTCAAGTTCAAAGTTCAAAGCTGTTTCCTTTCCTTCAAGTCACAGATTGTTTTCAACATAGAGTCAATTTGCAGGAAATCAAAAATTGTTTTGTAACCTCACTGAACAGACCGAGACCTGATTACACTTTATGAAGACAAGATGTACGTCAGTGTGTAATTTAAAATATGCCTTGAGACCTTCTGTGAGCTCAGAAATTATCTTCTAAGTCATGGCTTAAAAAAAGTGTTTTCTTCCTTTATTTTGGGACGTTTCTTTCTATGAAATGAACACCATCAGACTTCAAGCAGTCTGAAGGAAAAGAAGAGCTTTGCCTCTATCTATCCAAGGGAAACTATATGCTATCACGCTTGATTGTTTGATGGGAAAATAAGCTCATACCAGTTTTTGCTTTTACCATCATTCTCTGAAGAAAATTTATGATGCTGCTATGGTGAATCTAAAACTGTTCGTCTGCTTTCTATTTTGTCATGTTCCTGCTTAATACAATTGTATTCCACTTTCTTGTGTATTTCCTTTTTAGTAAGTGTGGTTTTCTCTTCATGTTAGATATTTAGTTGTGTCCTTTTGGTACTATAAATTAAAATGTCACTGCAGACAGAAGCCTCAGACTGAACTGAGAGTAAGGAATGGTTAGACTAATCTTGAATTTTAACAACAGAGTATATTTGTACATTTGAGAAAATGTAACTTTGCTAATGTAAGCTCCACTGAATTAGATCGAATTTTGTTTTGGGAAGTTGTGCAATGTTCTGATAATATCAGTATTGAATATTTTTACTTTTTTCTGATTTTGTTATTAAGGACTTGAGGTATGTAAAAATTGATGGTGGTTATCTATACATGCGTGAGGGAAGTTCTATTTAACATAGTAAAATATGTTTTTTTTTTTCTCTTTTCCATCTCATTAAATGAAGATCTTTTTCTTTTAATGAACTGAGAGCAGTAGTTGAGTTGTACTGCATGTACAAGAACATTTTCCACTTACAATGAGTTGGAAACAAAATCACTAGAAACCATTTGGGGTTTTGTGCACTGAAAGGTTAATTGGTAAGACACAGCTATGATCTATTTCAGCCAGAGATTTAGATAACTAATTTAGTATGGCTTCCTTGTAAATTAGGTGTAATACTTTAGCAAGTGAAGGGTCACTTTTTCCAATGGAATTCTAATGTGATCTCTAAATGCTGTTTGCCAGTTTATAAATACGAGCAAGTACTAGTGCAAATGACCTTAGGACTGTTCTAGTAAATTTTGTCATCATTACAGATACCGGAACACTGTTACCTATGCCCACACAACACTTTCAGTTTTTCACTTCCAGGAGATATTTGGATAGACCATGAGGAATTGTTTTTGATGGTATGGACTTCAGTGGTTAATTTCTTTTAAGCAAAGTATTTAAGTGAAAATGGGATTTAAGCATATTTCATTCAGGTCTTGAAATAATTTTAAATGATGAACAAAGTAAAACAAAGTAAATCTATAGGTGATATTTTTATTCAATATTTAGAATTAATGTGTAAACAGTAAAATGCTATTAAGCACTAAAAATTAAAGAAGTCATTTGTTTAGAAGGAAAAACAATATAACAGTAATGTTTAATTCCTATTTTCATACAGTAATAGAATCATTTAGGTTGGAAAAGATCTTTAGGATCATCAAGTTCAACCATTAAGCCAGGCGTGTCAATGCACCACTAAACCATGTCCCTGAGTATCACATCTACACATCTTTTAAATATCTCCAGGGACGGTGACTCAGCCACTTATTTGCATTTGCTTCCTTCACCCTTCAATTCCTTTCTTCTTTGCACACCTCTGAATATAAATTTGAGCCTGTGTATGGGAACAAAACAGAAAAATCAATGCTGCTTCTCTCTCCACAGATAGACGTGGTGGCAGAGACAGAATTCTGGCTGGAAATTGTTCTCCTTTCATTGAATAACTGCATTGCTCTTTAGTCAAGGAAGATTTTCTGATGGTACACTGGTTCCAAATAATTCAGATCATATATTAATCCAATATAAAGAGAAATAATTATATCAAAAATTCGAAGAAAGCAAGGCTACGTTCTTGACAAGAAAAGATTGGGGTTCTAACAATTTAGCTGAAAAGAACATCCCCAAAAAAATATAGCACTTTTCTAACTAATTTCTGTGAATCAATATGTATGTAAGGCTGTAGAGCCTGTAGAGCCTTAAACATAATACATTAAAAATATTTTTAATAATTTCAGGGTTTAATTTCTTCTCAAAATATCTTTATTTTATTGATCACTTGACTTCCACACAGCTTTTCTCTTGAACTGCTCTATACATGGTTTTCAAGAAACTCCTATGCTTACGTATTTTGCCAGTTTGGGCCAAATTCAAGGAAATGTCTAAAAGGAACATCTCCTCAAAGGAAGGCAGGTTATAGCCACCCCTTCCCCACCAGGTTTGGGAAAAAAAAAAAAAAAATTTATTTAACAAACACACAGGAAAAGAATAATAATAATGCTAAATAATAAAATCTCTTGCTGTGGAGAGAAAACCTGAAAGATTTTAGAGTCCTTCTGTGGGTGCGGTCTCTCTCCTCCTCCTCAGAGCTGGGTCGGCGTGGGGGCCCCCCTCCAGGCCGGTGGGAGGTCCCCTGGTGGGGTTCTGATGTTCTGGTGTTCTGAACAAGTCCAGAAGAGAAGAAAAAAGAAACTAAAATCCCAGAAAAAACACTCTCCATCTCTCTCTCCAAAGAAACAGAGCTGAAAAGCTGACTGAAAAGCAAGAAGAGTGCTTCCTCTGCTCCTCAGCAGCAGCAGCAGCTAATCTCTGTGTCCTTGAAGCACAAACTGTTTTGAAAAGTTTGCTCAGTTTTTTTCTCTCTCTCTTGCACCCAGTTTTAAAGGCATAGAAAGGCTCAGGAATCATGTCTGGGCATAGAGCAATGGTAGGGGATACAACAGCATAAAGTCACCCCAAGACACATATCCGCTTCAGTGATATAGTTGCATTTATATTCACCAACATTTTGACCCTGATCTCATATAGTTAAACTTAATTGGTATAGTGGTTCGGCCCTAAACTCATATAGTTAAACTTAATTAGTGTAGTGGTAGAGTTAATTTCCATATTTTATGAGTATTTCTATGGCTCTTTATAGAAGACATATGAGAAAAAAATTTTAAGAATGCCTTTTCAGAAGTGAATACAAAGATTAGATATGGTGAAACAAGGCTACATCATTGCTTCATTTGTTTTTCTTGGTGAAGAGAAATCTGCTAAATTTTAACAATTCATTAATAGTTACAAGTAAAAATTCTGAAGGCTGTATTCTTTTTCAGTCAAGAAGTAGAATTAATGTCAGTTCTCCATCTCAGAGGCTTCCATCCACATACGGATGTTAATGCCTTATAAATATCAAATGATAGGCAGGTGGGATTTTCCCTATTGAATGCACGTCCTTAATTATAAAATCTAAAATAAGAGGGAAGTTAAAAAAATGAATCATAGGTTATTTAACTTGCAGGCAAGAGAGGTACCTTTCATCAAGAAAGATAAATATTAAGTAAGCCTATGTTTTATAGTTACTTATGCTCCATGGAACTAGAATTGTAAGAAATAATTTTAAATGGGTTTCTAGATCAAAAAGGGTGACAAGCTTGCTGTATTGAGCATTGGTGCAATCTCACCTTGAGTAATATGTGCAGTTCTGGCCCCACAATTTAGGAAAGCTTTGAAGGACCTTGGATGCATTTGAAAGAGTGCACAAAAGTTGGTGAAAAGGATAGAAGGAATGCCCTACAAGGAAGGAGCTGCTGAGAACTTTGGCCTTGTTCAGATTGGAGAAAAGAAGGCTGAGTGGCTCTTTCCAGCTTCCTGAGGTGGGAAACAGAAGAGGGAGGTACTGATGTCTCCTCCTGGGACTTGTGGGAATGGTTGCCAGGGGAGGTTTACCCTGGACATTGGGAAACATTTCTTTATTTAAACAGTAGTCAACCCCAGGAACAGGCTTCCTAGAGTGGTGGTTGATGCCCCAAGGCTGTCAGTGTTGAAGAGACATTTGGTCAAGGCCTTTGTTAATATGCTTTAGCATTAGGTCAGCTATGAAGTGGTCACATAGCTGGACTTGATGATCATTGCTGGTTCCCTCCAACTGAAATACTCTGTTGTGTTTTTTTCTAAATCTGTGTTCATTAGTTTTTTTATTGTCAAGTAAATTAGTGGAATAAAGCCAAGTTTAAAATATGGCAGGTTTTTTTACCCTAGGTATGTTCAGACATTTATTGTAGTACCACAGTGTCGTTATAGTGGGAATTTAATTGATTATATCAGCTGAAAAGTGGCAAGCAAAGTTATGTCCTGAAGGCATTACTGATCGGAGTCTTGGGTATCCAGTGCCTCATTGTGTATTTGAGTGTAAAAAGGTGTTCATTACGTTGGCTGAAAATACATTTCTAGAGTTCAAATTGAAATATTCTTTAAGTTCTTCCAAAAACATCAAGATACTCTTTGCTCTAAGTGGAAATAAATGGAAAGAATCAGTTGCAGCCCCCTTGAACTTTGGAAATTGAAGGATTTTAAGTTGCCTCACACTCATTTGTGGCTAATTCAGCTCTGTGTTTAATGAAAAGCAACTTATAAAGGAAAATAAGAGACAGAAAAATTTTGCTGATAGCAGTAAAAACATAGATATGAAGAATCTTAATCCTTGTTTTCACATGGAACATTCTAATATGAACTTTGCTCTCTCTGGCATTAATAAAAGAATTAATAAACAATTCAACTAGAAATCTGTTTAACAGATGTAAAGGAAAAATAATGTCAGAAACTAAGAAAAAAACATGTATATAGTCAACCAGTTACTGTGAATTATGTGTATAATTCACATCACTTCAGCTTAAAATCTTCTACAGATCTGTGAAGGTTCTGTTTTGAACATAGGCTGTAGTTCAGGAGATTATCCCGTAAATGCATTTAGAGTGATTACGTAGGCCCAGTATCTCTACCTGTCATTGTCTTGGTCAGCAAACGTCATCGATCAACAGGCATTTGAAGGGATTTTCATTCTTTTTTATTATTTTGCTTTCTCTTTAATGACATCAGACTGTTTTATTTTTAAAATGTTTGCCTTTTTTGGTTAATTTTGTATTGTTTTGTTATACAGACATCTAAGTGATGCCAATGCCACCTTACAAACACAGTTCCTCTGTGTTGGTGCTTAAGCTCTTCTCTTTCCTTTACCAGGTGGTAATAAACCAAGTATTTGGGAGCAAAATCATTTAGCTTCTTGCCTCCAGAAAGTGAATTTTGTTGTGGTTTTAGTTGTACCTTGAATTGTTTGAGAACAAGTAATTGATTATTGATTTTAGATTATAGGTAAGCAATGGCTGAAGACTTGAAATGTAAGCTGAAGACTTTAGTCATTGTCTCTGTTGTCTGCAAGTTTGCTTTTTTCTGTAGGTAAAGATATGCCAAGATCTTTATGAGTTTTGATCTCCTTAGGAGCACCAAGAGAAAACTGAGGTTTTAAAGCTGTCTTCTCTTTTCTAGTTTTTGTTAGCTTGGGGAAATCCTTTTCATCTGCATACTGCAGCACAAACAAGTAGTAGCTAATAGTCCACATTCACTATGTTTAAACAAACTGAGCTTTAATGAAAGAGTAGATTGAACTATTAGCTAGTGGCTAGTAAGATCTCACAAAATCAAGATAATAAAAAAGTAGTTAATTGTACTCTCATAATCTGATTAACACTGTTATCTTCTGTCAGTTTTGTTGTTTGGAGGGTCTTTTTTTTTTTGTAGACATAAATTTATTATGAATTTAATCAATCTGTTTTAGTATTGTTTCTAACTTAGAAGCCATAACTTGACATGCCACATGACACAAAACATTGAAAAACCTGTAAAAGAAAGTATTTTCATTTTTCTTTTTATGAAACCTGTAAATGATGATTTACAAGAATATAGTCAGTACCACAATGAAATTTGAACTTATGTGTCTGTACTTCATAGCACAACATAACTGACCCAGTTCTGTATATTTGTTGTTTTCTTAAAAAATAAAAATCATTTTACTTAGTATGTGTATTTGGCAGAAATTTCCCTTAGGGGAGCTAGGGCTGTAGATGTCACTAAAATTCAAGTTCTCTGAATTTTAGGGTACAAATTGATCAGTTATTCTTTATTTTAACCTTGCACACAATTGTGCACTCCAGCAATAAAATGACTGGAGAAAGGAAAGCAAAAACTGTCAGTTTGCAAAGGCAAAACCTTTCTGACAGTAAATATGGATCTTCAAATGTCAAGGGGGACTAGATTAAATCCAAGGGTTTCTTTCAATCTAATATCATTAAGAATAATTATATTTTTCTTTAAATGTTTGACTAATACAAATGCATGTGGTACTGAAGCTGTGTCTCTGAAAGCACAGTAGAGTAGAAAATATCAGCTTTCAAAGTTTTGAACAAATACATGAACACAAAGATGCTGACTTAGTGGGAGCCTTTAAAATACCCAAAGAGACAAACAACAACCAACCAAAGTCAGGAGAAAATAAAATGGGGCAAAAAAATAGCAAATCAAAAGAATTGGGCATATTCTCAAGTCTCAGCAAACACCATAAATCCAATCAATCTGATTAAAAAGTTCCAACTATTGTAACAATACAAAGATTTCTATGAGACTAGAAACTACTCTTAAATGTGTGCTCTTGTTCCGTGAAATAGTTCTTTTGAATCCTTTTATTTAATGTGTTTAAACAATAAAAAGAAAGATGTAAGTGTGAAGAGATCTGCTTTGTTGCCACTTTTCACCTAAATATTGATTAAAAGATACTTCCTTCAAGCAAGAGTTATTTTTACCACTGTCACTCCATTATCTTGTTTTCAATGTACCATGAAAATGTTCTAGTACTCAGATGAAAATAGACTTTGGATGAAGAGACATCAGCTAATCTTGAAACATGCAAGTCTTGAAAATTGTTATCAAAAGGAGAATTAAGAAAAATTGCATGACATTCCACTATATTACCATTTGAAAATGTAATACAAAACCTTCAAGTCACGGCCACTCTGAGATAAATATAGTTATAAATCAAGATTTGCTTTAGTGGTAGCAGTGTGATTATTTTAATTTTGTGAATCAGAAGTACACAGTTCCCTAGCTCTTAGAGAATGTTGAATGATAGCATAGCATATGCCATTTCTTGGGTATTACTGTGAGTGCTGGATGCCTTGTTTTACCTTCTGTATCATGCATTGGCTTTCATGTATTCAAATGCATGTGTGTGATTATATATTTTGTTTTTGCAAAATACTGAAGTAAAAGACTTAGAAGCAGCTATTGACAGAAATTAGTTTCCTGACTTCTTTCAAACTACATTACTGCCTTGTGAGTAAAAATGAAGCTCTGATGAACCCTTTTACTTGTTTTTCATTTCTGTTTTGGCTTTGTGTAGCTTTTACTACTTTCATTTAAATACTTTCTTCATTAGTTTCTTCCACACATACCACAATCATCTTCCAAACCTGATTTCACTTAGATTTGCTATATACACATTCCCTTCAAGCAAGCTGTCTTCTGTGTTGTTTTTATTTAAAATAACTTGTAACTTATTTTATTTAAAATAACTTGGTACAGATAAATGAAATAATTTGAAGAAAGGAGTAACTTGCAGGATGAATAAGATGAGTATTTTAAAGTGAAACTGAGAAGCTCAATAAAAATGAAGCTAAAAATGCAAATGGCAATTTGTTTTCTATTATTGTCAGTTGTTTTCTTTTAAGTTAATAATAAAGTTGTCACAGAATCACAGACTGGTTTCTTCTTAATGAAAAAATATGTTTGTAATAGTATTGATTTTTTTTCTCAAGAGTGTGATAACCTGTGGTTTCTATTTCTAACTTAAATATATCAAAAAGTGCTTAAAATTGGTAAAATTTTTCTGAGAAAACATAAAACATTCTAACAATGATAGTGGCTTCAGCAGTTTGATTTCTCTTGATAGTATCTGCTGCTTCTTCACTGCTTATATACTCCATGTGCATTTCTAAAAATGTATAATGAGTGTTAAGATGCATCTAGGGTCTATGCCTCCTGATTTTTACTTGGTTATTTAAATAAAGTAAAAACATAATAACCTTATCTGGTTTTTGGGTTTTTTAAAGTTCTCCTCAGTAAATCAAAAATTATAATGGTATGCAGGAGTGGGAGGCCTGACAATTAAATAGCTAATCTTGCTATATTTTGCATAGAATCATAGAATGTTAAAGACTGGGAAGGGACCTTAAAGATCATCAAGTCCCAACAACTCACATTACACCGGGCTGCTCAAGGCCTTGTCCAATCGACCTTTGAACATTGCCAGTGTTGGGGCACCCACAACCTCCCTGGGCAACCTGTTCCAGTGTCTCACCACTCTCACAGTAAAGAACTTCTTCCTAATATCTAACCTAAATTTCACCTCTTTCAGTTTGTACCCATTACGCCTTGTCCTGTCACTACAGTTCCTGAAAAAGAGTCCCTCTCCAGCTTCCCTGTAGGGAAAGATACTGGAATGTTGCTGTGAGGTTTCCACATAATCTTCTTTTCTCCAGGCTGAACAGCCCCAACTTTCTCACCCTGTCTTCATGGGGGAGGTACTCCAGTCCTCTTATCAACTTGGTGGCCCTCCTCCAGACTTGATCCAACAGTTCCATGTCCTTCATAAACTGGGAACACCAGAACTGTATGCAGTTCTCCAGGTGGGGTCTCACAAGAGCAAAGGAGGGGATGAGAATCACCTCCTTCAATCTACTGGCCACACTCCTTTTGACGCAGCCCACTGGCTTTCTGGGCTGTAAGCACAAATCTGACTGCCATGATTTTTCAAAAGTTAGGGATAACGGCTTAGCAACTTTGTTTGCCAGCTCCCTCAGGACCTGCAAATTAATCTCGTTGGGTCCCATGGACTTGTGAACATTGACATTCCTTGGTCTCAAACCTGACCCTCTCCTACAGTGGGCTTAGGGTTTTCATTCTCCCAGTCCCTGCATTTACCATTCTTGACATGGGTGGCGTGGCAAGAGCACTTGCAGTTGAAAATACATAAAGAACAATTCTTTATGGTATTGTTCTTTCTCTGGAATCTAAATGAGCACATTTTTTAGACTCCTGAAAGTTTGTGGTAAACAACGTCGACACATTTTATTTTAGGAATTTGTGAAATCATAGTTGCATACACATCTGTTGAAAATCTGCTAAGGATTGCCTGATAGGATATTTTTATATAGTGCCCTATTTATGAGCTTCCTTGCTGATTGCATTTTAAAAGAATGTCTCCCTACACAGATGACATTCAGTTTTCTAATTTGCTTTTAAAAAGGTAATCCTTTTTAGAGATTTATTTGCTTAAGATAATGAGGTAGGATTACAGCGGAATTAACTGCAATGTTATTAAGTGCTGGGTTTTTTTTTTCCTTGGATCTAGCCTTATGCTTTCAGTTTGAAAATAAGCTGAGATTTATTTTTCCTAGGTTACAAAACAAATTCAAGACCAGAAGACAAAAAGGCAGCTGAGGTAGTAATTCTCCAGAAGAATTAAGACACCAGTGTCTTTGAGGTATGTTTGTTTTGGAAATGTTGTTAATTATATATTAATCTTGCCGCTATGTGTGAGAGCAATGGTGAGTGCTTTTGAACATTAGTGACTATTTCACATCTTCAGATGTAGTTGATTTGAAAGGAAACTCCAAAATATATTTCTCTTTTTTTTTTTTTGATAAGTATGGGGAATTAAGTGTAAATGTGCTTCTGTTTTATCTGACACTATCTTTCTGTCTAGAAATTTAGATATAGCCACCTGCAAGGTAGAAAAAAAACCAGTAGGGTTCTATGTTCTTTCTGACTTAACAGCTACTGCTTTCTTTATGCACTGTAGGTACTGAGAAAAATTTTCCAAATAAGAATGTTCAGGAAAAAGCTGTAAAAAATTGTATGTGCAACACATATTATTATGTTTTAAAGAGGTAAAATAAATATTTCTATCAGATAGATGTTAAAGGCATAGAAATAAATTATGAGTAATTCCATAAAGGAGACAATAGAAAGTCATCAGTAGGTAGAAAGATTAATGGAAGATAAACTAAGGAAATTAATCACTGCTTTTTCACAAGTCTAAAAATAGCCTATTTAACACTGTTTTTCAGTTACAAAATGTTTGAACTCAGTAAATTGGATTCTGCTTTTGTAAATGTACCAGCAAAGCTTGCGGGGAACTAAGGAAATGGAGCTGATGTTAATTTCATTTTAGGTCTAGTTATCACTTAGCATGTTCAGGAGCTTAAACAGAGCAAATTATGGTCTTCATACATTCAAAAAGTGCTGGGGCCTGGAAAGTATTATTTCTATTACATTTGGGAAATATATTTGTGTAGTTTAACTTTCCTGGAATGGCTTCCAACCCTAGTTTTCTCATTCGTTCACTTGGATCTAGCCTTATGCTTTCAGTTTGAAAATAAGCTGAGATTTATTTTTCCTAAGCTACAAAAAAAAATTTGAAAGTGTCAAAGGATAATTTTCTTTCTCTTAGAGGAGGTATTTTCTCACAACAGTAAAACCAAAATTCCTCTTTTTTTTATTACTTCAATCCTCACCTGAAGTTTCGTTTTTGCAGGAGGTGTATTTCACCAGCATAGACAGTTGTCTCTTCTACATTCCCATCAGATCTGTGTAATTTTGTTCACATTTGACCTGATAGAAGGAACATGTAGAATTTTGGCTAGTGACACAAACATGTCATGGTTGTTAGATACTGCAAGCCTATAGCATGATGTACAGATCTCGTCCAAAAATAATTTTCTACCAGAAAAACAACCAAAAAGCACAAACTCAGTTTCCTCCTCCCTCAAAGACTATATTTATTTCAGCTCTCTTTAAAAACCACATACCTGCTCAAGACTGTTGACCTCTAGGATTCTTTTCTTTTTCTTTGCTTTAGATGTTTAGATGTTCAATAACAGGTTTGAAGCCTTCGGAATTGAGAGGTTGAGTTCTGTACACTATCTTCGTGTAATATCATTCACAATGAATAGCTTCAGAATAATTTTTTGCCTTCTAGCATTTGTAACCACAAATACTTCTCTTTTATTGTCAGTCTTTTTCCCTGGAGAAACAATATTTGAAGTACTGTAATATATGACAAGAGAGAAATCAGCAAATATTCACATATTTAGCCTATTATTCTCTTATTTGTCAGCATACCTAAATTTTGTATTAGAGAAAGGAATTTAAAACTGTTGTTGAACTTCTGATGAAACTCCACACATCTGCCAGTGACATCTTGGAAAAATGTTTTTTTGATAAATGAAAAATTTCCTTGGCCTTTTCCTGACTCCCACTGAGATACATACTTGTTCCTCAGGGCACAATTTGTCTTCCAGATTGTATTTGATTTGTAGTCTAAGGACAGAAGCTCATTGTATCCATGTTAAATACATGTAGCTTTCAGAAGCATGGTAAGGCAATATTTTTATATTGAGTCAGGAGGAAAAATGTGTAAAAAAAGTAGATCTCACTTTACTGGATCTGGCTGAAACAAGACACCAAGTAAAATATTTAATAATTTTTAATTAGTGTGCTTTAGCTTCAGATGTATTTGTGACACTGATATATTTTTGTCTAGTCCGATCCCTCAGTGTTCCCAGGCAGTGTTTGTTTTTATATAATTTTTAAGACTTTGTAAAATCTTCACTGCCTCTCAGTTACGGAGAAATAACTGTAAAACAGTGGACAAAAACTAACATATTGTGAGGAAAAACAAAAGAAGCAAAACATGTCTGCCCTTTCTCCTTCCATCTGTCAGATTATTTAATCCTACTCAGTTTAGTACTTCTGTCATTTTAGATGGTTATGTGCTGGACAGGTAACCATCTGATTTCAAATGGATTTCAAGTGGATTATTTAATCTGCAGTTCAACATTTCTCACACTTTAAAGAATGGTGTTATAATCAGGTTACCCAAGTGACTTCAAATTACTTGATTATGGTAGTTTCCATGGTAAACATAGTCCTTGGTGGCAGAGAAGACTCTAACTTTCACTTTGTGAGTGACTTTATGTTGTACAAAAATCATAATAAGGAAGAGGTAGTTTTTGTAGCAAATAATTGGTATATATATTATATATATATAATCTTTCTTTAAGACTTCATATTGGAGTTTGAAAAATGAGTTATGGTTATCTGAAGCTGTACTTTAAAATCTCCTCCTTCTGATGTAGGCCTTCTTGAGCAAGCAGTGCAAGGAACTGTTAACAAAGTTCATGCTTGTGCTTTTGAAAGAGTTTGCCTTACTGACTTAATAAACCTTAATGAAATAAGTGAATGGAAACTTAAGAATGCCACAGAGGCTGTGTACCAGATGAGTGAAACTTCTGTTTGTTGCTTATGTATATGTTAGGTTGCTCCATGCCTAATAATCCAACTTACATTTGTCTGTTCCAAACCCAGATATCGAATTTTGCTTCTCTGATTTATAATGAAGTTACCTGATCTTCCCAGTGCTCTTATGCATATTTTGCCTTTTTATATGGTTATAAATGTGTACAATTTTGCTAAGGTACCGAATGCATACTGTATCCTTTTGATGTACTTACCTTTCAAAATTGCTACATGAAAACACATGGAGCAGCCTACATTTTCATGTCTGTGTGAAAGCCTGACTTGATAAAGGCAAAGGAAAGTTTCAGAGCTACCTTGTCACAGATGTGTATTTATGATGGGGCTAAAGGAACTCAGCCCTCTTGCAAGTGTTCCTAGATGTTGGTCTTACTTTTCAAGATATAAACCAAGAAATTAATTGCCGAAAGTAATGTACTCTGAGTCAACATTGGATTTTAGCCTGCTGCAAGACTAATTGGTATTTTACTTCCCTCGAAATTCAGAAATATCACAGAATGTTTTGAGCGTTTTGTGAAATGTAGTTGAAAAACATTTTAAAGCAGGAAGTTGAGTGAAATGTAGTTGAAAAACACTTTAAAGCAGGAAGTTGAGTTCGCACAAAAAAGTGCGAACTTAAATTTTGAATATGTGAGTTTTCAAGGTTTTCCACTCTGACAGTAATTTAAAAACTGAAATTATGTTGCAAAAAAGTTCTGTCTCTCTTCAAAATCATTTTTGGTTTCAAAATCATTATAAACTGATTCATATCATTTTCAGGTTTAAAAGGATTTGATTTCATTTGAGATAATAATGTAAAAGGCAGAGAATTAATCAGAAATTTATCAGGCTATATGTCTTGAAAAAAGAAAAAATATTTTGAGACCTTTTCAGATTGCTTATACAGGTCAGAAAAATTTATTAATTTGATTGTGTAACAGCCAAAATATGCAAGTGTTCTTGACAAAAATGACAATAATAGATATTCAACCATGTCATCCAAATATGTTAAAAGGATTTCTAGACAGATTTCTAAACACTAGTTCAAAACTTAGTGAAAAGTCAGTCATTACTACGACTAGTCTGACTAGAAGCTGGTTTATTTGGAACCTGTCTGCAGTTTTCTTTTGTGCAACCCTTCTTTTTAAAAGTACAACACCCAGGTGTTTTGTGAAATCAATCTCAGCCTCAAGTAGCCTGTGTGCTCCTTCTTGGAGTCATAAAGAAAATCACTGACTACTCATCAGATTGCTTTCCTTTGCAAATTCAGTGTCAGGTTCTTCCACTCTAGGACTAAAACAGCAGAAGTACAGGTGAGGATCTCATGTGAAATGTAACAGCACGAGGAATTAGGAAGAAGGGGAAGAATTAGTTGTATTCATCACTTCAGTTGAGGGAAGTAGCATAAGATTCCAGCCTGAAAAGGGCCAGGATGCCAACCTTCCTGTGTAGAGGAGGTGTATCTTCATGCGGAGGCAGTGGGGTGCAGCCTCACCACACTAGGGCTGAAGCAGCTGCCAAGGGCAGCCGGTGGTGATCCAGGGTCCTGTCCTGGCACTTGGCAGCGGGGCACTGCTTTGGCTGGACTCCGCTACAGAAGCTGTACCCTTGGAAGCAGCTTGAGAGTGAAAGGCTGGCTTGTTTTCACCTGCAAAGCGTGCCTTAGGTGTGGTCTGATCAGCAGGGTTCAGTTTGTATAGAGGAGTTTGATTCTAATCAGCTACTCCTGACACCTGCTAATCTGCTGTCAGTGATTTCACAGTCTTTGGTTTTAAGAATTTATTTACAATCTATTTTTTTTATAATTTAATTTATTTTAAATTTATTTAAACAGATACAAAAAGACACAGAAATTCAGACTTCTTTTACCAATTTTCATTTGACCTATATAACTCAAAGTGGTTATTTGTTTTTAGCTGCTCCAGTGAAATTGCAGGAAGTGAAAAAAACTACAGATATGTTTTTTTTTTCTTTCAGAACACATGGGAGCTGCTTAGCAAATGCCACTAACAGCACTTGAATTCTAGGAAGTACAAATCCAAAAATGTCCGTTTTTACCCAAAATTTTATTATTTCTCTGTTCTAGTTTTATGGGTTTGCCAGCAATATGAATTATACTACAACTAAATAAATAGCTCTTTCAAAATATGGATTAAGAAAGAATATCTCTTCCAATGGAAAGAGTAGTTGGTCCTTCTGTTTCTTACAGTGAAGTCAGTTTAATTCTAAAAGACATTAAAGTTCAAACAAAATAGTGTTTAAATTAACCTGTAAGGTTGCCTGAAAAGGAATGTTGGCTAGGTTTATTTTTTCCTAATACTCTAAGATCACAGAGTCCAGATTTGGCCCATGCTCCAGGGAACTTTTTCTATTTCTTTTTAATGATCAATTTTTGAATGCTGAAGCTGATAAGTCCCTGCTCTTGAGAGGGATGATGTTACAGCCATCTATAGATAGCACACAATTAACTTGAGGCAAAAGAGGGAAAACCAGAAAGGAAATATATACTATACACAGAGCATCTCTCTATGTTCTGTATTCTATGTCAGTTTTAATGGGTCTGTAATTAGGTCACAGGGCTGATTGATATCAGCACTTAGCTTTGTAGGTGACATCACCCTCTGCTTCATTACCTAATAGAGATTAAGATGTTGACACAGAAAATTCTGCCTCCTGGACTGGGAAAAGTAACTAATTAAACTTGTTGTAGACTTGACGCTGTCTGAATTATTTACCAATACATCCACATATATTTATCTCCAAGTGGAGACTAACAGGAGGCAAGAACACAGAGTGCATGAGGAAATTGCACAGACATGCTTGCAGTCCATGTGCGTGAAGGAGTCTAATTTAAAATAACAATTTTAGAACTAGTCTGGAACAGGACCCATTGTGAGTAAAATGACAGTGCATTTAAAATTTTTAGGCAGAAAAACTAAGTGAAAATACTGGCAAGAGCAGGGAGTACCCAAAGAGCATGTGTTTCAAAGAGATCATCAGAAAGAAAAAATGAGATGGTTGCCTTATATGTATCTAAATAGAGAAAGCTCATGAATGCAGCAAAGGACGCAGCTTAGAATGGTCCTTAATTTAAAAATATTTGCTGTGTTTCAAACTGAACATACAAAGACATCTTGGTGTAAAACTGTAAAACACAGCAAAACCTTTCACTCATCTTTGTAAAATGTATTAAGATTGAGGTGCTTTATGTTGCAGGTGAAAGAGATGGTGCAATCATTAGTGCTTTTTATTATTTTGTTGCTAGGGAGCCTCTTCCTTTTTTCAATTTTTTTTACTTTTGGGATATAGTATTTGCTCAACATTGATTTAAATTTATAGGATGAAGTATTTAAAACACGAGTTTTAAGATTTTAGGAATTTTGTTGTTAAGAATGAAAATGCAAGGAAGTATATTTTTCTTAACATTGTGTCTTGAGATATATTTGTGCTTGAGAGAGACTGCTGGCGGATATAAGATTACCTTTACTCTTGAGAGGACTACAAGGAATAAGATTAGACAAGGCTGTAAGAACTCACACCTCATCATAGCAGCAGGCTGCAGCATGAAAATAAATGCCTGGCTGTGAGAATAGAAGAAAATAAATTTGTAAAATTTTGTGGTGGATGAGACTTATGCATGAGTTGACTCTCAGAGATTTCTATTACAATTGTGAGTAGGAACTTAGTTCATGTGTGCCACATATAAAAATTTGCTTATCTTTTTGATATCCTGCAAGAGTCCTCAGACATACATCTGCAAGAAGTAAAAATTGATTGTTATATATTATTATGCTTTCAAATAAATTAGGAAATATCATGTAAATAATATTTTGATGCTGTTTCATACATACTGGCTTTCGTCTCCTATTTGCCATTTGTAATATCGGAGTGTCATGAAATGCACTGACAATTTAATGCCTGTGTTAGTTTTGAAGTTGTTTCTGTCGAGAGGTCTTAGTGTCACGTTTGATGTAGGAAATAGTTGGGATGCCCTATGAAATTCTGCTACAGTATTGCTCCTGACAAAAATAAAATCAAATACACTGATTTAGAAGCACTAAGAATAGGCTTAATCCAGGTCTGAAAGCTCTAATCCAAAGTTATACAGAAGCTGTAATGAACAAGGTTAATGGCTTACTGGCACCTGATCTGACAGAGGAAGAAGCAGAAATTAGATAGGATGCATTTCTCAGAGATTTAAAACAAGTATCTGCATCAGAAGTGAAGGGCAGAGCAGATGCATATGCTCACTATAAGTCCTACAAATCTTGTGTTACACAGTTTTTCTTATTTATTTTTGATATAAATTTTGTATTTCCTCCATTGTTAAAACATGAGAAAAACCTTTTACTAGACCTTTTTTGTAGTTCACTGCGTTATGTTTATTGTTAGCTTTCTTTTCCTTTTATTTTTCATGAAGTTACTACATAAATTAACACAATTTCATGTTTTATATTGCTTTTCAGGCATATTCTGCAGAAAGTATACTCATATTTTTTTCTGTAAATGCAGTGCCAAGACAGAGTACATAGATGATGTCAAAGATAATGTATGCTCAGTAGTCAGATTCTAAAACATCTTATTGATTACATGAACTTAACTATCGTAAGTAGCTCACAGAGCGATTCCAGTAAGGAAAGGCATGACCTTAACTATGCAGTAATTAGACTGTAATAATAATATATTGTAGTCCTTAAATCATTACTTACAGTAAACTTAATGATTATGCAGTGAGATTTGATTAGATTGATATATAGACAAATGTAAAACTTTTCTAAATTTATACTTAATAATATGTCTACTACATCAGGCAAATTGCTCAGTGGAGTTTCAGCTAAGTTAAAAGGAGTCCTGATTTGAAACAGAGACTTAAACATTTATTATTGTGCTACTCAGTTGCTGTGCCTTACTGAAGAGAAATGCATCAACATATTTATCTAATAAATGGAATGAGCCTTCTACTTAACCTGATAGTAATTATTTTGAAATTTATATTCTTCTGTCACAAGATACCAGTTCCAGGAAATTAATAGACTATTTACTTCTAGCTGGCTTATATATAACTGTTAGGAATCAGCACTGCTTCAGCGAACAGGCAGCACTGCATTGATTGACTTTGACAGCTGTTGCTTGTGGATGAAATGGGAAAATTAACTAAAGGACTCAATGAGGAACTTGTTATATTATGCAGTGTGACTGTTCTTATCTGTCTTTTGTATTTTCCTTTTAGATTTTTTAAAATTATAGAAATGCATTGTATCTACTGGCAAACTGCCTAACTCCTTTTTTTTCATTAAGCAAGAATTATCTATTTCCTTACCTCTCTGAGTTTTGTCACAAATTTGTTTTCTGCTATGTGCTTGTGTTACAAACACATCATAAATACGGCTTTTTATAACTATTTTCAACTTCTTGTTGAATCTTTTCATGGTAACAAAGATATAAAGCTGGAATTATGTTTGCATTTCTTCTCTGTAGTACATTTTCTATAAATGAAAAGAAATGGGATGTTTTATTTTTGGAAAATGCCAGAGTGGAATAGCAGACAGCTAGCCTTCAGATTTGATATATGCTTTCCAGTAATAGAAATTGATAAATAGATGAAGGTTTTTCATGGGAACCCATCTCATTGCCCCATAAAGTCATCTGCTAGAAGCTTTGAATGCTCTTGAAAAAAGTATTGAAGAAAAGTTAAACAATTTTGACTGATCCTGTAATTTTGTGGCATGGTTTGTAATTTGATACCATCAAGGAACTTAAATATCCTTTTCTAAGCTGATCATCAAGAACCCATGTGACAGTATATATATCATATCGGCATTAAAATTACATTGTAGAAATTAATTACTTTGTGGAGCATGTGCTTTCTATTTACTTCCTAGTCACACAATATGGTGCTATTATATGTAAGGACCTTTTAATTTCTGTATCACTGATTTTGTACAGACAAGGAAGTGAGGCATTATTGGCTTCATAATATTTTCACATTCACATTTAAGTCTTACATATGTAGTGGAATGGGAAAACATTTTGTATTAACTTGTCTGTATCTACCTCAGATATGGTAATTCATTTCAGAATCTCAGAGCACTTAGTGAAGTCAACACTTCACGAAAACTTTTATGTGTAAGAAAAACATGTTTTGCTACTTTTTTTATAACTTAAAAAAAAAAGAATGTTAATATTCATTTACCTCGGAGAGGCAAGGAAATCAGGACAAGCTATGTACTTAGAAATAATATATTTTACTAGAATAATTTAGTATAGTTGGAAATTTTTTTCTGTCATCCCTTCTTCAGATCTGAAATAGAATCTTCGCACTTTAAAGTTCAATAGAAGTAAAGGTCAAGAGTGTAGGAGTTAAGTTAAATATGGAGCAAATAAGTGTCTGCTGGTAGTTTGTGCAACCAAATGTGCAAAAAAGGGAGCAACAAGAAATTTGATTATCTTACAGGCATCAGACAGAAGCACATAGTTCAGAACAGTTGGAATAAAATGGAGTGTATGCGGGGAAAAGGTGGGGAACATCAATATGCAATAAAAGCAAATATGAAAAGAATTTACTGTCTTATAAAAGATCATTAATGTGCCATAAAAATAATAATGTCTGCTGCACACAAAGATCTAACTCTTGCAAAATAAGCAACAAAGACTTTACCATTTCAACACTGTCCTACTGTGCTGTTTGTAGTAGCTGAAAACTGCTACACTTTTAGGTATAATGAAACTTTATTAAGTCCAACAGCAGTAAAATGAGACCTCAACGAATGGGGTGGTCACGTAAACACAAAAGCACAAGCCTTCCTATTTACTGCAAAATGTGCTTCACACACTGTGTAGGTCAGGATGTAGTTTCCCCAGCACCTCTCTTCTAAACCTGAGATTATTTACTGCTGCAATTCAGCAATCCCTTTCTTCTTTTTTGTTGTGTTTAGTTCTGGGTCCCTCACTACAAGACAGACTGGAGTGCTGGAGTGAGTCCAGAGAAGGGCAGCAGAGCAGGTCAAGCATCTGGGTCTGGAGCTCAGGTCCTGTGAGGGGCAGCTGAGGAAGCTGTTTTAGTGTAGCCTGGAGAAAAATAGTCTCAGGAGAGTGTCTACAACTACCAAGTGAAGTTGTAGCAAAGTGCAGGACAATCTCCTCTCCTGGGTGAGACGTGACTCTTCTCCCAATGACATGATGAGAGACAGTGTCCTTAAGTTATGTCAGAGGAGGTTTACATTGGATATTAGGAAAAAATTAATCACTGATAGGGTTGTCAGGCATTGTAACAAGCTGTCCAGGGAAGTAGCTGAGTCACCATCCCTGGAGGTATTTAAAAGATGTATGAATGTGGTACTGAGGGACAAGGTGTATTGTAAACTTGACAGTGCTAAGTTTATAGTTAGACTTGATTAAAAGTCTTCTCCAACCTAAATGATTCTATGATTCTGCTTTGACACTGAAGTAGTCTTGAAAAGAGGGGGCTATAAGATTTGTTTCACACCTATTTTACATTCGGATAAGTACTCTAAGAAGAAAAACATATCTCAGTACTATTTATGTTCATTGTCATGTGCTATAAGCTCTAAGCATATTACGTGTTTTAATGTGGTCCACAGAAACACACGGTTTGGAAATAAAATAATAAAATATAGGACCATTGACAGAACTACTTCCAAATGTAAGTAGGTCTAATGGAAGAAATTGATGACTAAATTCTTGAAATGTAAATGTGAAGAGATACCAAATTTTGTAATCAGGTCTCTATCTGAATGACACAGGTGCTTGAATAAGACTGTTAATAAAAAAAGGAGTTAAATTTCAATAATGAGATAAAGACATTAGGTCTGCAAGAGATAAAGACACTAGGTCAGTAATTACAGCTATTAGAAGTAAATTGGTTGAACCATCCAAACCACAGCAGATACTCTTTGATAAACTGTTGGATATCCTGGAAGGTAATGTGCGTGTCCTGGGGTGACTGTATTATACTGTATTCCCTATTGTCTGCTCTATGCCCAGACATGAATCCTGTGCTTTCCTGTGTCTTTGAGCTGGGTCTGAGAGCAAGGGAGAAAAAAAACCCGCGCGGTTTTGTGTTCAAGGACACAGATACACACTCCCCTGCATTCCTGCTGCTGGGGAGCAGAGGAAAGCACCTTCCTGCTTTTCCCAGCTCTTGTCTCTTTTTTCTCAGGAGAGAGACGGAGAGTTAAACTCCTTTGCTTCCCTGGGACTTTGGCTTCTTCTTCTTCTCTTCTGGACTGTTCAGCAAAACCAGAACATCATCCAGGAGGCCTGGACAGGCCCATGCCGAACCCCAGCTCCAGAGAGGAGAAAGCCACACCCACAAAGGACTCTGAAATCTACCCAGGTTCTCTCCACAGTGACAGGTTTTATTATTTACCTTTTTTTTTCCTGTGCCTGAGTGTACTTTACTTGTTAAATAAATAGGGTTTTTTCTTCCCCTTTCCTTTGAGGAAAGTTCTTTCTGAACCTGGTGGGGGAGCGGTGGCTGTAACCTGCCTTTTATCAGAGGATGTTCATTGTGGACATTCCTCTGAATTTGTCTCAAACTGGGACAGTGTGACAGTAGGAAACTTTGCTACAGATCTCTAAATTAAAAAATCAGCAATCATCTCATGCATTATCTGACAATATCAGTCTCTCATAGACATCTATCATCAGTGAATTAATGAGTTAGAAGAATAATACTAGAAATGAAACATACTAGAGCCTCAGAAAGATCTTTGTTTTCTGAATATTAGCAAGTAGATTGGTGGAAAAAAAGCAACCCAACAGATTGAAGTAGTTTGTGGTGAGATCTCTACAACTAGAGATAATGTTCAACACTCCATGATGTTCAGCAACTTCGCTTTGGTCTACTTTATTTAGTTTCAATATGTTCCCTCTATGCCTGTGTTCCAGAGCTATTCAGGCATCACTCACTGGTTCAGACTATTACTGCTGCATTTGAAGGTGGAAATTATTTAGTACATATTTAAGTTTCCTCAAAAAGTAATATATTTCACAAGCAGCAAAATCACTTTGTACAGTGAGGGGTACAATAGTGGAAACCAGGGTACTACTGCAGGCTAAAACAGGAGAACCAGCTTATACAGTGCAAGAACTTCATTTTTATTTGACGATTAAGAGCAAAATTTAGTTAAGGGAGTAGATTAGAATAAATCCAATGCATATATTCTGTTATTTAAAAGTCTTGATTTCAGATGCTGGTCAAAGATGCAGATGAAATGAAGTCAGCTTCCTAGAGATAGACATATGTAGTGTAATTGTAGGTGGTGGTCTCTAACTCCCAGCCTAAGACTCAATTTTCTATGCTGTGGTTCCCTTGCAGCTAAAGAAAACTGCCATGCAAGGGGGTGCATCAGGGAGCAAGAACAGGCAAATTAACCTGAAAGCCGTGTTGATGGCAATAGCATGTTTTTTGGTAGTTCTGAATGGAAGCTTGAGTTCTCCATTTAGGTTTCACATGGCACACTACTGTAAGACAATAGATAGCTTCAAAGAAAAATAAAAACAGTAAGTCACTTGAGACTCCACACTTGTATTATACACTACAAGAGAGCACTTCTTGGGAAGCTTTGATAAGTGATAATTAAGCTGCAGGCATGAAGTCAGCTGTGTATTAAAAGGGTAAGTGAATAAAGTGTATGAAAGGAGGAAAAGTGAAGTCATCCCCGTTCTTACAAACCAGTGTAATCACGTCTTCAAAATACTCTCTTTCAGAGACCCATATGAATATAAATCCCCACTGACTACCCTTTATTGCTCATATTTGCTTTTGTTCCCGGTTTTCCTGTATCCTTTTTGCCATGTCTTTATCACACATGATTTAACTCATTAAATTTGGATTATCCAAACCTAATGCTACTTCCTCTCTTTCTGCAAGTTCCGGGACATGCCTTTTTCTATTGTCACATGAAAGTGGGAGATTTCCTTGGCCCTTAGTATTTGATTTGTCTGTCAGTGCCGCAGGAAAGCCAAGATCCTTGTGCCCAGCCAGTCTATCAGTCACGGGGACCCTTCCCTGAGCAGTTTCTCTGAATTGGAGGACAGTTGGACTGACTTGTTCAGGGACACACTGACAGCATAAGGGAGACCCCTCAGTGGATCTTCCTGCTTTATGACCCATCAGCAGGTCTTCCCATTTTATTCTGGAATCTTACCTGCTCACAGCAGCTGCTAGTGCCTGTGAAGCTCTCACAGCAACAATTTACTCTCCTTATTAATGGAGAATTGTGACAGGTTAAGATCTGAGGATTGCCAGAGACAGTATCTAACTGCAAAAACTAATTCAAAGCAGACAAGCTCTGATCCCCAGTGAAAGAACTCAGCACGCAGAGTATGGTTCTTACCCAACAGGCATCCTTATGGGAAAGAAGACAGGCTGTTGACTGATCCCAGTAGTTACAATGAAGTCTTCCCAAACTTTTCCACCATTCTCAAATTAACTTTTACTATTTCTTTATGTTTAGGTGGAGCTGGAGTTACTCTAGTTGTACGTACCCTTGTTACTGGTTGTCAATAAAATATAGAGCATGTGCCCAGTGAGGGGTGGTCATACCTTGGACATGAGTAACTTTGGGATGGAGGTGGGCATTAATGTTACAATTAAGAACTACTATTATGATAAGATGTCATGTTTCAAGGAACAATTTATCAGTATTAGGTGGTATTATTTGGTCTATGCATTATTTTTGAACATACTGCTGGCTTTAGGCTGTACTTCTGAGAACTACATTAAGGGTATGTTATCACCACTTGCATCAGAAACCTCTTAAGTACAGCTGTACTCCTGTTAAATTATCAGTTTATCAAATTTTTCCAGCTTGGAAAAGTTCCATTTGTAATCAACTAACTTCTTTACTAACTCAGCATTATATGCATATCAGCACTTCTGGGCTTTGACTTATTTTCAGTTCCTGTGTGAAAGGCAGCTGATAGAATTAGTGCAGCCTGGCTTTCAATTTTTAATCTAGAAGGAATTTTTGTTTTATAGACAGAAGCTTCCCTTTTATATTCCTATTTAATAATATTTTTCTATAACCTTTTTGATTTCCTGTTGATTTTCATTAAATATGCCATTCTGATGTGTTTAGCCTTCTTAAAGTGTTTTAAAGTGAGTTTATGAAGAATTAATTAGAAACTTGCATATCTCTTCACAAAGCAAAATTTTCACATTAAGATAAAGCTCTCTCAGGTTTAAGAGGCCATTTCTTAGTTCTCATTAAAGTAAACTGAAAAACTGAAATAAACTGCACTATTTCTTGCAAAGAAGTCATGATATCTCATGGATGTACACTATGACTTTCCTGATCATGTAAAGTTCTATTCAATATTAGTCCAGGAATTTTGTATGTATCAACAAACAAACAATCAAACAAACAAACATGTGACAGTTTGTTTGTACTACTCAAACTAATAATCATATTGAAAAGTCAAAAGGTATTCAGCTTCCACTTATTTCAACATATAAATACACTCAAATTTGGTTTCCACCCTACACACCAAATGTTGATGGGCACAGGGGTAAGGGAAAAGGTGGAAGAGAACACCTGAGAAAAACTAGATTCTTTTAAAAGTTTACCATTTGAATGTGGAATAAACATGTATCTTGGTTCACTAGGATCTCACGATTGGCAAGAACTATTCTATCTTCCCTTTCAGAGACCTCTGGACAGATCTTTGCCAAAAAACCTAGTGTGACACTTAGCACTGCAACCTGTGAGATACTGGTAAAGGAGTAGATCATAAAAAATGTAGTTCTGAGACACCCATGATTGTTTTTTTAAATACAAAAATACCACTGAAAATTTTTCCATGGAATTAAAGTTACTGCTGCAAATGTTCCTTTCTCCAAAGAGAGGAAGACCATACAGTTAGTCTGTAACTCTGTCAAAAGAATTTGTCCTCAATTCCTTAAACCACAGAGCTGTTTTTTCTGCTAAAATGTGTTGAAAATAACATTATTTATGTATAAAAGAAATATAATCTCAAGATGGAGGAGTTACCTTTTTAAAAGGCAATCTTGATGACAGTTTAGCCTTTAGTTATGCTTGTCTTACTTTCTGTTCATAATGATTATTATTTTCATTCATATTACCATATATAAAAGGCAGCTACAGGGTTTTTTCAAAAGCTTAGATGACTGAAGTAAAATGTACTACTTCTTTCTTTTGACTTTAAAAAGGGTTTTCTTTGCAAAAAAAAAAAGATTTCTACTTGTCTCTAAGACTTTGCCACAATGAGTACAGAGATACAATTTACTGAAGCCACAATTAAAATTATTTAATCTCTCTGTTCACTAACACTCCTTACTACTATTTGTTTCTGTTAAGGTGAATGTGTAAAGCTCAAGCTTCCCCATGCAAACAAAAAGAGGCCTGTCCCATCCATTTAACACTTTTAATACAGGCTAGTTTTGATGGTTGACCCCTTGTTAGATGTTCTGTAATTTAGGATGTTAGAATACTAACTGGAACTGTCTGATGCCTAAATGGAAAAAGAATTTGTCTAAACCACAGGGCTTGAACAAAGTTCTTCTCATAAATATTTATTTTGTTGTCCAATCTACCATTCTTAAGAATAGGACTCTCTTCATAGACAGGAAAGAGGACATTCATCTTCTGAAAAGAAAATTTAGTTGCTATCCAGTTGACTGCTGAGGTGCTTGCTTTGATTTTTATTCATCTGCTCTTCAGTTTTGGTTTTTTCCTTTGTACACAATGATCAATGTCAGATTCCAAAAGCTCTTTCTATAGATTGTCCAAAATGAACTGAACTTCAATTCTGTTTAATGTTTCTATGCTATGATACAAGCCAATTAAGGATAAGCAATTATATCATGTAGTGTGTCCAGACAAGCTATGAAATTTATACACCTCTGCTGTTAAGAGTTTCAGGATAACATCCACAGTGCTTAGGTTAGGTAGTCATAATTCAAATTGTGTCAAAGCTATGCCCTGTAGTGTTAAAAAAAAGGTGGAACACCAGAATGTCTTTCCTATGTAATTATCATAAAATTATATCTGGAAAGATATTACAGCTAAAAATTAAGATAAAAATCCAGGATTGCTCATGGGTAAACTCAGTGGTGTATTAGTTAATTCAAAGACAAAGCATTACAGAAAAGTCTGGCTTCATATTTCACCAAAGCTACTGAACAGTGAAACTTTTAATACAGTTTAATTCTTCTGAAATCTAAAATTAAGTAATGGCTAAAGAACTGTCAAGTGGCTACTGTAGGAAGCATTTAGCCAGTATTTGTTAAGACTGATGTAGTTTTCCAGCAAGAAAGAACATAAAAGCATGTATATTAATATATTAAAAGAAACAGATTCAGGCTCAACAGAACAGTGTTATTAGAAAAAGTTAGAAACATTTAAAAAAATTTGTTAGAGGTTATGTTAATAACTAAAAATACTATTAGATATTAATTAATGTATAGTTATTTACACTGCAAAATCTAGATATGCATAAACATGTTTGACTCCCAGACAGCGTATAATATATTAGTTGTGATTAAAATGATTGAGTACACATTAAAACTGTCATTTCAAAGGATGAAAATATTAACTTTTACAAATCCTGAGCAATGCACAGTCAGTAAAGTATGGAACTGGAAAGTAATTTGAATAATTTGGAAGAAAATCTGAAAGTAGTGCACAAACAAATGCAGGAAGTGCTGTCTTTCAAGATGGATTTTGGAGAGATACCATATTCCAGGGGATCACAGTTTTTACCAGATGGCCATCAGAGACCTAAGATCTGCCTTAAAATTCCAGTTAATAACATACTTATTAACTGGAAGAAAAGGACAAGTTATGAATAAAAACTAAGGTAGAAATATTTTAAAGGAAATATATGAGTATTTAGCTGCTGACCATTTTACAAATAATAGTAGGACCAAATCTGGAAAAAGGTCCTTGAAGATGGAGAGGACTTGAAAAAGGAAGTAATCACTTTTCATGACAGGGATTTTCACTTTAATAGATTTTAATAAATTATGCAGAAATATGTCATGGCTTAGGAATGGTACTCCCCAGTTTAGTGTTCCCACTGAGGCTCTCCAAACCACACGGCTGCTGTCTCACTCTCTCCCACCTTCCTTCTCCACTCTGTGATAGGCTGGAGAGAAGAATTGGAGGCATGAAATGTAATGACCATGGATTGAGATAAGAGCAGTTTACTGGAAAAAGCAATGAGACAAGAAAACTAACAGTAATAGCAACAATATTAATGACAGAGGGTCCAAGAAAAGAAACTGTATTGCTCACTGTGGAAACCACACCAAGAGATGCTACTGGATGGCTCCCTCTGCCGTGCTTCCCCCACATCTCCCTCTGGCTCCCAAGCGATATTACACAAGTACTCCCTCCAGCTCCAAACCGGTGTCACTCTAGTGCTTCATCCACCACGCTTGCTCAACCAGAAGGAAGCCCTTCTCCTGGAAGAGACTCCCTTCTCCTGGCCCACCCTGGCTACCACAAAAATTAACCCTGTTCTGATCGAAATCAGGACAAATACCATTAACAATGTCCATAAAATCTCCTAAGTGAAAGAAGTAAGACATATAGCCTAAGTCAAGATTCTTTGCCTAAAATTCGCTCAGCAAGATTAAAAATTTTTATTTTAGGAGAAACCACAGAAATTTTTCAGGCATTACACGGAACTCTCTAGTTCAGTATATATCATCAGAAATGATATACTGGAAAGAGTCCAGTGAAAGGGAGGCTGTTTAACTTGTGGAAGAAAAGGTTACACAGGAATCTTTTCCAATTAAGCATATAAAAGACCACTCTACTGTGAGGTAAAACCCAAGCATGGCTTTCCCAGTGAATTTGTGGAGTCACTGACCTTGAAGATACTCAAAACCTAACTGAACACAGTCCTTAACAACCTGCTGTAGCTGTAACATTAAGGAAGGAGCCTAGACTAGATGATCTCACTGACTGATAGCAAACTGAACATGAGACAGCATGTGCCCAGGGGGCCAGGAAGGCCAATGGCATCCTGGCCTATCTCAGCAATAGCATGGCCAGCAGGATGAGGGAGGTGATTCTTCCCCTGCCCCTTGAGTTCTGTGTCCAGGTCTGGGCCCTTCAGTTTAGGAAGGATGTTGAGATGCTGGAGCATGTCCAGAGAAGGGCAGCAAGGCTGGTGAAGGGTCTGGAGCACAAGTCCTGTGAGGAGCAGCTGAGGGAGCTGGGGGTGTTTAGCCTGGAGAAAAGGAGGCTCAGGGCTGACCTTATCACTCTCTACAACTGCCTGAGAGGAGGGTGCAGCCAGGTGGGAGTCAGCCTCTTTCCCAGGCAGCCGGTGACAGGACGATAGGACAGAGTCTAAAGCTTCACCAGGGAAGATTTAAGTTAGATATTAGGAAGAAGTTTTACACAGAAAGGGTGACTGGGCATTGGAATGGGATGCCCACACAGGTGCTGGAGTTAGCATCCCTGAAGGTGTTTAAGAAAAGACTGGACATGGCACTCAGTGCTACAGTCTGGTTGACAAGGTAGTGTTGCGTTGTAGGTTGGACTTGATGGTCTCAAAGGTCTTTTACAACCTAGTTGATTCTGTGATTATGTGATCTCTAGAGGTTCCTGACAAAATCATCTATTCCCTGATTCTGTATTATTTTCAATAAAATATGCATGTTTTAGGCAGCAAGAATGTATAAAACTAACATTCACTTTGAACATGTTAACAAAGGCTAGATAAATGTCCATTATTTTTGTTCATATATATAGGATAATGAATGAAAAGTACATCACAAGCCTCTTCAAATACGTTGAAAAATATCTTTTCATCAAACTGCCTGTGAATGCTGCATTGCAATACCTCACTGTATATAAAATATTAAACTATATTGAATTAAAACATAACAACACTGGCTACTACGTTTCACTGTATATAAAATATTAAACTATATCGAATTAAAACATAACAACACTGGCTACTACGTTCCACTGCTTAGCAAGTGTGACACATGCAAATAAGGATATTTTGTCTGTATACAGTCGTTTTTAGAATCGCTGGTGTGCTGAAGGATAATTATTTTTAAGAAAGGGCAGGAATCATCATATTGGTCATGTATCTCCTATATGACCTATTCTGTCTCACGCAGCATGATTTCACATGAAAAATATTAAATTCAGTGACCTGGAAATCTTGCTTACTGTCTACCAGTGACAGCAATTTTTCCTTACAACATATTTTCACTGTCCTAATAATCACAATTACAAGGATATGTGGTTATATGTACAGTATATTAGCACAGTTTGATGTCATCTCCTATTCATTGCCAGTGATTTGGAAGCCTCTATCAGATCATATGCACAACTCCCAAGGATACCACATCCTTCATCCTTAAGGGTAAGCATGTGCTCAACTGCATGACTGCTTTGGGCATTAAGTCTTCACAATGGCTCCAGTGCAGCTCTGTGCAGAGACCACCAAGGATGTATTAGCTGGAATATGTATAATGCATACTACTTGTCTCATGATAACCCGATTTATGAGAAACTGAAATAATTAACTCTGTATTTGCACACAGCTGTGCAGATTCTAGCTCTAAAGCTTGTTGATAGCTGTAGCTTTGGTGTCCCTAACCAGCCCGCAGACAACAAAAACTCTGTGATTCCCTAGCCCTACCTGAAACACAAGAGGTGAAGAAAGTTTCTTCAGAAGGTCTGCCAGTCAGCAGAAATAGCTTTGCTGTCTGGGCAGCATCCAGAGTTTTCACTGAGTAATAAAACCATGTTTAAAAGCAAAAGGGGGAGAAGATCCATACTCAGCTTAATAACAAAATTGTCATCCCTTCTTGGGAGTACCCTAGCTAGTTCTTTCCTAGGCTGTGGGTTTTGAGTGGAAAAAGCAGTCCGAGAATCATTACCAGAAGCAGTTTGGAGAAGACCATGCCAAACTTGATTCTTTTCCCTTTGAGTTCTACACAGTCATTCAACACAATCCCAGCTTGTACATAAAAAATATTTGACTGGGCTATTTAAACTGTATTTATTGTAATGTAAATTTAAAATATATGATTATTTTAAATACATAACAGTATGTTCTATTTTTAAAATATTATACTCTAAACTAGTAAGTGTATTATGGATTAAAAACTAATGGTTTATCTACAATTATGTTTACACTACTATATTGAAGTTACATGTGTAAGGATATCTGAAAGGATTCTTGGTGAAAGGGAGAAACACAGAGTGGAGACATTTACCAAAGAGGATGAAAGAATCATCATCCCCATACTGCTGAAAAGAAAAACTAACTAGACAGTAGAGCTGAATTTCTGACAGGTACAGTGCTTCTCAGATCTTTGAGATACAGTTGTGGAAAAGGGGAAGAGGTAGAAACATGGTGGACTGTATTCCCAATTGTAATGGAGCAACATAGAGACAAACTGTAGAAAATTGTCTAGAAATTTAGTTCTTCTCTTTCCACATCTACCTTTTTCTAGTTTGTCACATGAAAGAATGATCTAGCCTCTAAAAAGATAGAGTCACAGAATTATGGAGTAGTGTGTGATCATCACCAGATCATCTAGGTCTGACCTCTCTGCCATGGGCAGGAATGTAATTCACTAGACCAGGTTGCTCAGGGCCCCATCCAGCCCAGCCTTGAACACTTCCAGAAATGGGGCATCGACTATACCTCTGGACAGCCTGTTCCAATGCTTCACCACCCTCACAGTAAAGAGTATTTACCTAATAGCTAATCTACATCTAGCCATCTTAGTTTAAGGCCATTTTCCCCCATCCCATCCCATCCCTCCCCAACCTGCTTGCAAGCCATTTACAGGATTGTCATAGCTCCCCATCCTGATTCCTCTGCATTGACTGAGAATTTCACTCTATTGCAAAACATGTAGACACATGTTAACCTTATTGTAGCAAAAGACAGTTTTATTATTTTGGAAAAAGATTTATCTAAATTTTTTTCCTGTAAAGAATTTCTCTACTGAACATTCAAAATCAGTGGAAGATTCACTCACTATATTTTGCTATTTTCAGACTCGTCTTTATTGGTTTTGCCTTTTTCCTCTGAAATATATTTCTTCCACACTTTCCTCTTGTGAATAAGTTGAAATTTATCAAAAAGTAATAATTCATAGGCTTAATTAAAAGAAAAATAAACAAAATCTAGAGAGAAATAGGCTCCAGTTTGGAACAGAAATGTATGTCGTTTGCTTTATCGGTGCTTTTTCTGTGTCATATTTAGCTTGAAGAAGATATTCTCTCAAGATGGGAGGCCAGTAAAAGAAAATAAAAGAAATCTTTAATCAAAAAAGGTCTTCAATACTCCAGATGCAGATATGAGAATGTAATTAAGAACTATGGATTCTATTTAGTCTTTGAATCATTTTCTGTTGCTGAAACTGCAACTGAAACTGCCTTTTATTAAGCTGACTGTAAATAAAAATGTTCACCTTTTTTCCAAAGAGCTGTTTGTACTAGCAAAATGAGACTCTGTTTTGTATATAGAGCTGTAAAATGTTATATATTGAATGATTTAAAATAAAGTAGGCTTTTTGATGCATATTTTGTGGGTTACTCATTTATTTATATGCATATGCATTTAATTCATCTTGACAAAAAACCATTCAATTCCTGTTTTACTTATAGGGAACTAACCCAGGGATAAATAAAGAAGCATGGATTAGGCCATGCCCAGAAATTAAGCCAGCCTAAATAAAACTGAATATAAAATTGGGATGAAGATCAATGAAATTTTCTGGTCTCCCAAACCTAGTATAGAGATCAAATGATAAGCTCTGTGGATCAGAGTACCTGTCTGCCCAGGGCACCTGCCTGGGTTCAAAACTGTTTGTTACTCTCTTAGTTATCTGCATCCAAAACAGATTTATCTGCAGCTAATCAGAAGCTGACTGCATATAATTCTCATTTCTTAGGTCATCTATTGTTAGCAGAATATACACCTAACTCTTTTGGTAATAGCAAGTTGATATATAATATTAGGATAATTTTGGGTATTCCACGTTAAAGGCATAATTTTCTGTCTAATCCTGTATGCATATTTACAGTTATATATTAAGGACTCCAGAGGATTTTAGGTCCTGTAGGAATAATTGAGTGCCAAACATCTGCCAACAATCAACATTCTTTTAAATAGCCCAGGAGTAGAAGAAAGTAAGATAATATTGTAATAGCAAGTCTAGTCTCAGAGACAAGAAGGGGAATAGAGTTCTAACAACCAATTTTGGTTTGATTAAAATTTTTCAATTTACATATAATATAAAGGTAATAATTCTGTTTTCATTTGTACTTGGTGGCAGGTTTAATAAAATACTCTAAACCAGAATAGCCATCATTCATTAATTACTGAGTGCCAAAAGGAATAGTACTGTCATAGAATGGCCTTAGTAAACAAAGATATATAAATTACATTAATCTTACACAGCTCTTGATAACCTTTTTACATTACTTTTCTTTGCATGTGATTAAAGAGTGGCAATAAATACCAAATGTCATTTTGTAAGTGGCTTTTGTTGAGAGATCTTTATGTTGTGAACAGCACTTCTATTCAAAGTATTTAAAGCAACACTTGAGAAAAAATAGTTAAAATACATTTCTGGAAAAAATCCCAAAATTTATTCAAAGAGTCTAGTACTTTGACTTAGTTTTCTTTTCAAAGGTATTTCATTATAAGGAGTGCAATAATCCATGTTTATGGGCACCATGTTACATCAAATCTTTATGGCTTTACTTGTGCCTAGTGTCTCAGAGAACAGAGAACTGGAAAAGTTCTGTCAGCGAGGGACAAATTACAGACAGAGCCAACTGCTGGGAAAACAGTTCAACCTGCTGTCATAGCCTTCAGAATGTATTTTCCTTTACTTACACACACTAATTCTTTGTGAAAACACATATTCAGCATGGTCAGAAGTCTCTGCTGATGTTCCCAGCCAGCTGGAGGAGCAGTCTATGGAAGTGTACGGTGAGTCTAGCATGTTTGTAAAACACATTGGCATCAGAAACAGCCACAGCTCAGTGGTGGCATCACAAATCACTGTACTCAAGAATGCACAGTAGCAGCCACCTTTGAGTGACTTCTGCTCCAAAGATCTTAGTCAGCAACACAGAATAGTTTCAGAAGCAATGGTTACAATTAAAATTCTGTCCCATTAAGAAAGCAGAATCTATTTGAGGGACAGACACAATCTAAATTTCACCTTCATCTCTTTGCTAATATAACAGTGTAAAAGTTAGAATTAAAAAAAAAAAAAGAAAAAAAAGGGGAAAATTCTGATTCTTGGCTTAAATATAAAATAAAACATTTTACATGATATCTCTAAAAGCACAGAAAATCAAAATGCTTTCTTTTTTCTGCTAACTTGAAAGTTGGAGACTTCACATATTTGGTAGTAATGGAGGGAATGAAAATCTCTGTTATCTTAGTACAGAGTTTCAAGTTCATCATGTGAATGTGAAGCTTTATGGAATTTTATTTAGACCATAGAGGTATCAGTGAAAAACACTTTATTTTATAGATATATGGGCCATATATTTAAGTCACTGGACTATCTTGCACAAAATGTTATTTACAACTACAACACCTGTGTGTTTCAGAAATCCTAAAAAGCGGAAGTCAATATCATGGCTCTGAGCTGTAAAAGAACATCTGGAAAGCTAGCGTGTTGATGCCCTAATCAAATGAAATTCACTGTAGCAGTGAAAAAAATCACACAACGGTGTGAAACCTGGAACCTGATGACTTATTTTTTTCTCCCAATCTTCATCTCTTGTTTCAAACAACTCTGAAATTCATTGCAACCACTCACTCCAGCAGCAATTATTTAATAAAACTGAAACAGTCAGATCTGAAAGCTAGTTTGGCTGTTAACCACCCTCTAAAACATCTCGTAGTTTTGCAGAACACAGCCCATGCAGTGGAGATGAAAAAGCAGAATACGGGCCATAATACCTATGGCTCATTTAATTAGATTATCTGTGTTCGAGAACAGTAAGACAAATATCATATAAAGAAAATTTAATTTGTGGTCTGTTTTCTGCCACCACTATAAAATTGTATTTTAAGATGCAGAATCTATATTGTGTATTGGGTTATATGACTTCCACTTTATATACATTAAGACTGGATAACCTTTTTCTTGTACTCTTCATTGGTCAGCATGAGAGTTCATTTTAATTGGTTTGGGTTTAAAGTCCACTTTTTATGGGTATGAGCACTGAAAATTACTGCATACAAATTCCTCTACTGCTGTCCCAGACTGTCTCTTCCATCACTCATAATATCCTTCTTTCTTGGGACTGGAACAGATAGGCCAGAATAAACATTTTTGTAGGTGATGTTAGCATTTAAATAGCCAAAAAAACATTTTTTGAAATTGAAACTTCCTTCTGCTTTCTGCTGAATTTAATTCATGAAATTTCATACTGAGGCCAAGGCCAGTATCAAGCCTTTCCAGCAATGAAACTAAGGGATAAAAGGATCTGTCAAATTATTATCAAAAACTGACCTAGTCAGCAGCAAATCTAGGTCTGATAGCTTGGAAGATATCAACAACCAGCCCTAGAGGTGATTAACCAGTTTTGTCCAATTGGTGATTCTTAGTCTCTAAAGAGAGAATTGATGTTGTAGGCCCATGGTCTGGAACAGCGGTAACCATGGGCTTAATTCTGCATTTCTCAAGATGAAAGAATATAAATATTTTGCACCTAGTCATTTCTTGCATTAACTTTGTGCTGGACTACTGAAAGTTCACTCCTGAGCCATCACTTTTTAGTTGTATTTTCAGGATCTTGGAGCAAACTTACACGAGAGTCACCCTATGTGTTCCATTGCTTATGAAGGAAGTTAACATCAAGCACAGAGCTGACTTCTTGATACTTCTTGATACTTCACTGTGTTTTGATCTATCTTCTTGCAGCCACTGCATGACAAAGCAGGTGATTGAAATAGTTCTTCGCTAAATGCCTGAAGTACGTTCCTAGAATCCTATTCTGATTGATTTATTTTACTTGAGAAGTGAAATTTTAAAGAGAAGTAATCCTACAGTCCATACCATACCACTGCCCCTATGTTTGTAACACAGTTACTCTTTAGAAGAAATTTAGGTGTTCCATATGAGGGTAAAAAACAGGCCATATTTTGGGATTCCTGTCACCAGTTTGAACTCCCCTTGTTCAAACTTTGATTTCTGAGCTCTTCTGTTTTTTCCTCTGGGTTTCTTTTCAACTTGTTTCTCTGCAACATTTCTTACATTGCTGCTTTCTGCTTTTACTGTAGCCTTATCCATGTAGTATTTATGTCTTTCATAGTCATTTATCCTCCTGAAGGCCTCTGGGTTTTTTTCCTAGCTCTTGTACCTGCTTGATTTCTAGTTGCTAAATATATATCACATAGAAAATTCTAATTTCCCTCTTGTTCACAAATGAATACACAACGTAAATCTGACAGGCCATCTTGTTTAAGAAAACATTGCATAGAAAGGTCATTAAAAAACCATATCTTGATGACACAACTGGAATAAGGATTACTTCTACTGTACCACATACAGTTCCTTAAAGTCTGTAAAAATTTTAATAAAATATTAAGGGATACAGAATACTGCTATTTGTGCTGTGTGTTATTGATCGTGAGGTGGCAGGGACCAGCACTTTTCAGACACCTACGATATGAAGGGCCACCGATCTAGCAATATGCAAAATATATATTTAGATTTGTTAAATACAAACAGCATACTGAGATGGCCTGTGGATTCAAATGCTTCATCTCCCTTAATGTAATTTCCCTTCTGGTCTTTGCTGGTGTCAAATACTGCCCTTTGAGAGGCTGTAATTCTAGAGCATACAAAGCAGGACACCGGGACCTTACAATGCATTGCTTAGAAAACCTCTAAGTGAGAGGGAGTGAGAAATGGAAACAGTGATTTTGAAGTGAGAGAAAATAATTATTTGATACACAGTATTAATATAAAAATCTCTTTCAAATCCACTTCTGAATTTACTTCCTAAGTTTGCAACACACTAAATGGGACATACTGTGTTGTAACTAGAATAAGTCACTCAGCAGGGATTCTCCTGTATTAATGGGCCTCCAGCCTGCAGCATCAAGGCACAGGAACTTACTTAGACTATAGCAAAGCAATCTGTTGAGAAATCAATTTGGTTTTGCTGTGTTCCTTTGTAAGTCCAACATGCCACCCTTTTTCTTAGTTTTGTCAAGCAGAAGGGCAGATAATTCAAGATACATTTGTCTTTGAAGAAAGGAATCCACAGTTAGGTATTTGTAGCTGATTTATCCCCCACAAACCAAATTATAAATATATCTTCCAGGTTCTGAAATAGTTTTGTGGAGTATATTCTTTGACTTAGAAACTGAATAAGTTGATTTTGATGTTAAAAATGTGCCTTCTTCCTTCATGATTATCAGGTGATGGTTGTCTGAACAACACAGTAATAATAACAACAGTATTCCTTCCTATCTGCAGGACAGGTTGAGAGTATGCAAGATAAAACAAATATTTAATTTATAAATATAAATTAGCCCTTCCAGTATAATAAAATTCACAGTTAGCACTTTTAATGAATCTATCATACACATTCTGGTTTTTTATATTTCTGTTGCCTTTCTTTCCCCCTAGCAAAAGAGAAAAGTAAAATGTAAATTGCAAGGAAGACAGCAAAGGTGCTTGCACTTAGATGAGACATAAATATTCAAAACATCACACAAAAAGGAAATCTGAGCAGTTATCAAACAAGCCTAACTGAACATTTTGTAAGACAAACACTTTGTAATTACATCTAAAGCTATTCAAAAAGGTTTGACTGTTTCTGGGATTTAGTAGATCTTGCATTATTTCATTTTTTAATAACAATGCAGCAAATAAACTTTTCTCTATCACCCTTTTCTCTCATTTAAACATTGCTGTATGCAGAATATGGAAAGTCGTTGTCAAATAATTTTAAAGTTCAAGACATAATATTATTTTAAACTTAGGCTGACTAATAACATCCTTCAATCCTACCCTAGGGCAAAACAAACAAACAAGAAAGAAAGCACACTTGTGAACTATATTGCATGCTTCCCTGACTTTTACACAGTCCCTAAACCTGTTTTCACCTGTTCTTAAAATCAATCAAACCTGTGTTATTTTCAGTGAAATTGAATGCTTCTAACAAAAAAGAACAACCCCAATCCCCCCTCCCCAAAAAACCCAAACAAACCAAACAAAAACAAAAACAAAAAAAGAAAAAAAAGAGNATGCTAAATATTTTTAAAATATTTAAATCAGTGTTGACATACATATAAGTATATAATAAATTATTTTTAAAAAGTATTAAAATCCTGTGACACTTTTTTGTGAGCTGAAATTGCATGGTTGAGTGACTAATGAGAACCCAGGATCTGAAGTTCAGTACAACAAATGGTAGATGAAAGAATGAATATTTTGAAAAGATGGTTAGGAAAAGAGAAAGAGGGAAGGGAGGTGGAATTTTCTCTGTGAGCTTGCTGATCACTCTGAAACAAGTTTTACGTAACATTTATACAGTCTCATTTGAAGTACAAAGTGTATAGCAATAAACCCAAGCTTTAGATCTTTACGGATCTAAGCTACACAGGTTTGGAATGGTGTTTATAACAAATTCCAGTTATAAAGGCTTCACTGTAATTAGGCTTTAGTGTTTTCGTTTTCTGGCTTCTGCAAAAGTAATCATTAAAGTTATTCCCTTGGATAACTCTTTATTAGGTAAAACGCATGTATTATTTATACAGGAATTTAAAATCCTGAAGAAGCTGCACAAGGCATGGTACTCATGCTTGGTACTGCCTCCTGGTACACATATTTTTACTGTCACTTCCTGCATTATGTTATTGAAACCAGTTTGCTGGAGCACAGGATACCGATTCTTGCCAAAACAAAGAAAAGATAAGAAAATTGTGGTACTTTATATGGCCATAGACCATAATAACAACCATCACAGACAAGCTATACTTAACATACACCAAAGGCTGCATTTAATTATAGGAATCAAAGAAAACAGTGGGTAGTGAGCAGTCTGCTACTTCCACATAATATAGGAGAAGAAGATATTCTTTAAATACATAAGGAAAAGATTATTTTCAGGAACCATTTCAGCAGAATGCTAAAGGATATGCTTTAACATACTTGGCAAGAATGGCTTATTTTTCACAAATTTTGTTAATCTCTTAAGAGAATACTAGTAGAGGAACCATGATGTTGAGAAGGAAATCCCAATGCCAATCCAAAACCTATTTGCAGATGTTGCTTATTCTGTTAAAGATAGAATTAAATTGAATTATAAAGATGTGTATAACTCTCAGTATCTCTAGATGGTTGTTATGTTCACCATTATTTCACATATCATAATGGTTTAGTGTGCTTATCCGTAATTTTTCAAAAAAATTACTTTTTAGATTTTATTGTGGTGTGAGGCATCCCAGGAAGCCATGGCAACCTCTTCTGCCCTCACATGGATGCTCCATGCCTGGAAGTGTTCAAGGCCAGACTGGATGAAGCGCTGAGCAACCTGGTCTAGTGATAGGTGTCCTTGTCCACAGCAGAGGGGTTGGAACAAATGGATCTTTGAGGGCCCTTCCAACCCAGGCCATTCTATGATTCTGTGATGCTCAGCAGAAATTCTGCTGGCCTAGGAGGCCGATGGATAACTAAGATTTGAAAAGACATGACAGTACAAAAGACAGTATCTCTTGCATCTGTTTTTCTCTTCAAGGTGTTTAGGAAATAAAGGTTTTCTTTAAAGAGGACACATGATTTGTGTCAGAATGCAGCTTAAGCAATTGATAGATATTTGAAACTGTTTGCCAAATATTTTGGTCAAACAAGTGAAATACTTAAATGATTTGTTTCAAAAAGCTTTGAAAAGTAAGATAGAAAGCAACACTATACCTTTGTGTTAATTAATAAGATGAGTTTTGAATGTGGGTGGAATTCTGTTAGCACTTTCTTGTCCTGCCCTGCAAAAGAAGGCAGATCAGCCACTCTAAAACTCATTGAGAGAGATTAAGATGAATAGTTATAATTCTTAGCTTGTAATGTAGAGAAGATACTGTTATTCTGAGGTGGAATTTGATAAAATCATGTCCAAATTTTGGAAAGGAGGAAAGGCTCAAGGGCCCTATGTTGCAAAACATGGAAAATCTTAGTGATTTCTAAAAGTTAATTTAAAAAATAAACAAATAAATGTAAACTAAGTTTTACAACAAATGCAGGGTGTGGAACCTATAAAACTTTTCAAAACAAATCAGATACAGCTATATTTATGTTCAGCTTAAAGCAAGGCAAAAGTCATCCTCAGAGATATTACATTAATCAGATAAAATCACCTGTGTCACAAAAATCTGTAAACTGCTACAAAATAAGAGAAGTGTACTGATAGCTTGATATTCTTTGCTAACTATTCCTGGTAAGGAGTTAATTTTTCATTTATTTATTTATTTATATAAACAGTTATTGGTTGCTAATTAATGTAAATAGAAATAATTTTTTTTATTTCTACAACCTCCATAAATATATCATATGCTATATATGATATATAAAACATGTATTATTTATAACAAACAAAAATATGTATGGTTTTAAAGAGGTATCTAAAAATATTTCTTACGGAATGGTCCTTTAGTGCATGTATTATAAATATGTAAGTTGTGCAAACCTTGAAAAATAAACCAGCTTATTTTTTAGTGCTGGTTTTGGTATGCCAAATAGAAAAGTGGGGTTTTTTTCTCTTTTGAATAATCTTATAACTACTTGTGCTGTCAGTTGTTCATCACATTTTAATTTAATTATATGTTTCACAGTATCTTGGCTATAATCTTCAGGTCATGTCAAAAAAGGCAGGAAGGTAATTCTAAATTTGGACAGGAGAAAGACAGAAAAGTAACCAGTCCAATGTTCTGCCTGGATGACAATGCTGGAATCTTAGTAAGTTTTTTGCATCATTCAAAGGCTAAAAATGCTGACAGCATAAAATGAAAAATTTGTCTGAATTTAAATAGACCCTGAACCTGCAGGATCCTATCAGACTCTTTCAGCTAATGTAATGCCTGGGAAACCACTGTCAGGAAGAAGGTGAGGTCATTTCTACAACACTTCCTTGTCCCTCTGCAATAAAAAAGTCTTTACTTCTCATCAGATTTTTTACACTTTTTAATTTGGCTACTAAATGGGAAAAGTCTATTCCAAAATGCTGCAAACTAAAGGGAACAGATTGAGCGTGTCCTATGAAAACTAATACATGTTTTCACTTTTTCTCCTTAGGATTTACTCCTATTAAGTTTTGCACATATAAGAAAACAATTTTTTAAAAAATGTATGTGCTAAGTACCTAATCAGAAAAAATGTATTTCATGTTACTTAAATACACACCTACTGCAGTACTTATGATTCAAAAAATTATTTCAAAATGTAAAAGCCAGCAACATTGCTAAGTATTTAAACTAGATAGATTTAAAAACAAAAAAATACACTTAAGTAAGTGCATGGATGCCTTAGCATTAAAGCTCTTCATAATTTTGGCAAATGCAAAAGAATATTCACAGAAGTGTTAAAACTATCAATATATAATACTGACGTATGTTTTTCGTACAGGAATGTAATGAAAATAAATAATGGAGTTACATTATTTTTTTCTGCAAGTCTCAGTGTAACTACTTCATCACTTCGAGTCAGTGATTCAGTGACTAATAAGTCCCTTGAAATTCTTCTGTATGCTCCTTATATTTTAGATCCATACCTTCCATATATAGAAAAACTATTTTAACATGCATTGAAATAAATATTACTGAAAAATAAATACAAAAACAAATGCAGAACTAGGAAGCATATGCTCTGTCTGTCAGAATAGCACTCCAATTAGCAAATTAACATCCCATCTGTACTTAGCAATAAAATATTTAGCAGAGACAAATTGAAAGACACTTTGTGTACAAAGATCCAGAACTTAGAGTTTAAGTTTGGTGCATGAAGGTGAGTATTTATCTGGATTTGAGAATAACATTCATTTTCTCCCATGAAAATTTTAACACTGTGACAGCCATGTCAGAAGGTAAAGGTAGAATGGGTATAAAACGTAGTCCAAGGCTTTAACGGGTTTAGTGAAGATTCCATTTTTTTGTCCATAGAAGAAGATAATTACTCTTGCCTGGTTTTAAAATAACAATTTCTTCAATTTAGGTTTTTCAAAAAATAGTGAGAACGCAAATCGACATGAAAAACCATAAAAAGTGTGGGTCAGATCATTCTATTTTTTCCTTTCATGTTTAATTTTTTTCCAATAATTTTCTACATTTAATCAAAATGGGTGTACTTATTTTCTGTGTATGTTTGAGACTTCTCTCATTCAGTTGCCCCTGTTATGAACAAGTTACGGTGAACTAGAAAAACAGATACACCTTAAAAATAGTAAATTATTGCATGCATTCTGGTTTTATTGCCATAAGGTGATAGTTCAGTACATACCCATTTGGTATATAAAATGCATAATTTTTGAGAGCTTTCTGTATCATTGCACTTTATTTGAAAACCTGACAGGAGATACATGCTGATCTGTACGGCCAAAGTAGAAGGCTTGCAAAAAACAAGACGCCATTCTACAGAAGCTTTTAGTGAATAAATTATACACAGGAAAATGAACCTCAAAATTTCCTGGGTTTTAAGCAACATAAAACCTGTGTTTTATTAATTGCTTGTGACAAATAGCCCTTTTCCTTCTTCTTCACAGTTTCACACAAAGAGATGTCTTTAGATTGTACTGTGCAGCATGCACTCTCTAAAGAAAACACACAGAAATACAAGAAGCGGATTGGCAGCAAATGGAACCCAGGCTGTTGACATCCTCTAAAAAAGCAAAATGAAATTTTATTTTTTTAGAAGACTTTTAGTTTTCTTTTAGAAAAGAAAAGCTTAAAGGCTGCGTTTTGTTGTACTGATGATGTAAAATGGTTGTTTTTTTATCAGCTCAATGGCAGTTTCATAAATTAGCACAGCAACCAATCTGCAGAAGCCAGTGACACTGACTGGTCATAAAATATCAGTGTGGGCATGTTCATAATATGCTTCCAAGCTCAGAGACAAACACCACTTAAGACAACAGTTTCTGGGCCATTCTTGGTGTAGCTGCAGAAGGTGACATATCCTGTTAAATAACATTATATCTAATTATAGCTGGATATGGATACATGTGAAAGTTAGGATATTTATAACATATAAAGCCAGAACATTTTTCCATGGATTATAGAGAGAACATGATGGGATGGAGGAGAGGAGGGATTGAGGGAGAAAGGGAAGCAAAACAGGACACACTTTCTCTTCAGTCATTCTATGTCATCTTCTTTTTTTATTAAGTTGTCCAGTCTTCCTTTGATTGTATACAAACTCTTAGTCCTTGCAGAGCAGGTTTTTCTCTTGTTTGGTGCTTGTTTACTTTATTCAGCTTCTGGTCTTTATTATACTCCTCACTACATTTTATGCAGAACTACTACCTACACTATAGCTGCTCTCCCTGTATTCACACACCTTAACATAATACCTGCTTATGAAAGTGTATTTCTTTCCTTCTGACCACTTCTCCAACTTGCCAAAGCCATTTTCAATGATAATGTTGTCCTGCAGTGGTCTTGCACCCTCTTCATATTAGTAATTTTTGTAAATCTGTTAGACAAGCCTCTATTTCATGTTCTATTTGATTAGTTGAAAACCGTGAGTGTGTATGGGCATTTGAATCATAAAGTTTGCACTCACCTTAACAGCTCTTTCATCTAGACCCAGTTTCTACAGCTTCTTTATAAGAATGCCATCTCAAAAGAATATTAAACATCTGCTGCTTTTCTTTTTTCTTCATGGCTTCTTTGCATATTTATCTCCAAGGATGCCGCCTTGGAAAGAAATTAAACTGATTTGATAGATTTTGTTCATAACATATGCATGCTAGCTAGTTACTTGTCATCTCTTTGATATCTTCTAAGAGCTTATAAACAGTTTGGCTATTATTTCAGCAACACATTTGCCCTTTCCTAGCTTCAGTGATGAAAGAGATAAATTGTGAAATGTGGAGTGTTTTGAAATGAAAAATACTCTGATTTGCGATCATGCTGTTGTAAGACTTTCTTTTCAATTGTCTTTTCTAAGGCTTGGACTTGCCTCAGCCAACAATACCCTAGGCAACATCTGTGCTTTAATTCCTTGGGTCTCGTTGTGTTCTAAGACCTTGACCACTTTTAATGGATTCAGTCTGAAATCATAAAAAGTCTGAGACGGACAGAAAACTTGAGCAAATACAAAACTATCTCCAACCCAGAAAATGCTGACACTTTCCTCCCTTTATAGCCATAGAATGATAGAAAGGTTTAGGTTGGAAGGGACCTTAAAGATTATCTAGTTCCAACTGCCCTGCCATGAGCAGAGACTCCTTCCAACAGACCTGGCTGTTCAAATCCCCATCCAACACAGCCTTAAACATTTCCAGGGATGGGGCATCCACAGCTTCTCTGTGAAACCTCTTCCAGTGCCTCATGTCCTGCACAGCAAGGATTTTTTTCCTAATGTCTGATCTAAACCTACTCTTTTATAGTTTGAATCTAATCCCACTTGTCCTGTCAATACATGCTCTTGTACATAGTCTCCCTCCATCTTTCTTGTAGACTCCCTTCAGCTATTGGAAGGTCACAGTTCTCATGAGACATTAAATGTTGCCACAGTTTTCAGGAGACTGATAATAGGAAACAAAAAAAAAAAGACAGCTTATTGCATGAGCAGCATCGTGCTTGAAACATTCAGGAATCTCAAGAAACTGTGAAGAGAAAAAGATTATAACACAGTGACTAAAAACTTACTCTTCTCCAGAGCACTTTTAACTGACATAAAACTGTTTAAAATTAATGAAAGGTAGATACTGCTTGTTGTAATTGCATTGCCACCAAATTAGAACACAAATTCCAAATATTTTGAAAATCAAAATAAATTTTTAAAAAACTTAAGTACAAAATACATTTAAGAATACAAAAAAAAACGGAAAATAATTTTAAAATTAATGGTGACAGACTAGCAGAGAAAACAGTCAAAACATCAATACTTTAATGTTCAATAAAGACAGATATGAATCTCATATGCATAGGAAGTATATCTAAAATAAGGAAATGATCAGGTAAACTGAGAAAACTCAGGGTCACCCATTCTACCTCCATTTTGGTTTTACAACACATAAAGTATTGCATTAAACTTTTATTCACCATAAGGACAAAAAAATATGAGCTCACAGGAGAATAGCTCAGGTTTAATTCCAAGGCACTGTTCTTAATAGGCTATAGGACTGGTAGAGAAGGCATGCTATATCTCATTAAAATTTGTCTTGCAATATTTATTGACTTTGGAAAAAAATTTGCTCCTACACATAGTAAAAACTGTGACAGCTCAAGCACGCTCTTCAGAATAGTTAAAGGCTAAGAAAGTATGCAGTACACATTCCCCTATTCTATTCTCCAGATCAGGCTTTACCTCCTGATCATTGATCTAGCTTTACTTGGGATTACCATTATTGTATTGCTAAAGCAGTAAAACTTAAACCTAACCTAAAAAAAAAAATCAAACTGTAAAACTAAGCTGGTGTATATCTGAACATTTTATGGCAGAGTGATACATCATTGTTTTTCTTTTCAAAATATACTCTAAGTCAGATTTTTGCAAAATATCCCTTTTCCCTTACAGGAGTTTCTTATGAAATTGCCAAAGATTGAGTTCAGGTTTTTTATTTTTTTTAAAGTACTGGCTTGTTATTAAAAAAATAATTATTAAAAACTGTGAAAAATGCAAATGAATCTTTTTTTTAAGATAACAGTAGGCTGGAAGAAAGAAAGATTTGGAGGGCAATTTATTTTCTCCTTGCTCTAAAATTTTCTGTGGTGGAGCAGATAGAAATCAATTTTCTGAAAATATTACAGCAGCTAATGAAAAATAATGTAAAATACTGTACCTTTTTTTCATTTGAGAATTGGTATGAACCATTTGGCAGGTGTTGGCAGCTACAACAGACTGTTAAGCTAATCAAAGCATTAGAGGAATATCTCTCCCAGTAGAATCAAGAACTTCAAAAAAGTCCATATTAAAATATTTGGTCACTGAAAAGTATTTATACTTACTCATTTTTCTTCTGAATTTAAAATATAATAAAAAAAATCACAACCCAAATACATTTCTAATTCCTTTTGCACTGAAAATGTCAAAGCAAAATTGACATTTTGACTTTATTTTCAAAAAACAGACACTTTTGATGGAGTGTTTTCTCAGACAAGGAGCATGATGAATTCTGTATACACTCATGAATAGCTCTAACTGACAAAGTCTGATTTTATTTTTCTATAGAAAAGAAAGAAACAGAAAATATCTTGACTTGTGTTTGAGATTTGTTAGTGCCTATTTAAAGACTTTTGCTTTTTCCATCTGTATGTGAATTATCTAGTTATGCATATTAATATTATATATATTAAAGGGTCTAACGTATCACAGTGTGAGTATCTACTGCAGTTCACTGTGTCTGACAGCTAATGTCCTCCCATTTCTGAGAAGTTGATTAACAATAAGCAAGCACATCAACAAAACACTTCAAGGATATAAAACATCACTGACAAAATGACAGGAAAGCTGTAATTCAGAGCATTATCTCCATCCCAATATTTGAAAAACAATAAAGGAGCAAGAATTATTATTTCCAATCAGAATCAGGGGGGAAATAAAAAGTGCAAAATCTTAAAGGAATATCAACAGGAGTATTACACTGAATGGATCCTAACTATTTGATGTATCTTCAGTTAAAAGATAAGTTGAGACAACTAGGTTGAACTGGATTTGCCAAAACTTGCAAACCCCATAAAAGTTAGGCAAGAGGAAACGCGCACGCAGGCATTTTTTTTTCCCTTCTTGCTTGTTTGTTTCATCTGTTATGAACCCTTGGGGTGCATAAATAATACTTTGTTTGAAGAAGTTATGTTTGAAATCTCTTTAATCATTCTCTGTCACAGGCCCCCATAGGAAAAATTGTCTCTCAGGTTTATAGAGTAAACAGGAGATTAGAGTCCTAATATTCAGTCTGAGGGGTAAAATCATGTAGTTTCTCCTTAATGAAAAGTTAACAAAAAGTATCTATAGTAACAGTTAATGAAAGGAGCATAATGAAGCACCTAAACTAGAAGCAGTCACAAATAGGGTAAAGAAAAAATGAAATAAACACAAGATGAAAAATGCCTTGCTCCATAAACAGCTATACTTACTAATGAAATAAACCAATACTCAACACAGCACATGAGAACAATAAACTAGACACAAAGCACTTTCATTGCAGATTTAGATAATGTTGAAGAACAATATTTGGGACAACAGATATTTTGCTGATGACCTAATTACAAAAACAATATTACATCTGATACCACTGCAAGATTCTTTTTAAAAGCCACTAGGAAGAAACAAAGCAATTTTGGTCATCAGAATATATAAAACCCCACACAGCTTACACTATACTAAACAAACAAGAGAGGTTGTCTAAATACCTGAATCCCAGAATTTATGTGGGATTGGGAACACAGACAACCATATCCTGGACTACATAAAAAGAATTGTGATCAGCAGGTCAAGGGAGATTCTGGCTTTGGTGAAACCCCGTCAGAGTACTGCATCAAGCTCTGAGGCTCCCAGCAGAGGAAATATGTGGACCTACTGGAGTGGGTTCAGAGAAGGGCTGCAAAGATGATCCGAAGACTGTAGCATCTCTCCTTGGAAAACGGGCTGAGGAATGGCAGTTGTACAGCCTGGAGAGGAGAAGGCTCCAGGGAACCTTACAACAGCCTTCCAGTACCTAAATGGGGCCCAGGTAGAAGAAGGCTGGAGAGGGGCTTTTCACAAGGGTGTGTAGTGACAGCAAAACAGGGAATGGCTTCAAACTGAAAGAGATTAGATTAGATATTAGGAAGAAATTCTTTTCTGTGAGGGGGTGAGGCACTGGAACAGGAAGTTCTTTTGACTGGCTGGTTAAAAACAACAAGTCATAGCTTGAAGAAGAATCACCATTTTCACAGAAGATGGGTGAGCCCATATCAAGGTTTTAGTTTACTTAAGTTCAACAGAGAATGAATAAGAATGGAATGTGGTGCAGCAATTTCTACTGTCTGCTCTAAAAATCTATTCTTTCCTTTACAAGAGGAAACAATTAAAGAAGAAAAAATTAAAGTGCTCTAAATAATAGAGCAAAGTATCTCATAAATTTTTTACATTGTGAGCCACTGCATTTGGATTATCTAACTTGTCAGGTGGAGAAAACAGAGGAGCTGTAAAAAAATTTAGAAGCATGTCAAAAATCACTGATGTCTGATTTTCATAGAACAAATAATGACAAAAAGAGTATGCACTTTTCAGAACTATCTCACTAGACACTGAATAAAGTAGGTAGAAATTAAATAGAAGTGGGGAGATTTCAATGATATAAAGAAAAATGAAGAAGAAATGAACATCATAGAATATCATCTTCTCTGTAAGCCCCAGGGAGAGCCCTCCAGTACCAAAGAATTGTTGAAAGCTGTGGTGGGTTGATCCTGGCTGAACACCAGGTGCCCACCAAAGCCACTCTATCACTCCTCAGCTAAACAGGGGAAAGAAAATATAACAAAAGGCCTGTGGTTTGAGATAAGGGCTGAGAGATTACTCAGGGATTACTATCACAGGCAAAACAGACTTGGTTTTAAGTTTTATTGTCAGCCAAATAAGAGTTGAATAATGAGAACTAAGGAAAAATATGAAAATCCCTTCCCTTCCCCTTCCCCTTGCCCCTTGCCCCTTCTCCTTCT
>VXAZ01010060.1:191702-236409 GCA_013399875.1 Gymnorhina tibicen
TCTTTTTCTTTTTCTTTTTCTTTTTCTTTTTCTTTTTCTTTTTCTTTTTCTTTTTCTTTTTCTTTTTCTTTTCCTTTTTCTTTTCCTTTTTCTTTTTCCTTAAATATGAGTATATAATGTTTGCAACTACAGAAAGGGGTGCTTGATTTAAGGTCTTGCCTGAAGATGGCAAATTGGATTAACAATCTAAAGATTTACATGAGAACTGTTATTTATCTTAGATTATTAAAATTCTGCAGGAACAGAAATGAAAAAAGATAGTTTTGTTTCTTTGATAATATGAAGAAATTAAACTGGGTTCTTGCTTGCCTAGTGACAAAAAGAAAGTAAAAGATTGTTGCTCCTTTAGGCTGTTTAATTAACCTTTTATTCTATCTTCAAGTCAAGCAACCTTGTAGAGGTGTGCATGTGTCTAATTGGTTAAATAATAGAAAAGGCTCTGTTGTGTAAGAACTGAGTTGTTGGGGTTCTTTTAAAATTAAAAAAAAAGGAGCAGGGAATGTTGCCTTTGTATATGCATTGCTAACACAGTACAATAACAGAATTTTACATATCCTGATTGAGACCTCCTTCGCAAAGGTAGGTGATAGGAATTTTATGGTAGTCTTCTTATAGAAAAAGTGTCAAAGAATTGGAAAGGAGATTAAAATGTGTGACGTGATAGAGCATTTTTTTTCTCTCTGCAACTGAGATGGTCTATTTTTAACTCAAATCAGAAACACTCTTTACAAATAACATTGAAGCACTTCATTAGAATCAGATAAATTCGTCTTAAATGAGTGTTGCTAAGCAAGAATGAACTTCAAATATAAATGACTCAATGAAGAGTTTAAATGTTGTTAGATACTGTTCTTAATTCATTCAGAATCACCAGCAAGTGTTACACAGTGTGTTTCAGGATTTGAAACATTTGTTCCATTTTTCACTAAGGAAATATTTCTTGTTTCTGGGGAACTATTGCCAGCCTGCACACTCCTTCTGGAGCTTTGTCTTTCAGCATTTTTCAGTGTAAACATTAATTTTACATTTGTCAATGTAAACATTAATTAAGAGCTTTGGCACACAATTAAATCATTGATTTGCCCTCCTAGATTAGACAGTCTATGATCTTTCTATGACAAAATTATTTGCATATTTGAATGCCTTGTTTTTGGGACAGCATTTTAGTATTTTGAATATCTCAGATTATGAATAGGCAGCACACTACAGGCCCCCTTTTTCCAAATATATAGTGTTGGGCAGGATTAGAATCAACCTTCTGACTTTGATCAGCAACTTCATATTCTTGAAATAAAAGTATTTTTTTCTTTTTGTACCGCAAATCCTGTATCATCATTATGACTTTGAGTTTGCCATGGTTGTGATTCCAAGGACACAAGCTGAAGCTTTATTTTGGAAAATTTTGTAATAAAAAGCTCTGGTATGTGCCTTTTTGACCTGTCTTCTACTGAACATGACTCCTGGAATTTTTACATATTTGACTTAGTTTTGGCGGGTTTTGTTTATTTTGTGCCTTTAAATAGTGATTATTTAGAGTGCCAAGTTGAAGAACAAATCTAGCCAATAACAAAAGCAGCACTCCCTTCTCCCTCTTTTCCTTTTTCTCTTGTCCCTTTTTTTCTTCCCTTTTTATTTTTCCCTTTTTCCCCTTTTCTGTTTCTCTTTCCCATTTTTCCTTTCCTTCCTCTTGTAACATCTACAAGTTTGTGTTTAGTGTATCTGAGCAATTTTCACCAGTACTTTTTTCTCCTCCCAAAGTCAGTTTCACATCACACTATTGTCAGCACAGTTTCTCATTCTTTAATTCTTGCATGAGTGTTAAGGGATGAAGTGTAACTTTTAATTTAGAAAAAATAAATAAACAAAATATATAATTTTGAGTTGTTTGCTTGTATTATCACAACTAATCTTAAACAATTAGGACCTTTGCATTCCTTTTCCCTTGGCTACCTTCATTATTTTTGTTCTTGACATCTTCTTTCAGTCTTCTCTCTGTGCTAATGTGAATTTCTGCCTACTTTTGTGTAAATGCATGTAAATTCATATAATAAAAATTGATGTTGATAGGACCACAAGTTAAAGAAATCAGGAAAACTCTTCTTTAAAAAAAATTTATTTCTAGCATTACATAATTAAGTCCCTAGTCTCAGGAGAAGTTAAAAAACATCCTGAATTACCTCCATGGTGTTTGATTACAAAAACGTGAAAACAAACAAAAAGCTATGAACAGAATCTGCTATGGTAAAAATATTATTTTAAGAGCAATTTCTGTATAAATACAATATGCTGAACAAACTGGAAGAGTGGTTGCATCTCATAACTAGCCTCGCTACTCAGTTATTTCTACTTTACTGTTTAACTCATTTGCTTTCCCATAACTGAGTCAATAATGTGACCTAGGCAGTCACACAAGGCTGAGTGGAACTCTCTGACTTTCCCTCAAAATCTCTGTACAACACTGTCTTGGAAAAGTGGCCTGCAAATGCAACACAGTCAGAGAGGCTCATTCTTCTTCCTGGTACACTTTAGAGTCAGCAGCTGAAATGATGGAGAGTCACTGCACTGCATCTGGTCTTCCCTAAATGTGACAATGTGACATTCTCTTCTATCATCAATCTGACCCAACCCAGTCGGGGCCTGATGACGCTCAACATTAGGCTGGAAAGTGGAAGGCAGAAGGTAAAAGCATGTTTGTGACACTGCTCCGGATATTCAAAACAACTCACACAATCTGTTGTGCCGATACTATGCAATAGTCTCAAATGTGCCGTTTGAGATGATGGTGAGATATACCATATTGATGGCAAAATTTGGAGAAGCCTCCTTGCCCATATTAAGCAACAACATGATTCTGAGACTTTTCTACTCTGAAAAAATTGCAGTCATTGTCATCATCATCATCATCGTCATCATCATCATCATCATCATCTTGGTTTACAGAAGAAGAAAAAATGGTTTTGGTCTCCTGCTGCTGTAAAGCCTGAGAGTTGGTCACAACACTAATACCACCATCCTGACAAATGCTGAGATATTGCCTTGTAAATATATTTGTTGTGCACCACCCACATTTTTGAAGAAAAAGTAAAGAGACAGTTAGGCCACTTTTTCATCTTCATCATCTTCAGTGCTGATCACTTCAATCTCTAGTAGATTCATTGTCATTTCCACCATATGGTTGAGTTGTTCAACCTTGGATTTGTTTTATACAGTAGATATTAATTGCTGCTGCCTAGGCTGTGGGACTGGAAAGCTTACCTTGAAGTCCATTTTATCCACTAAATTTACAATAATGAAACATTAAAATTTTGAATACATAAAAACTAATCATTGGTGTTGACAAAGGATCACTGAATGTCTGCTTCAGCCTTGTATGTAATTTTAAATTCGATTTCATTTTAATTATGTATGAAATTACAACGAAATGAAACAGATGAAACAAGCATATAGGGGCATTACTTGCATGCTGTTTTGGTATTTATTTTTTATATTTGCAGTAGATTATTAAATCATAATAACTTGAAAAGTATTTTATACTGATGTCACGTTCTTGGTTGTTACATAGTCTGCTTTTTCATACAGCTCCTCTGAGCTACTGGATAACAAGGCAGAAAAGATTCTCTAGCTTCACCAAATTATTTCGTCTGCTTAGATATACAGTTGACATCTTTCTGTGAAAGTCATGAACCTCAACTGGAAATGAAGAAAAAAAGCTTTCACAACAGCAAACACTTGGTGCTTTAAATACTAGGCTTCTGGAAGCAGCCTAACAATTAATTTTCGTATTATTAATTTCTTAGTGAAATCAATCCATGAGACTTGTAAAAGAAGAAAAAAAATACATTCACGTATCTTCATGCATGTTTATGCATTCCCTAATGACCAGATAAATACAGAAGGATGGGGTCACCTGTGAAAATTTCTCACACTGTTTGCTTGGAACGTTTGCTAGCAAGAGTCTGAAGGAGAGCAGCTGACAAGTAACTTTTTGTTTAATACACCTAACCTTATAAATCTATGCCTTCAGATACCAGGAGGCAGAATCTGATTTTTTTTGCCTTCCTTTCCTCTTCACCTAGAAATGTGTCTGGTAAAACTTTTATAAGAAAAAAATCCAAGTTCCTTCATTCCAATGTGAATTTTGTAATTTTGCTTCCAAATAAAACATTTGATTTTCTGGATTTGTTGTTGTTGCTTGTTTTTGGATACCACACTAATGAGGTCTCTTTGAATCCTGAATTCTTGTGAAGAACACCCAGCACACTGTATAGTCTTCACACAGGCTGAAATGTTGAAATGTTTTTTCTAAATTAAAAAGAATATGAAGTTCTCTCAAAACTGAAGTAAACACTACATATATAGGCATCGGTAATCAATCTGGATTTAAATAACAATTCTATGACTACTTTTATTTTGGAAATGAAAAGTATCTATCTTCTCATCTTTAACAATCTGTTAGATTTGCGTGGGAAATGTTTGGTGTGCTACCTGTGTGTGCTGATTTGGTGTGCTACCTGTGTGTGCTTTCTTACCACAGTTGCTATAAAACTGAAGAAGGTCCTTCTGAGACAAGAAAGGTTTATTCTTCGTGTCATTTGGAACTCAAATTCTAACAGGTTTTGGAATACGCATAAAGAAACATGAATATTTTTCATTGTTTTGATTTTAAGCTTTAATGCAGATAGTGAATACCGTAGTTATTCACTGGGTATATACCAAATTACTGTAGATGGACCAAGGCAGATTTTCAAGCTCTCTCTATAATACTCCTAGAAAGTCCATTTACTAGCATGGTATGTGCAGAAATTTTATGGAACAGAAGAAGCCCATCAATGCAAATGTGTGGCTAGCTCACACCCGCTTAAATCAGAATAGGAAAGTAAAATGGAAAATGGCTTCTTTGGAGCTAAGATGGAACACAGACATTTCACTGTTCCATCTGTGGTACACAAATTCCAAATAATTGAGCTTTTAAACTCCTGCTGTGTTACTGTCTGTTGTTGGAAATTCCCACATCTCTGCATACACCATTAAAATTTCCATTAGCAAGTTCTCTACTGGAAATTATCAGGTGTTTCTTGGTCATAACATTCTTCTTTGGGGCTTTATCTGGTAATCTTTTATTACTCGGTTTCTGAATCATAGTAATTTGACCAGTCTATATGTGACAGCATCTTATTCACAACTTCATTACTAAATTAGAAGGAATAGAATAGTTTCTGAAAGACAATGTCTCGTTTAGTAATAACTTTACTATTCCAGTATTATGTAATGTTTTAATAAAAAATGTGGAAAACAGTTGGCTGTTGTTTATTAGTGCAGCAGGGTTGTCCTGTGCATGAAAAACAGTGCATTTACCTTAAAAGAGTATTCTTACTTTTCCGTCCTTATTCTGACTAAAAAAACACTTCTCTTGTTTTTTTCTCCCTTTTGTTCATATCCTCGTATTCTGGGTTAGACAAGAGATTACTTATAAATTACAAAAGTTCTGACAAGAAAATATGAACAATCTGTTTTCCCCAATGATTTATGAATGACAAGAGTGTCCTGACTGCACTGAAGTCTAAGTCTCTGAGTCCAGAATCTTATGTCATGTTTATGACAATGCGTCCATATTAAGGATAGGGTGTCTTATGTCAAGTATGGTCACAGAACTTTTAAGTCATAGAGCAACCCAGTTTCGAAAGGACCACAAAAAACATTCTTGTCCAGCCTATCATGGTAAAGGGAGCCTATATGAAGTTATCTAGCACACTTCAACTACATCTTGAAAAGGTGCAGGGATGGCAATTTACCACATACCAGGAGATGATGTTCCAGTTATTGATGGTTCTCACTGTAAAAAATTTCTTTCCTACATCAAGATGAAATTTCTCCCAGTGTAACTTATAAGCTTTTCCTCTTGTCTTTTCCATGTGTCCCCACCTAAAGAGAAAGCCTCCATCCTCTTTGTAGATGTCTATCATTTGCAGTGTGCCCTGGCCGGCCCCAGCCAGCAATACCTATGGAACCAGCAGGTGCATTGGTCTGATACCCACAGAGCCCAAGAGCGGTACCCAGAGGGCTGTGCAGGGTATGCAGACACCGCCATCTCCTCCCCCTTTCTCCCCTATATTTGGTTTCCCCTCTAGAAAGTTCCCTGTTACTCGATCCCCCATTAGCCCATGTTCACCTCCCCCGCCTCCCCCTGTTACCATTGGTTCTGTACCTTGCCTTCCACCTCCGTAATGCCCCATTTGGTTATCGCATTGGTTGTTCTGTGCATTCCCCTCCCATGTTGTGGGGGTAGGAAATACCACGGCACGGGCACTGTTCCGTCTTCTTCGCGCCTATCCTTGTTCAGTAAAGTTCCTCCTGTTCAACTACGAAGAAGTCCCTCCGCCTCATTCCTACCTCCTTGGCGCGACCTCCCCATCGGTGGGTTAGGTGGACCCGAGCTGGAGCTCCACCTAACCACCGACCCCTCCCTCGTGCCCCCGCGAGCGGCTCCGTCACCCCCTCCTGTGCAGGTGGGTACTCGGCGCTTGGTCAACTTCGCTAGCTGGACAGATAGCGCTGTAGCACCTATCAAATACTGGAACACTTGGATGTGATCCCCCCAGAGCCTTCAGGGACAAAAACCTAATTCCATCAGTCTTTCCTCATAGAGCTGTCTCTCCAGCCTGCCAGTCATCTTTGTGACTCTCCTTTGGTCCCTCTCCAGGCCATCTGCATCTTTTTTTTAATTGTGGGGACCAGAACTGGACACTACTCCAGGTGCAGCATGGCAAGCACTGACTATGTTGGGATTATCACTTCTCTCTCTGTGCTATTAATACCCCTGCAGATGTGTTTGCCTTCATTACTGCAGTGGTACTCTGACTTGTCCATCAGGGTCATCAGAGCCCTTTCAGCAGGGCTGCTCCCCCACCGCACATCATAACCTGTACTGGGCTCCTTGTTTGTGTCATCCCCGGTGTGGGATTTCACACTTTTCTTCCTTAAACTTCATTCTCTTCTTGCTGTCTCACTCTTGCAATTTGTCCATGTCCCTCTGTAAAATATCTTCCCTTCTGATTGTTCTGGTCTTTGCTAGGATAGAAATTTTCTTCTTCCTAACTGGTATCATGATGTTATTTTTCATTTAGTATGAGAATAATGATGATGACATACTGATGTTTTGGTTGTTGTTAAGTAGGACTAACCCTGTGTAAGTCAAGGACTCTTCAGCTTCTCATGCCCTGCCACTGAGAAGGCTGAAGGGCCACAAGAAGCTGGGAGGAGACACGGACAGAACAGCTGACCTGCACTGGCCACAGGGATGCTCCATGTCATAGAACATCATGCTTAATATAAAAACTGAGGGGAACTGGCTGGACATCTGTTAATGAGTGGTGAACAAGTGTGTTGTGGTGGCTAAGTCCACTTTACACCCCCCGTGTTACTACAAAGTGGTCTCAACCCATATCACTGTGCCAGAAAGTTCTCGCTTTACTGAGACCCCATTGGTCCCTGGTCCTCTCCCCCCTCCCCTCCCCTCTTCCATTGGCCCCTGTTATGTCCCTCAACCTTGCCTCTACCCCCTAGCCCTCAGATTATTGGTTTCTGATACTCTGCCTGCCCCTGGGACCCTTTGGTTCTGTGTTCTTTGCCTCTGTTCCCTTTGAGTGCGTTGGTTCCAATAAACACCTCAGAACTGCACGCAGAGAACCCCTCTCGCCTTTTTGTCTCTGGTTGGCGCTTAGCCTGTGTGTGTGTGAGTGGCTGCTCATGCCCACTTGCGAGGGTGAGATCGTGTGCACGCGTGGGTGCTGGCAGAGCGCCGCCTAAGCATCTCCACGAGGGACCCTGCGGAAAAAACGTGGCACCGATCCATCGACACCTACACCACAATACAAGTGCATTGTGCATCAACTGTTTTGTATATTTTAGTTATTTTATCATAATTATTACCATTTTTTTTCCTGTCCCGTTAAACTGTCTTTATCTCAACTCAGCAGTCTTCTCACTCCTACACTTCTGTCTTGGTTTAAGGCAATTTAATGCGTGGACACCTGAAAATTAATTACCTCCCGTTTACATTTTAACCATTCCCCTTTCACCAGTAAGGAGAGATGAATGTAAGAAGATCCAAATGAAAAAATAAGTTTACTAAAAAATGAAAGAGCAACAAGCAAAAATTACAGCAATAATCACTTGATACAAAGGTGCTGAATTCTCATGGACTGCCCAGGAACAAAGGAAAAAAATGGTGGAGAAGGCTCTCCCCCAAGATGTCACCCTCCATAGATGTCCACACAGTCTTAGAGACAAAGGCAAAATGGCAAGCAAGCCCCCCTCTCCCGACCACAGGTGGAGAGAGAGAACAAAAAGAGAAAATCAACATAGCAACCAAACTGCTGTGATTGCAAAAACTCCGTTTTCCCTCAAACAACAGGGAACAAGGACAAAAAAAAGAATCCTGGAGTCCAAAACCAGTCAAACGCCTCCCCTGAGATGTTTGCTTCACACAGCTTCACAGAGTCCCTCTCTCTCTCAGTAGTGGCAGCTCTGTCAAGCAATGGTGGCTGGAGAATCCTTGTGCCTGGAGAACTTGGGAACTGGAGAACTTGGGAACGAGAGAACTCGGGAGCTGGGGCAGTGGTGAACCTCTGCACATCTGGTGGCGGCAGTTCCTGCTGCAGACAGGTATTGAGAAATACACTCTGAAACAGTTGTGGATTGCAAAATGCAGCTTCTCAGGTTAGATATGACACCTTTTTTAGGTGGAGGTGGGTTATCCAGGACACCTCTGTATTCTGTCTCCCATCCTGCTGAGGCACTCGTCTATGTAACCACCCAGTTTCAGGTCATCAGAAACTTGGCAAAAGTGCTTTCCATCCCATCATCAAGGTCATATGTGAAAGCACTGAATAGACATGGGGCCCTCTGTCAAATCCTGGGAGAGCCAGATTTGGGCAGGTTGCCAGTCTGATTAAAAGCTTTTGAACACCATGCTCTGAACACAGCCTGTTAGCTTGTTTCCTATCCATTTCACAACCATTGAATCAGTCTGTATCTTGAAAGCTTTTCCAGGAGAAGGCAGTGGGAAACTGTTAAATGTTTTGCTGTAGTCCTTGCAAGAAACATCCACTACTCTCCCTATGTTAAGAGATGTGATCAGGTTAGTCTGGCATGACTTGATTTTGTTAAACCCATACAGGCTTTTCCCCATTGCCTCTTTATTTGTTTTCTAACAACTTTAGAGGAGGAGTTGTTTCATTCCTTTACCAGGTATTGAAGTAAGGTTACTGAGCCTGTCATTTCCTGGTCCTCTTTTGAGTCCTTTTTGTAGACGGATGTGACATTTGCCTTCTTCCAGTCATGAGGGGCATCCCTTGATCTTCACAGCTTATCAAGTGTTATAGGCAGTGGTCTTGAAACAGTGCCAGCCACTTGTTTTGACACCTTGTGGTAGATTCTGTCTGGGTCCATAGATTTATGTGGGTTGTGTCCTTGCAAGAGATCACAGCTCTGTCTGTCTTCCACCACCAGTGTGTCAATGTAGGCGTCATAGCCTCTTGTTTCTGTGATCTAGGGTCCAACAGCACCGACAAAGACAGAGGCAAAGAAGATACTGACAATCTCTCTCTTGTCTGCAGTATTAGTGAAGTTTCCCTGCCTGTTTAGTAATGGACCTTCTACATAAACTGCAAATCCACCTCCTATTTATTTCCTATTTTACTGAAAGCGTTTGTAGCCATTCCAGTTGTGAGCTTTCCTACCAAGTTTCTATGATTTCTGTGGTATTCATAACTCATGGGTTTAGTATGAAGCTGCTGTTCTTCCTCTTTTATTGCCCACATTGTATGCACTGTTATACACACACTTAAGGCAGCTGGACTTAAGTTTCTTGCCTTTGGAAAAGGTTGGGGAGCATTCTTCACTATTCTGGTAGGTGTGTTTATCTATCCTGTTGCTTATGAATATGCAAGTGTTACAGCTTTGGTCCCTACCCAACAAGTTCATTAATTAGAGAAAAAATATTTTAGAAAATTTTTATGTATAATATCTTTTCAGACAACTGCAATTTCTGTAAACAAAACCCCCCTAACTCTTTTCTCATGTTCATGGTAGTCTAAATCTTTGCTTAGAACCCTATGTATAATGGGTTGAACTTAACCCATACTCTTACATTCAACAGAGGTGAAGTTCCATGCTTTGCAACGGTGAGTCTTCACAAAGTGAATAATGTGAATTGAATACAAGAATTGTGGTGTTTCTATGATCTTAAGTATTAGCAAGCCAAAGGAAGAATCAAAATGTTATGTAAACTGTGTGTACAGATTTAAGCCCTTGTTTTTCAGACATTTATATAGGATTTACTGATAAACAAATTAGACACAAATCGTATTTAAATAAATGAAAATAATTAATCTCCATGCTGAATGTAAGCTAGATAAACTTCACTTTTTCATATAGGGTAATGACCCTCTAGACCCCCTAAATATTCCAAACGTTAAGTGATTAATATCAGGTGTTGATTTTTTAAAGGATAATCTTTGCAGCATTGAAGTATTTGCCTTTTTCATAATTATAGTATCTGACATTCTTGTCATGGTTTTATTAACATCTAAAAAAATGCTGATGGCCTTTAAATTAGTTGCTCCTCCTTTCCTCATCTTTTCTTACCCCACTGCTACATACATTTCATTTGTGGCATTCATTGCAAAAATATGTTTTGAAGATTTTTTTGCCCGTTTCCCACTTCAAACAGTTAAAATGGAAATTACTTTTTTTGACAAAACCACGATTTTTAATATAATGTGTTTTCTAGATCATAATTATTATAATAAAAACAGTAAAGTGCAGTGTATATTATAAATGTTTAAGGCTCAAATTCAAGTGAACACTTGAGAAACAGGTAAAATACTATATGGTTGTTTTTAAGAACTGTATTTCTTCTGCTTTTTTTCTCTGTTTACGCATAAAAGAAAAATTTAAAATAATTCAAGACAATTGACTCTTGTCATGAGTTGGTTATACTTCTGCATTTTATTTCAGAGAGGAGGTTCCCAAGAGGGACTTAAAACCAAATCAGTAGTCTGAAGAGTTCATGGCAGAATTCAGTTAAGTAATATAGGTACAAACAGATCACACTGCATGCAAGTATACTTACTTATTTTTTATTCGTGGCTGCTTTTTTTTTCTGTGCAGACACATCGTCTTGTTGGTACACTAGATGATTTGCATGTAACAATATAGAAACGCCAGCTTCCTTCAATTCTTGTGGACATCTGGATGTCTTCTCAATTGAAATTGAAGCATAGTGAAATTATTGCTTTTAACTAACACTAAAAGGAAAAAAATCAATAGGAAAAAGGCAAAACAACCCTGCATTAGACTGACCGTGAACTGCTGTTGATTATCCACGTGGTTTCTTGTTATTGAAACCTCAGAAGGTGTTGCAGAAATTTCATTGGACATTTGAATACTGTCCATTCATTATCTTGAAACATTTTCATTGACTGATGAAAGCTGCATGTGACCAGTAGGCAAGCTTTCTGTCCAAGCATATAAAGAGATTGTGTAAAAAAACCCATAAAACTCTAAAATTCCATTTATGTAACCATAACATTTTATCTCCTAGAAGATATTTAAAAGTAGACGAAGAATGTGTTCAGAAGAATGTGTTGGAATGCAAAGGCAGCTGTCTTGAGGAGATCAGCCTTCTCTTTATTCCTTAACACACAGGGTGTTGGTAAGGAGGTCTGAATACTAAAGTGAAAGGCCTAGCCATAACAAGAAGAAAGGTTTGTGCTTGCTGTTCTAGATCGTGATAAAATACAAACTGGTATGCCCAAATTCATGCATCTAAACTCTTAGCAAGGTTCTTCTGGTGTAGCACACAGCTGAATCAGCTTGTTGGTTTTTAAGCCGACCAAAAAAATTACCCTCTTCCTTCTCTTTTTCCCTTACCTGACAGCTTCACTATCTGTCACATCAGGGAGTGTATTAGTTTCTTTTAGTAAGACAAGCAGCAGTGTGTTATTTAAGGGAACTCATATAAAGAACCTTACAGGAGACAGGGCAGTAGAGGGGCATCAGTGCTTCAAGAGCAATGGAGCAGCAAGCCTCTAAGTCAATCCCTTCTTTTCCCAGGAGCAGTTCTTACCTTGCTCACATCAGTTATCTGTTTTGCAATTCAGCCTCAAAGAGAGGAAAAGACAAAACTAAAGGAAGATGTGTTAGTATTGGAAATGGATGGCTTGGTTTAGAGTTCTCCGAGGACAGCTTCACTATTGAGTAAAGGTATATGAAAGTTGCAATCAGCCTAGATATTCCAAGTAAAAAGGTGTTAGGGTGAAAATACTGATGAGAAAGCAGTGGGCCTTCTTTTCGAGATCCTCAGGAGCTGAAGAGTTCTTTGCTACTCTTCTGAACCTAGCTTGGAACATTCAAGTCTTTTGGTGTAAGCTGTGTATGTTTGCCTCTAAAACCCTCAAAGAAAAAAAGAGAAATAACAGAGTGTAGAGAAGTTACTGGATGTGAAGGGAGGTGTGTGTTTGTAGTTTTCTACTATGGCTCAAGCCATTTTCTACAGATAAATGCTTAAATGCAATGGAAGTTGCGACCGAAAATTTTTTTACTCAGTCTGAGAAAAGAACATAAACAGATTAACTAATTGGGAATTAATTTATCAATTCCCATAGCAATTACCATTTGAAAAGCTAAAAGCCAGTGGGAAAATCTAATTGAAAAATTAACAATAGGCAAGGAACATCTACAGTTTCACTGCCTTTTCTATATCTGAAAGTTAGGTGTAAGACTTTGAGCCAGCCAGGTGATAAAACTAAATGCACCAAGAAGGATACAGTAGAGAAATACCATGACTGCTTTATGCAAGAAAAAATTAATTTTTCTTATTTCCACACTTTACTCCCTGAAATGTAAAAATAAAAATGTGTTTTGCTAAATGTTCTGAAACAGAGATTCTTTTAATCTATTTCTTGATACTGTAAAAGTCCTTTTAGAATACAAAATAACAATTATGAGTTATGTTTTAGTTTTCTGTTAAAATGAGAAATGTGTTGGTTCATTACTATTGAAATTGTTAGTGAGAATATAATGACATGGTAAATCAAAAGGTATTCTGAAACAGCTGGAAAAAGACCCAATTATTCATATTTCTTTTGATATTTTCAAAATTTTCAGTCTTGTATTTGAAGTATTTTTAAAGTAAAATAATTTTCAACAACAGTTCCTTTAAAGTACTACATTTCAAAGATTCTTTAATTCTTTTAGAAATGTATTTTGTAGATTTTTACTTTTTTTCCTTTTGTAATAACAGATTTTTAGCATAATGACATGTGAAAACTTTGTCAGTCAAGAAATTAGAACCAGTCTCTAGTTTATGGATATAGTTTTCTTCATTCAGTTTTGCTACTGCACTTGCAGAACAAAAGAGATTGTCCTCAGGGACAGATTTTACAGCAACTTTTGGGTTAAAGTTTCATTTATTTTTTTTTCTCAATTACCACTCATAGATATTTTGTTTTTCTGAATCTTGTGTCAAAGGCTAATATTGCACTAAAAACCTGCAAATTTCTTCCTATATGATCCTTCCTTACCAATAATCTGTTTTTCCTATGACCATAGCTGTCTCAAGAATTAGCACAGAGGGCTTCTAAAAATGTTTTTTTCTGAATTTATAAAAAGAAAAACATTTTTGCTAAGCAGACTGACAACCTCTCAAATAAACTATTCACAAAAGCAGTGACTTCAATCTCTTAAAATTCAGTCTATTAAAATTCAATAAAAACATTTAGCGTATTTTGATAATAAACAGTAGTGATGAGCGGGTCTTACCTTTGCTCAGTCTTCCTCTTTTTCAAGATAGTCTCTTTTTGCTACTGTTCTAGTTTTTAAACTTATGGTCTTAAGAATTCATGAATAAAGGAGTTGCAAGATTTTTCACCTATGGCAAGATAACTTTGTAAAGCCTTCTGCATTTGATATCCACTCTAATGCCTCCATCAATGCAACTTGAGAGCATCTGAAAGAAAAGGGAAGCCTTTTTTGGTCAGTAGCAAACCACAATATCACCCTGTGTTCTTGGAGAAGTAGAAGGAAGAAATAAGATAAATCACTATGTTACCATATTCTCTGTAAGAGATATTGCTGTATCTTTTACACGGTTAAGCAGAGACTCAGAAAAAGCCTTATACTGATCTGTGGTACAGAGCCAATATATCTAGTATTATTTTAATGGTCATTCAGTATATTGGTTTCTCTGTCTTCAAAAGGAGAATTTGTATCCTGAATAAGCATGCAATTAAAGTAAAAAAAAAAATATCTGGAGATCAATGTTGGCACTCTGTCCTCAAACTGTGAAACTTAATTCTAGGAGAAAGATCTGTTTGAAAGCATGCAATTAGCGCACAGATTACATTTTGTCCTTTTTATTTGTGTCTCCTTGTGGAGATGATTTTTCCCTTACAGTGATGTGTCTTCTAAGGAGGCATCAGTGGCTTGTTGGTATGACCCAAGATATATACAGAAGTACATCAGAACTGTAGATCCCTAAAGGAGAAGGAGTCATAGAATCAGAATAGTTTGGGTTGGAAAGGACCTTTAAAGGTCATATAGTGCAAATACCCTGCTATGGGCAGGGACATCTTCAACTAGATCAGGTTGTTCAGAGCCCTGTCCAACCTGACCTTGAGTGTTTACAGGGACGGGATATCTACTGCCTCCCTGGGCAAACTGGTTCCAGAGTTTCAACACCCCCATAACAAGTTCTTTTTTCCTTGTATTTAGTCTGAATATACTTTCTTTTAATTTAAAACCATTGACTTTTGTCCTATCACAGTAGCCCCTACTAAAATGTCTGTGGCCATTTTTCTTATAAAGTCCATTAGGTATTGAAAGGCTACAAGGAGGTCTCCCTGGAGCCTTCCCTTTTCCAGCCTGAACAACCAGCTGTCTCAACCTTTCCTCATAGGAGAGATATGCCACCCCTCTAATATTTTTTCGGCTCTCCTCTGGACCAGCTCAAACAGGTGTATGTCTTTCCTGTGCTGAGGACCCCAGACCTGGACAGAGAACTGCAGGTGGGGTCTCATGAGAGGCAAGTGAGGGAGAATTACCTCCCTTGAGCCACTCTGTGACACTTCCATGGAAAATGTAAAATCTGAGAAATCTTTTATCAAATGATAAATAAAATAGTTGGGGGACAAGGAACAGAGTGGTCCTTGAATTTTCTTAGAGACACAGAGTTTAGGTTTTCTTCCATGCTGGACAATAGAACCTTATAAACATTGGTCCTCATTGTAGCTTCAAAATGAAAGCTTACAACCATGGTAATGAAAGCATGCATGTTTACTTTTCTAAAGCTGTTTTGCTGAAAATCAAGAGCGGCCTAAACAGTATGTTTTATTCTAATAGGTGGCTTTACTGATTTACTGTTACTAGGAAAATGAAAACATGGGCTAGTTCATAGTCCCATGTAATCTGTTCAACAAAGTCAGTACTTTCTCCCCTGACAGTAGAAATTGATTAAAAACAACTCAAAGGAACAAAGCAAAATAAAATAAAAATTCTTGATAATAATGTGTTTCATGAACAAAAATCAAACCCAGCATCCACAACAAAAACTCCCAAAACCAACCAAATCAACCAACCAAAAAAAAAACCCCACAAAAAACCCCTGAAACATATTTCTTTAGAAATAAATAAATAAATAAATTACATTTTACAAGAGCTAAAGGATGTCTCAAGCATGTGCACAGGGCAGAAGGAGAAAACACCAGTAGAAGAAAACTGACTCAGGATACTTTTGAGAAAACTGAAGTTGGTATGACCAGATACAAATTTGGAGGAATGAGATGCTGAGTGTCCTGACTGAAATAATTCTGAAAGTGGATAACATATCAACTACATATCGCCTTCTCCCTTTCTTCATGGAAGGAGTCACAGCCTCCTCCTCTGAGGGCCTACACTATGCCAAGTACACCAGTGTCCCTGTGGGAACCATCTGGGACCCAGCTGTGCTGGACTGACAGCTGACCAGAACCATGACAGCAGCTGGACTTGGATTTGCAGCTGGTGCATTTGCAGGTCATTATGCTTTCCACCTTTGGAAAACATTGGAGCAGGTGATTATAGAGACAGTAAAGAGGATTTTGACCTCTAGTCTTCCACTGTACTATAAAGGAAGATTTGAAGAGAAAATGACCGGCTGAGAAGCTATTTTAAGTAAAAGTCCATGTACTGTCAAGGCCAAAATCAGAACAGGCCACAGAAAAATGATTTTGAATCATCCTTATAAAGGAAGGTCACCCTACTTAGCAACAAAAGTAAATGAAGCAAAAGACTTTTGGAATCCAGTGACAGAAGCTAAAATCCAAAGCTTTGGCTCATAGGAGATTCAGCAGATACACTATGAAGCATCTTTCGCATTTTCTGCTGCAGTTAGAAATTTAGAAATTAGAGTTCTAAACAAAATATTATTATTCTTACGTATTTTAACAATTAAAAATTTGACAGTATTTAAAACCAAAGTGAAACCTTTACAGTACAAAAGTTTATGTAGTCATACGTCTGCAAGGAGGAGAGAGTTGAAGTTGATGATCCTTATGGGTGCCTTCCAACTCAAGAAATTCTATGATTCTACAACATATGCAATAGTTAGCATATATCTACCAAGTGTAGAACATATTTGTACAACATAATTGACTTCTGTGGAGATTTGGATGCAATTTATTTTGACTGTAGCACACCATCTCTCACAGCATATTATTCAAGAACGGACATTATCCCCGGTGGAATGGTCTGCTAGATTAGTGGAAAACTTGGTGAGTTATAAGTCTCAAGGGACAGATTTTAAGTGACTGTATGTAGCTGAAGGCTAGTTACAATTGTAAAACCTTAGGGTTCTGTCTGACATATTTATGACTGACTCACAGGAGGAGTTGTAACAAACCCTTTTTAAGTGTGCAAATGACACCAAACTGAGATTCCACAGATCTAAAAGGTAGAGCTACTGCCAAGGGAAGAGGACAGATCACCAAGAAACTCACTGAATTCAACACAGACAAATGCAAAGTCTTGTGTGTGGGACAGACTAATCCCATGCAGTGGCACAGACTGAGAACGGGCTAGCTAGGAAGCAGGTCTGCCTGAAATCACCTGGTGAACCTGGTGAACTTTCCTTTATTCAACACTCATTAGTCTTATGTGGAATACAAGGGGACCTCTTCCCCCATCCTACATAAAAGAAAGCTATTGACAACCTGGGTTAAATTCAGTGAAGGGTAACAAGTATTGTTTAAGGTTGTAGTATGTGCCCTCTAGACAGAACCTGAGAGGAATGGACTTGTGAATGTCCCGCAGAAAGAAATGCTTATAGGCACCAAAAAGCTGTCTTCCTATGCTTATGATGAGGTTAGTAAAAAGCTGGAGATCATTTTTTACTGAGATATAAAATGGGAGGATGAATGCCTATAGTCATAAATTAATACAAAAATTTCCAACTAGATGTAACGAGGAAAAAATCACTGTAAGGATAATCAAGCTTTGGAAGACATTGCCTGGATACCAGCCCTGTTGACATACTTATATTATGCAAACAAATACTATTTAAAAGAGTTTTGGTGTCCACTTGGAATATAATTAAGACTAATTACTGAAGCAGAAGGCTTTTTAATGGCCTAAATAAGAAACTCATTTCAGAATTGCACCTTTCCCCAAGTGAATTGGTATGTATTCCAGAAGTACAGATGCATTCCTGATTTGACTGGGGAAGAAGCTAAGTCATATTGGTGTGAATATGTCATCTTAAATGCAAGTACCTATTAAGTAGGGAGTAATGAGCACCAATGCCATAAATTCTTGGTTTGGAGTTGTTGAAACACGGATAAATTATTCTTATGAATCTTCCTTGCTCTGGTGGTGCTTGGCTTTTGCACTCTTCTTTATTAGCCTCGGGTAACAGCTGCACTCAGGAGATCTCGTTTTCAGGTAAAAGAGATGTAAAAGACTGGTTCAGAAAGGCAGCAGAATTTTTGGTCTGAAAAGGTTGTGATTGAAACTGCCTCACCCCAAGTTATGCTGATGGTTTGAAGCTCTTAATATCTCATTAATGGTGGAAGTGAAATAATGTAGCTACTCACTTGATTTTTGCTTTGATTTGAAAACTGTAGAAGCTCTTCTTTTTCCATCCTTCATCTGCTTTCTTTCTAAAGAAGCTACATAGCTTATTTGATTTCTTCACTCTGAATGCAGCTTTGTCTAAGGTGCACATGTGATTGCAGTCTTATTTCATGAAGAAACGTAAAATCAAATTTTAAATTATAAGCACAGAGGGAAACAGTAAATAAGTCTGTTTGATGCACTAGTTAAGATAGCAGTTGGTTCAAAACCTCTTTTATATCATCCTTTGAGATTGCTTTCAGAGATAAAGACAGTTAGAATGATGCCTTTCTGTGGAAAAGGTTTTTCAAGCTATAGTTTGTAGCAGTTAAAAATTGTCTGAGATACTTTGAAGGGACTAAAGAAAACCAAGAAAGAATGGATTTTATTCTTATTAATTTATTGCTATATTATTTACATCAGAAATAATGCTTGCTTTAGATATGTTCTAATATATGTAGGGAAATCCTTTATATTAAAAAGTAAATTTGCCATTTAATGATTTAATATGTCTGAAAAATTAGAGCAAGCCAAATCCCAAATCATTGGGAGTTTATCTGAGAAAATGCAACACCCTCTTTTCATGTCCTCTCACTCTGTTTTGTAGAACCGTGCTTCTATCCAAGGTCCTGTTTGTCATCCTTGCATTTGGCTTACACGGCAAAGCTTTGGTAGCCAGGAGACTACAGTGGTGGATCCTTGAGAAGATACCAGAAGCTGCACCCATGTCTGACAGAGCCAGTATCAGCCAGCTTCAAGACTGATGGCCAAAACTGAGCCATCAGTGGCAGTGGTAGCACTTCTGTGACAATATTTTTAAGAAGAGGGGGAAGAGGAGGAGTAGGGAAAGGAGAGGATGGAGAGGGGAGGGGGATTTTTCAACCTTTTGAAAAACTCTGGAATAAAATCAAAAGCATGTATGTTTTGAGACAAGATCAGAAAATAATCAGTTTGTTGTGCAAGTTACCTTCAAGTAAGGTAAGTTCAATTCAATTTCCCTTTTATAACAATAGAAACATCATATTACAAAAGGATTTAAAAATACTAATTTAGTCACCCTGATATTATTTTCTGACAAACTTCAAAATTTCCAACTATAGAAGAACTTACACTTGAAGGTTTTTTTCAAATGTGCTCGTAGCATGTTTATTATATATCTATTTCCTCTTAATTGAACAAGTTATTGCCAAGTTCACTAATTAACTTATATTATATATAATTTTGGTAGAGGTCAGAGGTGATCAGTACATATCTATTTAGGTGATTCCAAAAAACATTATTTCCAGCAAAGATTTGCATGAGGAATCATACTAATGATACAATGGAATAGTATACAAGTTAACTCAAAATCCATTTTTTTACTCAAAATGGAAAACATGAATAAAAAGCCCACCCTGCCTACAATGATCAGGTAACTTATTACTACTTGGTATATTGGATTTTTTAAAATATTATCTCCATTTGTAACATGGTCAAAACCAGAGAGTTTTCATTTTTAAAAAATCTGTTCAAATACTGTGGGAAGAGAAAGTTTTACCCAGGTTACAAGAAATCTCTGAGCAACGCTATGTCTGGTTCACTTGCAAGCAGTCTCAGATGCAGTATGCAGAGTTCAGTATGCAGGCTACACATTTAATCCCAGAGAATGAATATAATTCTCAGAAAGGTGACTGATAAGTGATGTGTGTCATCCAGAAATAAATTTCTATGGTTCTTCAGCAGTGCATCTGACCAGATTCCTGTCTTCCATACAATTTTAATACCATTTCTACTGTGGTTCTGTAAGAGCTCCTCACTCAAAAACTACTTCTGTCACACAGAAACCTCTGTAAGAAAGGAAACACTTTCATACTACTGCTCTTCGTATTAAAATATTAAATAGACAGCAAGTACCCCTTCACCACCACTAAAAATGAAAGTAATAACTTGTCCATTTAATCTTATCCAGGTTCTGCTTCAAAGATGTTGACAGGAATTTTACAGTCTAATAATCTTATTTTGTCTCTTCTCTCCATGTTCTTCAAGGTAGTTTTAAATAGAAATACGTATGTGACCCTGAAAACCATGTACAATTCCTATAGATATTTTGACACAAATCTGACCTTCAGTATGCAATTTGTCTCCAAAAAAATGCTTGTCTCCATTCTGTTTAGAGCAGAAAATATTCTAGTGAGTTCAAATATATTTTCTTCCATTGCAGAATACATGCTGATGGGTCTTAAATTTCTTATCCATTTTAGAATTTCTCTTCAACTTAAGAATTTAAAAGAGAGACGGATGCATATTGGGGCTGCGATTCCTTTCGTATTTCTATTCTAAAACATGATTCAAAAAACATGTCTAAGAATCTTCCTCTACTCACCTAGCAAATACAGTTAACAAATCTTGTGTGGACAAAAAAAAAAGAGGTACTTCTCAGAACTAAGTGCATAGCTCAAATAATGCATGTGATGCATTCAAAATAAAGAAAGCTATGAGACATGATATGCAAATATTTTAGGAAAAGACTTATCTAGATTATTTTCAATGAGGTCTTGGCACACTCCAATAATATTGTATAGCATTTATATGGGGTTTTTTACATCTTCTAAAAATTATTTTAAGCATTATATCAATCTTAAACGATTATATAGACCAAAATGTTCCTACAACTTAGTGTCTTACAGTTAGATCTTAAATTTATAGAAGTACTCTGCGGCACAACTTCCTTGGCTCCATACTGGACACTCATTTACCTACAGTAGAGTAGATCCCAACTGCACAATATTTTCATGGAAACATAATGAAGCATAGTGTACACCGTCTTCAGGCAAGTATTCCATATATCTAGCAGTGTTTTTGAACTCCAGGCATGGGATCAGCTAAAAACCCCACAGTGATTATAAGCATATTTCTACTGATTCTATTTTTAACTAACTTCCATTTGAACAGACCTGATTTTAAGAACTTAGAATTCAGAAGATAGGGGTACTCCATGTCCTTGACCTAATGCACTTATCAAGCATCACATATGAAATCAATACCAGGAATATGCATAGCTGGGATTCACATCACCGGGCCAATTCTCTTTCTGCAACAAGTTTTTCAGCGCATACAGCTAGAAATGTCTTTTCTCTCAGTAGATACATTCTGAAAAATTCTTTCCACACCTTTACCTTTATTATGCATCTCTTAGAACATTAACCTTGCATTTGCCTCCTTTTTTTTCTTCCACAAAACAGAGATTGCACTGTCTTGTCCCTGAAGAAATGGGAGATAACATTTTTGTTTTATTGTAAAGAGGCAAAAAGTAAAATGACTCTTTCATTCCTGATTTCAAGAGCACTGTGATGGGATAGGAGAACAAAAATAACTCAAAGTAGTTCACTAGACTTTTATCAGAAGAAAAGGACAGTGGGTTTGAAGGCTGTGATAGTGAGGCATCAGTTTAACAAGTCAGCTGTAGCTTATTTCTCTAACAGAGGCACATCAGGTCAGAGAAGAAAAGAAGTCTTAGGAAGAAAGAGAAGTTAACTTATGAACATATTCATTTTCCCTGTCTTTATATTGCATAATACCAGCCGTACTTACAAATGTATACAGAAACATATTTCCAGTGTGGCCATGCATCTCCTTCCAGACAGGAATCTGTTATTCAGTAGAGAATCTGACAGAGAAAGTGCAAGAGAACTGAAACTAGCTGTATGTTTTAAACGGCAAAATATATACACATGTATGAAACATGTGCTTCCTCTAGGCGGGGGTATACAATTTTGAAGATAAGTGTACAATTTTCTGCTTGGAGTTCAAAGTGTGTATGCAATCTGCAACACAAAATTATGCTGTACAGTCATTAGTACCCAGGCAATCACTATTACTTTTACACATATACACTTCTGTTCTTTCTCCAGTTTTCAACTATCACACCTTTAGTAGCAAAAACTAAGTCATTAAATCATACAATGATTTGGATTGGAAGGGACCCTAAAGATCATCTCATATCAACACCCTTACCATGGGCAGGGACACCTTCCACTACACGAGGTTGCTCAGAGCTTCATCCAACCTGACCTTGGACACTTCCACCGATGGGACATCCACAACTTCTCTGGGCAGCCTGTTCCAGTGCCTCACCACCACCACAGTAAAGAATTTGTTACCTCTCTTCTAAACCCACCCTTTTTCAGTTTAAAACTGTCACCATTTTCTTGTCACTCTCTCCCAGTATGAAAAGTCCTTTTCCCTCCTTTTTATGAACCCTGTTTAGATACTAGAAGGATGCAATGAATTCTCCCTGAAGCCTTGTCTTCTCCATTCTGAACAACACAGCGCTAAAAAATCCCTGATTTCACACATATCTTTCTTATCTATTAGAAGCATCATAAAGGGAATTTAAACCTATGGATAATGACTCATACTTCTTTTAGATGGCATATAGGTTAACATTGCTTTTCATATTCATGCCAAGACTGTGCTAATTGCAAATATTTCTTGCCAAGTATCTACAATTAGAACATGGAGGTCTCCAAATTTCTTAAATGGTATGCCCCATAAATAAGTCTTTTTTTAATGTCCTGTCATGTTTGCTGGCTTTCAAATGAAGGTTAAAGGGAAGATATAGCTGTCATCTGAAGAAAATCTATCTAACTGAAGAAATCTTACAGTATACCAGTAACATTGTAACAATTAGAATTACATTAACCACATATAAATGCAAAAGCATTACATGCACATATATTCTCTTAATGAGCTGCTGCTGTGTAGAGATGCATTTTCATCAGGCATCATGTTCAGTGATCATAATTCATCTTAGATCAAGAAAAAAGTAGAATATGCTGATCCTTTCATTAAGGAACATCTAGAAAATATAATCTATCAGAAATGCATGATCTCAAAGGCAGTTAAAGGTAAACAGGAATGTTGTCTTGCAAAAGCAGCCTAGTGTACTGCAGTCATGTAATTTGGATGCTGCCATGACTGGCAATACGGAGATGAGTACTGTGTATGAAAGTTGACAATGAAAATCACAGTTCTCCTTGCTTTAGAATCTGGGATGTAAGATTCAGTGCAGTATTCTGGATGGCTACTGTTGTGTTAAGAGTACCACAATTTGGCAGAATAAACCCTTCAAAACCTTGCTTTCCAGCTGACCCTCAGAAATCAAAGGGGCTGGATGTGACTAGGCTTAATTCCTGATTATAACCAATTCGGCGCTGTAATTCTGGTTGTGTTACCAAGTGCAGCGATAATGTGGGTTACATCATTAGACTGGTCTCATTCACAATCATAAATTCACCAATACTGCAGTTAACCATTTCAACACTATGTCTGGTTGAGTTCAGTAAGAACTTTAACAAACACAGATTTACCAGCAGTGTAGTTTATTGGAGCAATAGATTATAGATTCTTTTATATTGCTGGTAATAAATTCACTAGACCTGCAAAACATAATGTATAGTGCTATGTACAGGTGTTCCCAGGTATGCTTCAGCATGGTCGGAGGTACAAATCTTACCAAAGAGTCACCCCTGCTTTGTGGAGGAGAAAGAAGTAAATCCATCAGTTTGTCTCTAAGGTAGCTGTATTCTCATTCTCTACCACTAAGAACTTTAGATGCCAATTTATACTTTTGGGAGAAGTGGAGATGTGACTCTAGTCCAGTATTCTGTCACTGCCATCATAAAGAGGGTGGGGAAAGCCAATTTGTGTGTAAAAGAGGTGTATAAAGAGTAACAGATTTACAGACTGTGGGTCTTGCATCATGACTGAACAGGACACTTTACCATCACTCCCTCTTCTCCCTGGTTGATAGCAGTGATAAAGGTCATGCAGCCTCCACCTGATAGCCTATCACCTCCTCAGAATGACATTATGCCAATGGTGATCTCTTAGCCACACACCTCACAGCCTATCTCATGGCTGTAGGACTGATTTCCTACAGTTATCTATCAAAGTACCATTTTATTATCACATCGGGGACTGCCACTGCCATCTGATCTAATGCCTTCCCTTTGAGGTTTTGGGAACAAAGGCTTTAGAACCACAGCTGTAAAAGAATTTGAAGTTCACCCAAGTGTGCTGCAATTGTCCATTTAATTTTACCCAGTTTAGTTGTTTATTTCTGATGCTGAACATGAAAGTTCACATAATATCAATTGAAATAGCAAAAGAATGTAAAAAATTATCAAAACAAGGCAACCTGCTGTGTGTATCTTACGCTTGAATACCAAATAATTGTATGTTTTGTCTTCTGTTTCAGTAGGAAAATGCATCTGATCTATGTTGTCTTCTAAAAATTATATCATTTTCCAGTACTTTTTATCTTCAATAATTTTTAAAGATGCATTAATGACATATAAAATCAATATTCTTGACATTCATTAACATCCACTCAAATTAAAAATTGAATTTGAATTTCAAATGTCCATCCTAATATTCAGGTATAGTGGGTATCAGGTAGCACACAGCTGCCAAGTTACCAGCACTACCCAACTTACTTGGCATATTTTTGCATAAGACATACAGTAATGAAAAGCCTCTCTCAATTTTTTTCAACAGGCCCTGAAGACAGAAATCCTTTTTTAATTTCAGTAAGTGTTTTCTTTTTTGTTAAGCACCTCTTCAAATGAAATAGACAACACAGTTTTCTCAAAGATCACTTTCACAGTTGAAGAAGTTTTAAGAAGACTGCATATAATTGACAATACAGTCATTGCTATTTTTACCAATATGATTCTATCCATTTCAATTATACCAGCTTAGAACTGAAGTGGCAAATTGCACCTTCTGGAAACTACAGAACAAACTAAAAAATGTTTCAGTGTCATGGTTATATGAAACTATTTTCTTATTTCTGCTTCACCTACACTTAAATGACTCATATTTTTGAGTAACCTCATCTTTCTCATCTGTCAGTGAGAGGTTCAGGACCCAAGGCAAGAGGACTCAACCATTTTTTATTTTCTTTTCTTAAAGGGACAAACAGTCACAATAATGAAATCTGTAACTTCATTATTGTCTCTGTTTCCCTCAAGCACCACTCAAAACCTGTATGCTACTAAGAGAGAATTATTTGAAAGATTTAGTGTTGTTTTGCTTTTTTGTCCCTTAAGGACAATTCATGCCAAGAATTTCTAGTTAAATACTTTTGAAAGTATCTAGCCTTGTGGATATTTGTACTGCATGAATAATTGTGGTCAGGCTATTTTATCGTTAGTTACAAATATCAGTACTATCTGATTCTATACAGACATATCTAATTCTCTCATTCACAGCATGAGCCTCTGTAACTTACTTATCAATGCTAAATGTAAGCATGAAAAGCTTGTATTCATCTTGAAAATGTCCTAAGGCACTTCTGGTTAAGCATACACATTTTGCATAAAAGGAATCTGAACTATGTGTGACAATTAATTATCTGGAAACAAGAGCCATGAATAGTTCAGAAAACCTAATAATTGCTTATTTAAATTAAGTTAGAAAAACATAGTGATCTAAGATACACATGTCCATCTTGAATTACTTGAGAAATGAGGTCTTGAAAAAGTAACCCATATATATCATGACATTAGAGCTACATTTTCTTTCATACTGACTTTCTTTTTGTTTTTTTTGTGTTAGTTATCAAAATGGAAGATAAATATGTTTTCAGTGTAATTGGAAAATAAATCCCAATTAATGTACCAAATATAAAATTTGGCAAACTTCAGTAATTTTTCTTACTTACACTTTATTTCACATCCTTCAGAAAAGTGCAGAAAAGTTAATCATGGAAATTACAAAGTGTGGTGGAGAAAATAAATTACTGAGTTCCTTGACATCTGCAGAAAATTCTTAATTTGCTTATATGCTATTTTGGGTTTTTGGAGAGTGTTATGGGTAGTATCTAAATAGATTGTGCAAATAGTAACAACTTTCAGATATCTGAAAAACATAATGGCTTCTTTTTTAATATTCTGGTCCACTTTTTGTTTGTATGAAATAACCACACTTATGAACAAGAACATATACTTCACAGACAATTTGTTAGCTATGCCATTTTCACTCCTTAAGAAGTTTAATCTATATGTTAACAAAATTTTGGTTTTTACCTGGTCTCCCACCAGGGGAGAAAACAGCTCAGGGTCTCTTATCAGGGGACACACACAACGCATACTGGTTATGTTTCTGTTTCAAAGATCCTATTGCTGTCTGCTTCAATTTACAAAACTACATCTTCTATCAAAGTAAAATGAAAAATCCTCTGGTTTGCAAGACTTGTCATTGAGGAGCTCCACTAGTAACGAACTAACAAGTTTTAATGAAGCCTTGGCCTTCAGAGAAGAAGGCTACAAAATAATATCGAGATGCCTGCACGGATGAACTTCCCAAATCCAAAGGGGTGCTCTCCCACTGCAGTGACAGAATTTCTCCAGCTGAGGCTTAGAACAAACCTGCTTTGTTCCACTGAATGGGCTTTTGAGTGGCATGCAGCTGTGACACAAACACTGTGGTATCCTGCTTGCTATTTATGGACAAGTCAGTGAATTTCTGATAACTAATTATTTGATTTTGCCACTGACAGGAAGGCACAGCAGTGACCTTTTATCCAGTGAACTCCAGAGAAAGAAAAAGGGAGAAATCACACCTTACTTTTTCTTTTTTTTTTTTTCCCCAACTTTATCTCAAGGGCTTTTAATATTGCAGGGGAAGTTGGTAGATCTATTGTGTTAACTTCAACTGGCACAATATGCTAGGCAACACGTGTTAATGGACCCTAGGGAAAACAGAATCTATCACAGGATACCATAGAATCATAGAATGGCCTGGGTTGGAAGGCACCTTTAAGACCATCTAGTTCCAAACCCACTGCCATGGACAGGGACACCTTCCACTAGACCAGATTGCTCAAAGCTCCATCCAGCCTGGCCTTGAACACTTTCAGTGATGGGGCATACCCCAATTCTCCAGCCAGCCTGTTCCAGTGCCTCACCACACTCACAGTAAAGAATTTTTTTCTAATATCTAATCTAAACCTACTGTCTTTCAATTTATAGCCAATACCCCTTGTCCTGACCATGCCCTTGTAAATACTCTCTCTCCATCTTTCCTGTGGGCTCCCTTCAGTTACTGGAAAGCTGCAATTAGGCCACCCCAAAGCTTTTTCCATTCCAGTCTGAACAATATTAATTGTCTTAGCCTTTTCTCTTAGGAAAGCTGCTCCATCCCTCTAATCAACTTGGTGGCCTCCTCTGGGCTCATTCAGAAAGTTCCATTCTCCACAAAGTCCAGATTATTTTCATTTCCTCGTAGTTCTCTTTGACTCTTCTACATGAAAGAGCAAATTTGATCTATGTAAACAGATGAGGCAAGACCCAGGGGTTTGCAACTTGCTACTCTTACCTTATGCCAGGTTTNACCCCAATTCTCCAGCCAGCCTGTTCCAGTGCCTCACCACACTCACAGTAAAGAATTTTTTTCTAATATCTAATCTAAACCTACTGTCTTTCAATTTATAGCCAATACCCCTTGTCCTGACCATGCCCTTGTAAATACTCTCTCTCCATCTTTCCTGTGGGCTCCCTTCAGTTACTGGAAAGCTGCAATTAGGCCACCCCAAAGCTTTTTCCATTCCAGTCTGAACAATATTAATTGTCTTAGCCTTTTCTCTTAGGAAAGCTGCTCCATCCCTCTAATCAACTTGGTGGCCTCCTCTGGGCTCATTCAGAAAGTTCCATTCTCCACAAAGTCCAGATTATTTTCATTTCCTCGTAGTTCTCTTTGACTCTTCTACATGAAAGAGCAAATTTGATCTATGTAAACAGATGAGGCAAGACCCAGGGGTTTGCAACTTGCTACTCTTACCTTATGCCAGGTTTCCCTTTCTTTCTGCCTGCCCAGTCTTGACTACTCTGACATGTGGGCAGTTTTTTAGATGCTCTGTACAAAGACTCAGGACTGATGATTTGATACCCATAGTTGCAGTAGGTTTCACCATGTGTTGACAAACAGTATAAAGGTTGCATCCAATATTTGTGGTTAAGTGCCAGATCTAGTTTTAGATGTTACAAATTCACACATAATTGTACAATACATCTGATCCATCCATAAAAAAATTCAAAATTTACTACTTAAATGCAAAACATCCGCACAAGGGAAACGATAAAACTTGATGCTTTTCAAACTTTTTAGGGCCTCTGTACATGTTCTTAGAGGATGGCTGAGCATGAAGAGTGAAGAGGCGCAAAGATTTTTAGATTCCTCAGAGCCCCTGCTACAGCTTGGCCCTGAGAATCTGAAATCTTGGGCAAAATTCAGTGCTTTAAAAGAAATTAGGTCAGAAGGAAAAAGAGGTATGGTAAGGTAACCCATCAAATGATGAAGAGTGTGGAAAATAAATCCTGAAAGAAAAACAAACCTTGGCTAGCAGTGTTTTCAGTATTCAAACCCCTACATTTTGGTAAAATCTGATGTTCAGTAAAAAAGAATAAATAGAGGATTTGCATTTTGTGATAGCCATAAACTTCATTTAACACATGAGGAAATTAACAGGCAAAGGCCAGTATTTTAGATTAATCTTAGTTCTGAGTTGAGTATTCATAAGCAATAAACTCCACTGATAAAAAGCTGTACCCCACAGAAGATTTTAGATTACATAATAAGTTTAAGGCAGAGCTGGGAATAAATCTCTGTCTACCAACCCAGTCCTGAACTACAAGCTGATCCTCCTTCTGGGAGGCTTAAAACTGTATCATAATGACACTTCTGTTTTACTCTTCACACTCCTGTAGCTCTTCCTGGAGACTCCAATCTGAAATCCAGGCTAAACCTGATGTATCTTAAGTACTGTTTACAAATCTTTTGAGAAATCATCATGCAGTTCTCCTTTACTTTTGATTCACTCTTCTTAAAGAGTTTATTTAGACCCATTTTTAATCTGTAAGAAATACAAAAATAAGTCAAAAGGTATCTTCAACAACTTTTTTCCCAGAATAAGGTACAGAATAAAATCTCCTTTACACACAACTACTTGCAGATAGCTTCTGCTGCCCTCAACATTAGCAGCTCTTACTAAAGCTCTTGCTATTGTTGTAATACTTATAATTAATATACATGATAGAAATACAAATTTGTATTAGATAATACGTAATACAAATAATTTAAATCAACCATAAGAGCACTGCATTTCATATGAAAAATTTATTTACAGATGATTTACTATTCCACTTTTTGAAATTTGTATAAGATTCATGCAATAAGTAAGAATTGCTTCCCAGTGATTATAATTTTAGAAACTGAGAAAAATATATTAATGTATCATAGAAAAATATAAAAATTATTTCAGTACATAAAATACTTTTATATTTTACTATATGCTATTTCTTTTAGTATATATATAAAAACATTATGTATTATATACAGTATGTCAAAATGGAGCGTATAGCAAAATGTTAAAGTATATAAAAATATTTTAGTATATAATTCTCCTGTACAATTTTTCTCACATAGAAGTGTTTATTATCAGAGTCCATCTTCTGTCTTTTATCTCCCTAAAATACCAACTTTAAGATTTTCAATTATTTTCTTTTGCAGTGCTATCTGCAAAACAATAGTAAAATCCAGTTTTTCCTGAATCTTCAGTCTTTTGATTTTACTTTAAAACACATTAACTGGTAACAGATGGGGGCACATGATCTTAATAAATGGTGTAACAATACCAACTCATTAAAATTCTTAGATTTAAAATTTAAACAACTTGAAATAATCTGATGAATCTGTAACTGTCAGAGAAGTGTTGTCAAAAATCTGACAGCACCAGTGACTCTTTACATCCACTGATTAGGCCCAAGTTTCAGTGCAACAAGAAAAGGGTATAATAAAAAATAAACATTTGCAGCTGGCTGTGGCAGGTGTAGACAAGACAAGTTTTGTAGATTATTGGCTAAGGGTAAATTATGCTGAGAAATTTCCCCTAACTCCTCTTCTGACCAAAATCTATGAGGCGGAGCTGAAGGCAGAGATTGCTCAAACACACTGAACTGAAAGGGCCTTTCAAAATTGCGGAAGTACAACTTGAAAATTAGCATCCAAGAACATACATGTTAGTTGTTTTAATCACAGTGGCAAGGTCTGACTCAGGTAATACAGGATTTCGGGTTATAAATATTTGCAAAGACTCTTAACAACAGGAACATTCTGCTCCTATTGTTGAAGGAGATGTAGTCACCTGCAGTGACACTTTAATTTTGTCCTTACTGGGCTGATGAGGTCATCTAATTGAGCAGTTCAATATATTGATCTGACAGCCACTTAAAGTATCCATTTGGCTTCAGGCAGTATTAGCAGTTCTGTAGGTATGCAGCATCTCTGTAGCAGACACTCTAACATCAGAATGAATTGTGTGATAACACTTCCTCTACACAGCATTAATGTTCTTGCAACGTTATTTTAGTGTGCTGATACCTGCACAGTATGTTTTAATCAGTATGTTTGTTTCATTTCTTCTAGCTGGTAAAGAAATTCCACTCACACAGAGGTGATATAGGAGATAAAGTAAGCTACGAAACAGTTCTCTTGTCAGAAGAAACACACTTGTCAGTGAAAATCTCACATTGGTTTTAAGGCCTTATTTAATGATACAAATGAAAAACCAATCCACCACCAACAAAGTGTGAATATTTCTTAAGAGTTCCATTGCTTCTAGAAAATGTTCCCCACCAAAGATGTAGATGGATGTCAGCTGCTAGACTTCCTCCCGAAAATAAGTGCAAGCAATATGCCAAGTGAACTGCAGCACAATGTCATGTCAGGATCCAAGGCAGCTCTCAAGTTCATTCAGGGGTCTTATCAGATTGTAATTTGGCCAGAATTCCAAGCAAAACTATTCTTAGGGTTGTTCTGACAATAAATAAGTCAACCCAGGAGAACTGGAGGGATGGTATTAAGGAAACAGCTCAAGGAAATAATGTTATCTGAGTGCTTTTGTTCATTTAAGTATATATGTGTGTACATTAATTTCTCAGTTGCCTCCACCTCTTTATTTTATTCATCATAAAACAAATCTGAGTGTTTTCGCAGGTTATTTTACTAGCCTGCAGCAAAGCTATTAAACCAGTATTTTTTATTATTTTTAAGGCTTCTAGGTTTTATTTGCATAGCTCATTTTTTCATCAGTACATTAACAAAGATTTTTTAAAAAAACTCAAGATATTTCCATTCAGTCTCTTCCCAATTATAAATTAATCTATGAGTACTTTGAGAATAACAATACAAATGCCAACATTAGAAACTGAGGTAATTTTAATAACTATAAGGTTTATTTCATTTGGACTCTTGGCAAGATTCTTGGTGACTGATGACTTTGCCAACTTCATAATAATAAGAGGCGCAAGACAACTGATCATCACTATTTTAGGGGCTATTTTTAGAATAGGCATATATGAGCAAACATTGCACACGCACATACTTTATTGTCTCTTGTATTATGACTTAAACTACAATCAGCAACATAGGATTTTAACTAGTAGAAAAGTGAGGGGACGTTGGAGAGAGACAGCTTGTGGAATTACCAGAATTATTTATGAATTCAGTGTAAAGAAAAGCATGATCTTGGCTTAAAAGCATGATCACTGGGTAAAATCATTGAGCCAATTAATTTTAAAAGACAAAATGAGTTTCTTTCCCCCTAGGATAATCAGAAACTCACATGTGGAGAAACAGCTTTAAGTTAAAAACACTGCAGAGAGACGTTTCATCTTCTGATGGTTATTTCCTTCTTTAATCAATTTCTAACCAATGCTATTTCCCTAACTTCTGTGTATTCTTAACCAGTATGATGTTGGATAAAATATCCTGTGGATTTTAATACCACAGGAGCAAAATAGTAATGGGCAGTAATAGTAATGGGCAGTCATCTGAACATTTGCTGCCCTTTATTCAGTGACCTAGTAGCTACCTAAGTACTTTCCAGTAGTCATTAGACAAGAGAATGCATAGAGTTCAAACACTGTGAAAAAAAATTAGAAAGACAAATCCACCATGGTAAATTAATGCAATACATGAAAAGTTAAAGGTCGTTCTTCAACTGTGTTCCTTCAATCTTCTTTCCTTAAATTAACACAAAAGCTAGGAACAGAGTTGCTATGTGTGCAACTGTTTTGCTTGTAGATCTGTTTCCTATTCCACAGAAGGCACACAGATGCTAAAGTATTGCCCTTCATAAGAACTGAGAACAAAGCAACAGATAACTATGTTGAAAAGATGAGCCACTAGTATGGAACTGCTGTTAGTAACTAAGAAANACCTAAGTTGTAGGTATTACCTAAGATCTCAGCCATAAACCTTTTAAAAGAATAATCTCATGTTTACAGGCAAAAACCTCGTTACAGAAACTACACCAGAGCCACATTTTATGAGTCATGGTATCAGCTGCTAACCTGTATTCCACAAGTAGCAGTCCTTCCTGTCTCTCTGCTTGGGTATCTTCTAAAGCAAAGTAATGACAGTTTCCCTCTTAGAAAGTTTGCAAGGAAAACTTCCCTCTCACTAGCATTGGGTGTAGCAGTCCTCTTAGTTGGTTATGAAACTGGCTTTTTGAAAAGGTGATTTTTATCTTTGCTAATAAAATAATCTATTCAGTAGTTAGTGAGATACAGATTTTCCTAATCAACCTCTTAAACTGGCTTTAAAACTTGTGGCAGACTAATATTTTGAGATGCAGAGAAAAAATATCAGTATCTTTCACACATATTTCAAGCGATAAAATCATTTACATTCTTGTTTATGTCACAGCTCATGTCAAAAATTTTTGCTAAGTATCACCTGTTTTTGTAAACTATGAAGAGCAATTGATCTCCTTGCAATCGAGCACTGATCTAAATATGTTCCTCTCCTCATAAAACTTTCACTCCATAATGCTTATCCCTTAGTGATAAGAAGATGGAATAAGCTCAGGATTAGGAACAGGATTTTTTCAAAGGTGTTTGGTTTAATTTGATCTTACTGGGAGTTAAGTCCTTAAACACTGTAAAACCTGACTTGACTCAGATGAGGAAGTCCAGAATAGGAGTAGTGGTTCCTTACCTAAGACTTCCACTTTTCTATACCTCTGCAGTATAACACTTTCCATTGTCTTGTTTTAAAGGAAAGTGATCCCAACACAGTATCAGCAATAATACGCAACACTTTTTTTTCTCTTTCACAAGTGATCCATATGAATACTAATCAAAATAGAATACCGATCAGCTAATGAAATTTGACAGTTTATATTCCCACTGTTTATTAAATACACCCACATAATAATCACTCCTCTCAAAAAACTATTCTCTTAATAGACTCAGCAGCTCTTAGCTGAGGAAAAGCTCCTATGGGATGCCTCTGAGGAACAAATGACTGGCTTGTTCTGCGGGGAATGAAGCAGGGACTCTGCTTAGAAACACTTGATATTCTTAAAACCTTCAGCATTAAGAAAAAAATATTTTTAATTCTATTAACACTGATCAGTCCTGATCTGAATATGCAAGGATGGAAAGAGAGATTAAATCTGCTTGATTCAAATTTGTTAACCTCTGTTTCTAACATAATCTGCCATAGAAGGAGTTCAGCATAGACTTATCAAACATTAACTAAGTACTCAACTTTCAGACAATCCCTCTCCTCTTTTTCTTTCTTTTTTTTAAATAGTCCTTTCACCTGTTCCTCTCCAGAGCAAGGACAGTGTTCCATGCATACATGAGAAAATTAATAGCGAGGGTTCCTTTGTTTTTTTAAAATTTTTATTATTTCTACAAATTTTGTCCTTTATCCTTTGCTTAAGGTTCCCTTGCAGGAATTACAAGAGACTAAATCTTTCTTCTTTTTACTTAACAAGTAACTTAACTAAAACATTTGTTTTGGTAATGAAAACATATTTCATTCTTTATCAATGACAAACAATTTCCTCTAAAACTTCACTGTAGAGAAAGACAGTACAAAAGCATCTGATTACCTGAAGAATTACAGAATTGAAAAGGGTTCTGATGCCCACCTAGTTACTTTCATTCTTCTCTTTAGTGCAAAAGAAGCTTCTTGCCCTGCCTTCTCAATGGAATCATAGGGAGATGAAATATTCTAGTACAATAACATGTTGTTACAGATCCTACAAGTCAAGCAGTACCTTTCCATCACCTCAACTGAGCAACTTCTCGTATGTGGCTAAGGATAGGCATTTTTTTTCAAGTCTCACGAATTCCCACAAGCAACTACAATAAGATTGAGACTCCAGTGAAAAAAATTTCCTATATATTAAATTATACATGCCTTTTGTGCTTTGCTACGGCTGGGTTCAGGCTGCTGTCCTAATCAAAATCCACGTTGTCCGTTATGTCCTTAACATTAGGCATAACTTAGAGTTTTTCACTCAGCTCTGGAATTGCAGAGAAAAATTAAGAACTAGAGTGAATGATCACTTCAGCTTCTTCAGAGCTCTGCTTGAAACTTCAGCAATCTAAAACTGATAAGAGCAAAATATGTTCTCCCACAGAAACGACTCTTGCCTGGAAGGTTTCAAACCCATATGATGGGCAAAAAAAGGAAATTATGTGAAGTCAGTGCCATTGATTAAGTCTAAAGTTGACATAAGAGGTAAACTTGATAGAAAAAAATTAAGACAAGATAATCAGATGTGATCTTTCAAAAATATTGTAGAATACTTACTGATGGAAAGCCAAGGTTCAGCAGCCATTACTGATTGAAATCAAGATTTGTTTGGTATTTTTAGCTACCAGAAGTATCTGTGGAATACAAAATGGGAATTGTAAAATAAAAGTTTAAGTCTAAGAAAAATAAAAACAAAACCAAATACTCTGTATCCATTGCCCTTTTATCCATTGTCCCCATTGTTTGAGCATTTTGATATCAGTTCTTTTTTCTTCTGTTATGAAGGTATAGATCAACACTTGAGTTCAAATATGAAATTTGAGAAAAGTCTTCAGACTAAAGGATCTTTCTGTTCAGATAAAAGCTATGAATGGTAAAAATTTCCTAGACTACAGAAATATATTTAGTATACCCATGCTTTTCCACTCATTGGGTATTTTTGCAAGTTCTACAGTTTCTTAGGGAGTTCTGAAAATATTTATTTTAAGTGTAGCATTTGAAATAAACTAGTTAATCTTTCCTAGGCATGCCACACACAGAAAAAGTGAGAGTCATCTCAGTTTGGAGACCGGATAAAAAATAGTTGTTTGAAGGAGTTTCAGTATATTGTTCTGTAGAGCTTCTCTTATTTTTCACACAGTCTCTGAAGTTTAAGATTAGTATGGAAAAAAAACCAAACAAGAATAGTTATTAAGCCCAGTGCTACCTTGCTGTATATTATTGAAGGAAGCTTTATTTTTTCACAGTTAGTTACTGCTATCCATTTCAGCCAAGAATTTCAACAGTTTCTCTTTTCCGAACACAAAGAAGCAAGACAAGCTTTCTGCTTATGTGTGCAACATACACACACCCTTCTGTTTTTTAAAAGAAGGGCAAAATTATGAGAGAGTCACAGCTCTCTTTTAATGGAGACAACCAGCAAATACTGCTATTCAGTTTACAGTCCAGTAAATTCACACTGGATTCAAATAAACAAGTGATTTTTATAGATTATATATATATATAGTTATGTATCTTTCCCTCTTCATCCTAGAAAAAATAATAAATTGAAGCTTTCCCACTACATTCTGTTCTCATGCTGAAGTTTCATCCCCCTTTGTCTGTGCTGATCAATATGCTCTTTCACTTACATGGACAACCAGCAAATTCTGAACAGAACAGTCTTACAACATGAAGCCTTGGCAGACTTCACATTTTAGCAAACAGCATTCACTTTCTGATCAAAGCTTGGATATAATCCACTGAAGCTGAGAGGACTACTATTCTGCTCTGACTGATGAACAGACAACATGAAAGAAATAGAGATGTTTAAAAAAGAAAGAAATTTGTGTATTTGTAAAGATCATTCCTTAACAGAACTTATATTCAAAAAATATGTCAATATTACAATACTTATATTTGCAAGTCACAAAGGACTCTGCCCATATGTGTGTTTGATATATTTCTACCTGTAGAGGCATGCTTGCCAAAAAGTAATTATAGACAAAGAACCCCGAGAAAAAAATATGTATACATAACGATTCTACAGTGACAGCTTTTGTATGAGGGAAAAACTGACAAACAAGAAACCTCTAAAATGTGAGAATATATTAATTCAAACAATTGATGTCTGTGTAATTGTAGATAGTGTCTTCTCATCATGCAACGTTATCTATGCAGATAGAGATTATATGCTTTCTGTTTCTGTTCTTAAATTTAGCATCTGCAAATATAACAGCATGTCTTTTTTTTATCTTACTAACAACAGCTTTTTTATCAAGTGCAGTGTGATGCTTTTTATTTCTGCAGGCTGCCATATAGACTTCAATAGTCACCTCATTAGAATTTTGCAGTCTATCAGACTTTTTTCCAGCTAAGTCTCACAAACTCCTCTTTCTCCCTTTTGACATGATATGCTTCTAGGCAGCACAGGAACTTGCACAGTAACAAACCAGATCACGAAGTGATAGGCCTGAAAAACACCATGCAAAATCTATTTTTTCCCCAAACTTGTTTCTGAGTCAGATCAATTTATTGATCTGGCTTTTCACACAGCCACACGAAAACCTACATTGGCACACACATGGAGATGTTTGAGAATGGACAGCTGACTTCCCTAAGGAGCAGCAATGATATTGTCATCAATAATTTTGCCCATTCTTGTCAGAAAGAACTTGTTGTTAGAAGCCTTCATGTTAGTGAGTTGAAACTTTCTAATGATAACAGATATTTATGATCATAGGAGAACTACAGATATTAATTAACTGCTATTACAAAATATGTTATTTTTTGTTTCCATTCTTAACAAAGCATTTTCAAACATTCTGTGGGTTTTTCCCTATCCAAAAGAAAAATACAAACTTAACAGTAAGAACTGATGCTTAGAGGCATAAGTTGTTGTGGGTTTACTAGGGAGGGAAGGGGAGAGTGTGTTTACTTTTTCTTTTTCATGACAATTTACTGTTACAAATATGTTACAACACCAGCTCTCTGATGTTAAAATCCAAAGTACAGTAATTCTGTACTTGAAGGAAACCAGATAGGATCTCAGAAGAAAATCAAGCACTTTTCAGTTCACAACAATCAGAATGTACTGGAGGAACAGTTTCCAAGCTTAGTCTGTCAGCTGAAGACTAGATACAGATTTTGATTTCATTTATAGCAGAGGTTTCATTGGTCTCATTTAATATAATAATCCAGTTTTCCTCTGTCACTTGAGGAAATTGCTTTGTTTTGCTTCTAGGACGGAAAACGTGTTTCTGCACTTCTGTTGATTGCAATCTGTGTCTAAAAGGGGACTTTACAAATAGTCATGTATGAAATGCAAACAGTTGTAAATGCATACGGCTCATATGACACTTTTGATTAGGAACATGGGGGAATAAGCTAGTATCCATGGAAACTCATTGCTTCAGAGATTGCAAGGCTGCTAAAAGGCTGCTGAGAGTAAAAACCACTACACCGTATCACCTGCCTAAAACAAATTGATACATGAACAAAAATTCCATCTTCAAGTAAGCAAAAGCACAAAACAGAGTTAACCTTGTTTATTCAGTTATCACTAATTATTTGAGATTTCTCCACATGATTTATCCCATTTCCTAACTAGCTGAGGATACTAGCAAGAATGTCAGCACACTGTGCTGAAGTTCAGCCATTAGAGCCCTGGCTCATAACAGGCATAGAACAAAAGTTCTGGTCATGCTGAAAGGGCTCAGGCAGTTTCTGTCTCACATAATTAAATTCAATGTTATTTTACCATCGGAATATCAGCTGGTGTAAGCACATAGTTTCAATGCACTTACTGCTTCAACAATATATGGAAGACAGATAAATTTGCACATTGTTAAAAAAAGTAGAAGGATTGTAGAGGAATTGATTGCTAGAATGAAGATCAGGTGATCTTGCCCAGCTAGCATGGGTTTAGGAAGTGCAAGTCCTACTTGAAAAACCTGATCTTGTATAACTCAGTGACATGCCCCATGGATAAGGGAAAGACTTTGGATGTTGTCTAGCTGGACTTCAGCAAAGCCTTTGATACAGTCTCACACAGCATTCTCCTGGAGAAGCTGGCAGCCATAGTTTGGACAGCCATGGCTCTCTTCATTGGGTTAAAAACTGTCCAGAGGGTTAATACCTTCATCAATGATCTGGATGAAGGGATTGAGTGCATCCTCAGTAAGTTCACAGAAGACATCAAGTTGGGTGGGAGTGTTGATTTTCCGGAGGGTAGAAAGGTTCTGCAGAGGGACCTGGACAGGCCAGATTGATGGGCATAGGCCAGTGGTATGAGGTTTAACAAGGCCAAGTGCTGGGTCCTGCTCCTGGGTCACAACAGCCCCAGTCAGCTCTACAGGCTGGGGGTGGAGTGGCTGTAGAGGTGCCTGACAGAAAAGGACCTGGGGGTGCTGGGCAACAGCAGCTGAACATGAGCCAGCTGTGCTCAGATGGCCAAGAAAGCCAATGGCACCTGGCCTGTATCAGCAATAGTGTGGCCAGCAGGACCAGGGCAGAGATTGTCTCCCTGAACTTGGCACTGGTGAGGTTGCACCTCAAATTCTGTGTTCAGTTCTGGGCCCCTCAGTTCATGAAAGACATTGAGGAGCTGAAGGATGTCCAGAGAAGGAAAACAGAGCTGATGAAGGGTCTAGAGAGTAAGTCAGAAGCAGAGCAGCTGGGGGACCTGGGGTTGTTTAGCCTGGAGGAAAGGAGGCTCAGGGAAGGCCTTTTCACTCTCTACAACTGCCTGAAAGGAGGGTGCAGCCAGGTGGAGATTAGCCTCTTCTCTCAGGGGAAAAGTGTCAAGACAAGGAAATAGCCTCAAGCTGCACCAGAGGAGGTTCAGGTTGGACCTCAGGAAGAATTTCTTCATGAAAAGTTGTCAAGGATTGGAAAAGGCTGCTCAGGAAGGTAGTGAAGTTGCCATGCCTGCAAGTGTTTAAGAAACGACTGAACATGGCACTTAGTGCCATGACACTTAATTGATATGGTGGTGTTTGATCAAAGGTTGGACTTGAAGATTTTGGAGGTCTTTCCCAAACTTATTGGCTCTGGGAATCTAAGATTCACTTGTGAATTCTGCTATTATGATTTTGTATTGACTGTAGAGCTCTAAATTAAAATTCAGATTTTTTTTTTAATTTTAGAGGAGTCATTCAAGAACGTCAGTGCCATGAACCTGAAAAGATCTCTAAGGCTGCAACTAGCTTTACTCTATAAGCAGACGCAAAACATTACTGCCTAATCACCCTCCAGTGAATAAAAGTGTTGTGGATAGCAAAAGAGTTCTGCAGTCATTCTCATGGTGAGACTTTCAACTGACCTCCAAAGAAAGTTTTGCTCAATAAAGCAAAAGCTTGCCTATTCAAAGAATAGGGAAGGAAGTAAGAAGTGAGTTATAAGTGCTTGTTCGTAGATATGTTTCTGAATTGTCTGTTCCAATTTTGTGGTTTAATTAAGTTAAGGCAGAGACTCGGGGTTTTGCCTCATCAGCTTTTGCATGCCCAGTTAACTGAAAGAACAATATAGGCAACACACCACATAGGTACGTGCTGTCCAAATACACAGTCCTGAGGTACTGTTTGTACATAAGCACGCATACATGAATACATACCAATACATCTATACTTATGCATAATACTATATGCACATGCTGCCTTAACAACACACTGCTGTATCACAGCAATTACATAAATCTGACTTTCTTTTTGTCCCTAAGTAGAAATTATTATTTCCCTCCACACAATGTAGTTTGCAACCAACACTAGTCATCAGGTGACTCACAGGGATATCACTTTTGCTGCTTATCAAATACCTGTTTCCAGTGTACAAACATCTGAACACTGAGTGGCTTTTGACACTGAAAATAAGTGACATACTAACTGTATGTATGTAACTGTTGTGATGTGATACCTACTGCTTTAACAAAAATGTTCAACAAAAAAAAAATGAAGAGTTTTTACTCATGAAAAGAAAGACTTTTCCTGCCTCGAAGCAGACATTTTACTCTGCATCTAGTGAGAGACACAAGCCAGTGGTAGTTATTTGACTGATCTTTTATTACAACCCCTACTGTTAAAGAGCTATTGTAAAGAGCTGTATACTGCAAGCTGAGTGCAGCTAGTAACTCCTCCATTTGTTTGTGTGTAACCAATTATATTAAGAGCTTTTAGTAAACATTGTTCATTATAATCGATTTCCCTGAAGAAATGTAATTTTCAAATGAATATTTAAATGCAGCTTTAGTTTTTGTTCCCTTTTCAAGAAGATTTTAATGCAAAGGAGATGCAGACCTGCAAACAGAAAGAAAAGAAAACATGAAAAGAAATAGAAGTTATTCTGCAGGATGAAGAGGTGAATTAACAGACATCTAATCTAACACTGCTACACCTCATATTGTGAGCATTGTTATTGTGGGGCTTTACAGCTAGGTTACTCATAACTGCATCAAATTAATTCTTAGGCATCCCAGCTATGATTAATTCTGTTGACAACCCGAACATCAATAAACTGAAACTCAGCAAATCTGGCGTCTGAACTAACCACACTTTAACAAGAGGTGGCCTGTTCAGGTAACAGAGTTCAGGTATGCAGAATGTTTTTTAAACTCAGATACCTCCAAAGATACCAATGTAGCAAAAAAAATGTTTCTTCCCATCCTTTATAATGCAAAATGCAGCATACTCACTATATGAGTATGCCTTGACCGTTCAGTTCTCATATTCTGTAGCCTTGACCACCCATATTCCCGTATTTTCACTTCTCTTGAAATTCAGGAAGCTAAATCAACCATATGGCTGAAGTCCAGATAGATTTTTGTGCTATTAATAATCAAGTTAGAATTCTTTGAATAGAAACTCTGCAGAAATTCTGAACCAGCTATATTTGTAGCTCACATTGACACATGTCCAAAGCACTTGAAAGAAGCACTTTAAGGGGATTGATTTATAATTATTATGAGTCTTATATTTTCGTCAATATTAGCTCTACTCATGACTACTGTGATCTCACCTCAAGTCCTGTGTACACTTTTGGGTGCCACAATATAAAAAAGATATTGAGCTATTAGACAGTGTCCAAAGCACAACAACAAGTGTGGTGAAGGGAAGTCATATAAGGAGCAGCTGAGGTCACTTGGTCTGTTCAGCCCAGAGAAGAGGAGACTGAGGACAGACCTCATTGCAGTTACAATTTCCTCATGAGGGGAAGAGGAGGGGCAGGCACTGATCTCTTCCCTGTGGTGACCAGTGACAGGACCTGAGGGAATGGCCTAAAGTTGTGCCAGGAGAGGTTTAGGTTGGATATCAGAAAAAGGTTCTTCACCCAGAAGGTGGTGGGGCACTGGAACAGCTCTTCAGGGAAGTGGTCACCGCACCAGCCTGACAGAGCTCCAGAAGTGTTTGGACAATAGTGTAAGGCACATGGAGTGCCCCTTGCGGACGGTGCTATGCACGGCCAGGAATTGAACTCAGTGATCTCTGTGGGTCTCTTCCAACTCAGCATATTCTGTGATTCTGTGATCTGGAGGATTACCAAAGCCTGTACAAATAAAATACAAATGTACAAAGTATTCAAGTATTCTGACATTTGCTTTGGCTCTCACTTAGAATCTATGTTTTGTCACAGCTTTTTCGTGCTGGCTCGGTTCATAATGCTATTGCATTATTTGGTCTTTTCAGGTTATTCTGCTCTTTTATTTTTCTTATGTCAGTTATAAATTTAGAAACAAAAATAAAGTAAACCTGACCACAGTAAAATTTTGACCTGATAAGCAAAAGCATAGCACCACATCTCAAACCCAGATGGCAAAATTTTGCTAAGAACAGGAATAGAGGAAGACTCCAGACTACCAGTAGATTATACTCTAAAATTTTTTGTGGCATGATGAAAGCGATAGATAAAGAAACTTTAAAAAGGCAGATTGGTTCAGGGCCATGGTGATGCACTGCTGACAGTTTATTTAAACAGATATTGAAAGTAAAAGTGTGGAAAGGCAGGTTGCTAAACAAAAGATGGGGATGGTCAATAGATGGTCAATGCAGACCACCATTAAGAAGATATTCCTCAGGACCATGGAAGACAAATTTGCTAAATAAGAAATCACCATACATTATCATGGCTACTTTATCTTCACAGCTATTTTCTGATTTTGGCCTCACAAAATATAAATTCAGCACTATAATATGTGCTAAGATAATATGTTTTGGCATATTTGGAGACTTCTAGAGAATAACTATAACTGAAGAACCAAGAAAAAAATTAAAGCATTCACAAATTAGACAAAACTACTTAAATAGAAACAACATGGCCATGGGAAGAGATAAAGGTTATACATATTATATATACACGTATATTATGTTTATATATATATATATATATGTGTACATGTATACACATATAGATACACTCGCACATTATACATATAATTAGGTCTATAAACTTGTGGCCTTCCAGATAGTGATTAGGAAGTAGACTATAGTGGAGGTACATTCTGCATTATTCAGAGTTATTTTTAAAAACTAAAATGTTCTGGTGCTGAAATGCTGATGGCTGCCCCATCCCAGTTCCTGTAACAGTCTGGAGAAGAGCTCAGGAACTATGATTTTGGTGATTGCCCGTCATGTTTTCAACTTTCCAAATGTTAAATTGCACCACGTCTAAAACATATATAGCATGTCTGAGCACATCTAAGGCAATTAAGATGGATAACGAGTTTAGAAAAGCATAAAATAATTACAACTTTAATTAAAAGAAACTAAGCAGATTGAAAGATTGTTTGAGGTTTAGAAGACAGTAATACGATCCTGATTCATTGCCTTTTTCAACCAGCACCTTGAATCATGACCTCTGACTGTGACTAGAAAACTACCAGTTTTTTCTTAAAGCCCAGTTACTGATTCAAGGTTCAGATACTGAGATGGAGAGCAAAAGTGATCTTGCCTTGTTATTCCAGAACAATCTTACAGAAATGTAACCCAAAAAAGACGTATTTTTAGATTTAATGGACTAAATATTTCTGCAGTTTTGTTCTCTCTTTATTTAGGAATGAAAAGGCATAAAATCATCAGTGAAGTCTGAGGACTTTTCCACATCATGTCAAATCCTCAGAGAAAATAGATAGGTTATTTTCTTCTGTAAATTGGCTGTATATGAAATCATTTTGGCACTCTCTTTGTTAAGGTTAATTGTTGATAACAACATTCACTGACAGTATCAAAGGTAATCATAGAGGAAAGAGTAAATGAGACATAAATTAGAATGTCAGGCAAGAATGCTGCATTGCAGGAAACTCAGTTTCCTACTATAGACCTAGTTTATACATTGTATCCTGAAAACCTCAATTCCTCCCAAATTTTCTCATGACAGACAGAGAAAACTCATTTTGTCAATGACTACCCAAACGTTCAAGAGCTCAGAGCATAAAGGTAAATGTATCCTTTTTCCTCAGGCTTTTGTAGATGTTTTTGTCTTGTAGGAGTTTTCTGGGGACAAGCAGGTCCAAATTCCATCACATCAACTACATACTGATTTTTCATTTGNACGGTTCTCTCTCAACCACATCGATATATATTTGGAAGAATTTTATAGGTAATGCTCTTGCTCCACTGGGTGATTTCATACGCCATGAAAAATTAACTTTTAGCTTACAGAATTCACATACAAAATGCAAAAACATTTGATTCTTATGCAAACACATCTTTACATCAGGCTTATGCTCTGTTTTCCTGGGGATAGATTATAGCACTCTTGTAATTTAACTAGGACTCATGAGACTATATTAAGATGTCACAGAAGCTCCATTAGTTCTCCTGATTTCCGCCTTCTAGGCCTTAGACAATTAAAATGAAATTTCAAATAAGGAGGTTTGGAGGGGAAAGAGAGGAGGGTTGAGAAGCATTCAGAAAAATTATCCTCTGGGGGAAAGAGAGGCAAGATGATTAACTAGTTTTCCTTCAGCTCTTGTTGTTATGATTCTATACTCTGGAGAGTGAATAATTTGAAAAAGAAAATCTCTGTCTCCTAGACAGAGAACGTATTCCTCAGACTCAAATTTCATGACCAGCTCAAGTTTCTCCACCTTATAGATGTTTATGCATACTTCCTGAGCATTTAATTTCATAATTTGCTAAAATCACTAACATTAGATTTTGTGCCCTAAAGTTTTATGAAATATCTAGAAAAAAGCTGTCATACAGCAGACTACAAACCTTTCTCTGCTCTGGACAGAAGCTGAATTTTAATGCTTCTTGTCTGGCTTGAGGGATCGGTTAGGAATCATCTCCTACTTAATGAGACTAATGAATGATTTTCACTCTGAAAAAAAAAAAAAATTGAGATGGGAATAATTCTCTTTCCATTTTTACAGTGCAATATCTGGTAATGTATTTCCTCAAAATACACTGACAAAGGTAGCAAGTGACAGTAACTGTCTGTTCACTTACCAATTCCCTTGATAAACACAGTGAAAAATAAAAAGGGATTTTTTAGG
>VXAZ01010060.1:236441-257089 GCA_013399875.1 Gymnorhina tibicen
AAGGGATTTTTTAGGTTCTTTTGAGTATGTATAATCAGATAGATACCTGACTGGACAAAACTCTAAGCAACATCTTCTTAATTCAGCATTATGTTGTGCTTGCCAGCTTGAATTGTTCCATGATTCTGACTTTGCACTCAGCTTCCTCTTTATAGGAAACGCAGAAATGTGTTGTACATTAGGGACACAGAAAAGGACTGATCATTTAGAATGTTTCATAAGTTATTTCCCCATTTGTGATTTTTTTTTGGACTTTCATATGTGAATAACAGATTCTAGGAAAAAAAACCCTCTTTGTTCACAGACTTGTTTGGGTTTTTTTTAACAGACCAGAAATACCAGTTCAGGAAATTTTCAGGAAAAGGTAAGTGTAAGTACTAAAAAATATTTGCCTTGGTCACTGTTATAAGAAAATTTCTGTCCCCCCACATCAGCTAAGATTTTCAATTTCTTGTTACACAAGTTTTCCTATCAAAGACATTGTAGAAACATGTAGTTTAGCTTCCTGCCAGTCAATATATTAATTTCTTTGCATTTACAGTATGTTTCACATAGACAAGTAAGTCTAATATGTAAATTATTGAAAAGGCAAATGTATATTGTAGGTTTTGAAGAGTTATATGTAGCATGATGAAGGGGAATCAGTAAAATTCATTGCAATACCAACACTGTGTTTGATGTGGCAGCTGTTTCCTTTGCTGCCTCAAGAACTTTGTTTTGACTAGAGCTAAGCAGCAGATGTTTATGAGCAATAAGGAGGTTGGTAAATTTATTACCTGTTTCTACAGGTAACATAAGTCTCTAAACTGGAATTTTCTTCAGAATTGCTTACTAAGATCACAAAGCTGATGCCAGCCTTATACAATAAAGGATATCTAATAAGTTTTTAAAAGTAGTTTTCTTTCTTTTATTACCTAATTCATATATCTAAATCTTTATGAAGGTATTGACTGTGAAGAACAGCATTCATTTTCTGTTGTCTGTATCTATACTATCACTTCCTTGAAGGCAGAAGCAAGAGGATCTTTCAAACATATATTTGAAGGTTATTTTGTAATAATATAGATGGGAAGGAAGGCAGTCTGCCATCTTGTAACAGTTCATCTCTTCTCCTCTCTGGTCAAGCCTGCTGAGTTTGACTTCTTCAGTTACAAAATTCAGAACAGAAATTCTTACAGTGCAGCTTGAAAATGTTGCCCTCATTTGTTTGCCTGATCCGCTAAGCTACAGGGTAAGGAGGAGAGATGGAGACCTATAATTGAAAGATATTTTCATAAAAGTTTAAAGGGCTTGAATGGACCTTTCAGCCTCTGGGATGATGAATGTCACTTTTGATAATGATCTGAATACCTTCACAAAGGAGGGAGAGTTTAGCTTGACCTCCACACTCCATAGAGAGACAAAATCCATCAACATGGAGCAGGAAGGACTGGAGGAACCAAAAATTAAAAAGTCCAATTGGAAGCAAAGGGTATTACTAGTCCCATTTGCCTAAGTCACCTCGATTTTCCCCACTGAAAGAAACTGTCATCTAGGCAACCAAAGGTAGTGAGTGATGGAACTCAAAGATCTTGCAAACTGACAAACAAGTAATGGTCTAAAGCGGAGCTGATATTACATGGCAGAAGAGATTTTTGGCTGAGAGATTAGACACACTATTGATTTGACTGCATATTTTAATTTTTTTTCTCTGTGACCTCTCCCTAGTGTTGCCCTGTGTCAACTAACTGCCCATAGAAATAACCATCAAGTTCCAATTATCCCTTCTCTTTTCGGTAGAATGACAAATGTAACATAGCAAGAACACTGGAGAAAAAAAAAAGAGTTTAGCACCGCTGATTTCTTCCTACACTTAAGGTTTATAACTCCAGTATATTAACGATAGCTTTGACAACACTGTACAGGTGAAGGACTAAATTTCCAAAGGTTGTTCTTTAGACCTTTACTTGGAACAAAGAGCATTCAAAATAACATTTGCTTTCATCTGACCATGACAATGCCCTTCTGAGTAGTCAGAATACATAAGTCTGGAAAACTTTAACTAAATATTAAAAGAAATATACATAAATTAATAGATTTGTTGTTAGTATCAAGCATCAAGAACTATTTTGCACATGCTTCTGTGTCCTATTTAGGTAATGTGACACCCGAGAAAAGCAAAGACAAATCTACCAGGTTTTTTTCAAAATTGCTTTTTAAGCATCTTTTGAACGGAAGCATCTTAGAATCCAGTTAGTTAATTTTTTGTCTATTTGGAATAGCTTTCCTTTCAAAAGAAAGTATAGTATACTAATATGTTACATGATGATGTAAATAAATATCATGTAACTTAGATAGTTCATTATGGTATTACAAGTCTCACTATGAACTGCTAGCACATAAAGAGTGATGACTTTTACATTCTGTGCAAGTGTGAAGATGATTTCTCCTTGCCTTCTCTGAGCATTTCTTCACCCTTAAGTCCTCACCAGTAAGGATACTGAAGGGTTATGCTAGTGTTAGTGTATAAATCTAATTGAGCAGAGAAAACTGAAGACAGGGAATATTCTCACTGTTTTTAAGCATCATTTTTTGTTTAAAGGTTAATTGTTTTACCCTAAAACTTAAAGCAAAAGCTAAACATCAAAATGAGGAGGACAGAGAAAGAAGGTTTTTATTTCAGACGTTCCCTGTAGGCAGCTTTTTAATCACAAAGTACTGACATTTTAATTTAAACAAAATAATTACAAGCAAAAGGTGAGAGAACCTTTTTGCATGCAGTATACAATCACACTTTCCTTAGGTCTAAAGAAGAGAAATTTCAACTATTTATAATTAATCAAGTCCATAAATACTGCTATATTTCCTTTTCTTTAGGAAAACCAAGGCAGTTTTATTTTTAAAGAACCAGTACATTCATTACTAAAGAAGACAAATGAACAAACCCCATCCAATGCTGAATATCACCTTCACAATATAACCCAGCTGCATGAGGCTCAGTTGTGTGAACTAAGCCCACTTTAACTAAGGGGAAGAAAAACTGATGAAGGGCTAAAGGGCCATTACTTTGTTAATCACACAGACAGGTTCACTTATACAGCAACACAAATTTAAACTATGCCAGTTAAGAAAGTCGAAACAAGCAATAAGGCCAAAGTTGTTAAATCATCAATATTAACTCAAGAGAAAATTACCAGGAATCAGGGAAACAGGAGCTGGAAGACTACTACTGCCAGACAAAGGACCATCCCATCTCAAGGAACAAAAGAGACCATCATTTACCTGCCACACTGAGAAGTGCAGAGCCATCAAAGATGTAGTTATAATGAACATAGCAGAACTTACTGAAATGCTATATTGCATGATCCTTATTGCAAGTGTGTACCCAGGAAAAAAATGTTTCGATCACAGCTATGGGTCCTTGTAAGGGTTGCAAATATGCTTTAAGAGTATATATTTACGAGTAAGTCTACTGAAACATTTGGTATTTCTCAGTTTGGGGACAGCACCATTGCAAATCAGGTCAGAAAAATTTCCCCTCTTTTGGTTTGTCAAGCATTCTAAACACGATGGACTATGATTTATGTTATCAGCATGAGCCTTCACAACACTGACTACACTATCCAACTAGGATCCAAATAAAATGAGTAAAAAGAGGAGAAAGGGAAGAAATAATAGTAAAAGCAACAATTATTTATTTTCCTCCTGGAAAGGATTTTCCCAACGAAATTAAAGAGACGATTCTCCATATAGATAACTGGGCAAAAAAATTGTATGCTGTGTGTGTAAGTAAACTGTACCACCCCGGGCAATATGTAGCAAGTCAGTAAATCTGCCTTTAGAATTGTAGTACCTGTTGAAGCATGTAGTCAGATGAATATGCTTTGGACTGAGGTTTAACTAAATGGACAGAGCATGGGAAATTCCTGCACATGACACGAGAAATTGGTGAGTGCTAAAAAGCAGCATAGCAAGAAGCTCAGAAAAGCTATGACAATGTTAGGAGGAATGCCCAGATTTAACAGAACATTAAATCAGAGGAAAACAATTCACAAGTTAATTGGAAGAGTGTTTAAGGAGCAGAGACTGGCTAGTCCAACAGCATCCCAGTAACCACAACAGTCATAACAAATTTAGGTATAAGATATAGTAAAACTGGGGCCAGTGGGGAAAAAATTACTAGGGGTAGAGTGGCTTTGGAGCAGAGAAGAGAAAAGAAAGCGGATGGGAGTAAAGTAAGCACAGGAAATATGGGACAAAGGGGCTAAAAAGATGCCAGTCACCCATAATCAAGATGCTGGTCAGTATCTGTTGTTTGACTGGTATCTGTGGCTGACCGACACAGCCTATTCTATCCTCTAATCAGACTCTGTTTCAGAAAATCAGGAATAGTTACTCAACCACTCAACCACTTCCTTGGGAAGCTTGGTGCAAATCTGGACAGCCCTCTCATTGAAGAACTTTTCTTAATATGCAATCTAAGCTTCCTCTGGAGCATTTTGAGGCTGTTTCCCCTTATCCTATCTCTTGTTACTTGGGAGAAGAGACTGCCTCCTTTCAGGCAATTGTAAAGTGCAATGACTCTCTCTCCTTACATTCCTTCCTCCAGGCTAAACACCCCCAGGTCCCTCATCTGCTTCTCATAAGGCTTGTGCTCCAGACCCTTCACCAGCTCCATTGCCTTCTCTGGACACACTCCAGCACCTCAGTGTCATTTTTGCAGTGAGTGGACCAAAAAACCGGACAAAGGACTCGAGGTGCAACTTCACCAATGCCAAGTACAGTGGGATGATCACAGCAGGCACTGATTCTGCTGATCAGACTGTTGCTGATACAGGCCAGGTGCCATTGGCCTTCTTGGTTACCTGGGCACAGCTGGCTTGTGTTCAGCTGCTGTCAACCAGCAGCCCCAGGTCCTTTTCTGCTGGGCAGTTTTCCAGCCACTCCACCCTCAGCCTGCAGCACTGCATGGGGTTGTTGTGACCCAGGTGCAGGACCTGGCACTTGGCCTTGTTGAACCTCATAAAATTTTTAATGTTTTTCCTGATTGTGGTCTCAATTTATTGTGTAAATATGCAAGATACTGGTGCACTTCAAAGTTACCTATTACCTAGCTTGCAAACCAGACAATAGGTCCAGGCTAGCTGCCAGAGAGTATCATGAGGGTTTGGGTGCAAGACATAAAAAAACTTCAAGCTGGACTTGCCAGCAAGTAGAACAAGAATTCTGAGGACTGTCTACTGAAGGAAGTAGAGGCCTAGGGTCTAGCTGCCTGAGGAGAACCATGTAAGAGATTGTGGGTACATTTCAGTACAGATCTGCCAGCAAAATTAATGGTGAGAAAACAGGATGATCTCTTGGTTTTTTGACATTTTTCTGAGTGTCATTCATGTGTATGTGATGCCTGCGAAATCATATTTCTGTCTTGATGTGTTAGTGGTAAACTGAGTCTGCATATTGTGGATGTGCCTACTGGAGTATGTATCCAGACTCACTATTGTCGGGACCCAGGGCTAGGAACCCACAGCATCTCCCCAGCTGTGAAGGACTGTGAGGGCTGTGACATCTGTGAGGGACTCTGATCTCCTTGTTCTAGAGTGCACCAAATTTGTATCTAGGTGACTGGGGATGAAAACCTCCCTTAGGTGCACTGAATTCACCTAAACTTAACCATAACAGATTTTAAAAGGTGTTAAAACAGTGATTCCATACAGACCTACTGTGCAGGTTTAAAAATGTGATAATACTTCTGAGAGTGGGTGTCATGGTTTTACACTGGCCCAACACCAAGCACCCACAAGAGCTGCTTGCTCACCCTCCCCTGCCACAGCTGGGCAGAGGAGGGAAAAGGAAAAAAAATAAATGAACACTTCATGAGTGAGATAAGGGCAGGGAGAAACACCTTAAGGGCGAAACAGGCTCAACTTAAGTTGCAAAGTGAATTTATTACTAACAGAGTCAGAGGAGGATAATGAGAAGTAAAGTAAGCCCTTAGAACACCTTTGTCCCCCCCAGCCCCTCCCTCCTTCCCACCGACAGCGCAGGGAGACAGAGCATGGGGGTTTGTGGTCAGTCCACCACTGAGATTTCCTTCTGCTGCTCCAGGAGAAGAGTCCTTCCCTGTGACGCCGTGGGGTCCCTCCCACAGGAGACAGTCCTCCATGAACTTCCCCAGCGTGGGTCCACTCTCCCAAGCAGAAGCCAAACCGCACCTGCTGCAGCGTGAGTCCCTCCCACAGGCACACAGCCCTCCCAAAACTGCTGTGCCATGGGTCACTCTTCCAGCGGGGGCACTCCTCCGAGGACAGGCTGCTCCAGCCTGGAAGCAAGGGCCCTCTCTCTCGACTGGGTGCTCCACTGGATCACAGCCTCCTCCAGGCATCCACCCGCTCCAGCATGGGCACCTCCCCCTCGGGCTGCGGGTGGATCTGCATTCCCCATGGATCCCCATGGGCTGCAGGGAGACAACCTGCTCCACCATGGTCTGCACCATGGCCTGCAGAGGAATCTCGGCTCCGGCGCCTCGAACACCTCCTCCCCCTCCTTCTCCACTGGCCTTGGTGTTGTCCTGGTGTTTTCCCACACATGTTCTCACCTCCTCCTCTTCTCTGAATAGAATCCAAAACCCCGTGACTTTGTTTTGATTTTCTTCTTAAATGTGTCATCACAGAGGCGTTAACCAGTCTCTCACTGGCCCAGTTCAGGCCAGCAGCATGTCCATCTTCAGAGCCATCAGCCACTGGCACTGCCGGACATGGTGAGAAGCTCCCAGCAGCCTCTCACAGGAGCCACCTTTGTGGCCCCCCTGCTTCCCAAAACCAGGCCGAGCCAAACCGATGCAGTGGGACGCCTGGACACCGATATAGAGACAAGCCCTAATTCATCCTGTCAGGAAGCACAGATTCCCCATCACGTAAACTGGTTAATTTAGGAATTTATGAAACAGATATTTTTGTTTCAGTTTATAGCCCACAAAATTTGTTCTGCCAAGAATGTACTATCAAATGTACAAAATGGTTGCAAAGAATTGTATCTTAGGACAACAGCATTTTATACGTACCAAGATTCCACAATACATTTTGATTAACTAAAAAAACAAAACAAAATGGGAGGGGACAGAAGCCATTCTCATTTTACCTTTGCTAATTGAGAAATCCCTACATGTCCCTAGGCAAGAATATTAGAAAAAATAGACAACCTTTCTGATAACCAACCTACTGCCACTGAGGCAGAACTTTCAATTGGTCCCTTCTTAGACTCTGAACAACTAAATGTATTTTGAACGTAATTTTTTTTCTTTTATTACAGACCATAAGAAACATAATACAACAGAAACCATAATCAGCTGAAGACTGTTACAATAATCAGAAAAAAACTACTCATGTAAATGCAAACAAGTGAGATATCTGTGGCACATTAGGTAACATTAATATTGGTAAATTTTCTTTTCACCTTATTCTGAAGGCGCTTACATCTCAGGTAACAGCTGACAAAAGATAGGAAAAGTGAAGAGTGTTCTCCTGTCAATAGGCACTCGCTGGCATTTGCAAAGTTCATACTAGGGCACTGTCAGATTATTACATTATGCTTTCTTTCCAAATTTGCCCTTCCACAGCTCTGTCACTTCTATCTGATACGACTGCTCTCTGCTCCTATGAAACACAGCCCTTATTCACATGGCCTGTGAATAAAATGAAAACTACTGTTGCCAGGATACGGATAAGAAAGCATTGTAGTTTCTGCTCAATGCACATGTTTGCTAAGTTACTTGTTCTGTCGTCTGCTAGTGTACAGAAAAGATGCCATATGAGGCGTGTCAGTATGGATCATAATGTGCTTTTTATTCTATTGCTTTTATTCTAAATTTTTCCTATATCCTGATTCTTCAGATGATGATTATCTTCCTCAACCTAAAATACATTTTTCATCAGTTTCATCCTGGGCAACCTTACCTCCAATAGATGTGACACAGAATGAATAGTGAAAGATCCCAGGTCAAGGAATTGACTACTACTTCAAATGTGTTAGTAAAGTCATTGCCACGTATTATCAGGCTGCAACCTTCCTGACAGCTCCAGGCCAAGAGGCAATCCTATCCTCCTCTGTACTCGCACTGAGCACAAATCAACATAAAGCTACAGAAAGTTTGCAACCATTTTTTTAATTGGCAGGTGCTCTTAAAATCATGTGACTGAATACTGACTAATTTTCAGGTGTCATTGCACATATAACGTTACTATAGTATAGTAAGAACCACAATTTTTAGGGAAAAGGGTGTATATATGCTACATAAGCAATTGTTGGTCCCTTTCAAGGATGTTCTTGAAAAGACCCTTCCTCTTCTTGTTTGTGACGCTGCCATTGCAAATGCTTTGTTTTTTTAAAAAAGTGGTAACCCACACACATTTTGAATGAGGGCATAGGCAGCATACCGTTTCTGGAAGATCCTCCTCTATAGTTAATACAATGACAACTTCGACTCACTTTTTCTATTGCTTCAGAAAATGAACAATCTTAGTGACAGACTCATTAGCTGCACAGCAGCAATAATAATCTTTTAAAAAGCAAGCTTCTAGTCTAAATTTCATAACAAGTCAATTAACACAGAAATGCAATTTCACTAGCTCAGGATTCCATTACTATTATGATATACCTTCACAAAGTCTATGCTTATATTTGCAGAAACTATCAAAAGTTTTTCAAAATCAGCAAAAAAAGATCAAAAATTAAGGGATGAAGGATATTGGATGTGAACAACTCTAAGTTCCTCAATCAAACACAATAAGATTTAATCTTATTTTCATAATTATTGTAGAAAAGGACTGCTCATAAATTTCAACACAACTAGAATTCAGAAACATCATATTTTGTTCAAAACCAATCATTCATAATTACAACAATAATAAAAATATCCAGTAATTATAATCTAGTAAATCAAAGTATAAGTCTCAAATAAAAAGTTGCTAAATGCAAACAAAAAAGAGCCATCCTTGTTACAGAGAAAAATTGAATTATGTGATAATTATTCAGGTTTCACAGGATTATGTGAATAGTATACTTGAATAGTTTTTCCTCACTCTTAATATTCTATCCCAAAAGAAATCAGTTTGTTCCACGACATTTATCACATTAGCACCAGACTGTATACCTCTTCAGTTTAATATGAATATGCTTGATTTAAAGCATATGTTTAAGTTTTATGAGCTGTCTGTGATTATAGTTATTTTCCTTATCAGAAATAGAATTGTGTATATATATGTGTATATATATATATATATGTATATATATATATGTAAATAATAATCATAGCCGTTTGCTTCATTATTTTTTCTTTTAGGAAATCGACTTGTTTAATTGCCTCAAAGCATGTTGTAAATCTCGAGTTGCCTTCTTCATTCTTCCCCTTTCTCTTTTTCATTGAATAGCTGAGCACATAATTCTCAATAACTTCTATGTTACTCAGAACTTGTCCTGTGAAAGATAATTTTACTCACATTCAAGTCACATTAGTTTTCCTCTCTGGTCTGAGTTAATGTAATCTTGGGATTAGTGCTCAAGTAGGAGTCTACTTTATTTTTCTTCATTAATAAGTTTTAGGGATTAGGTGCATCTGAACTACCAGGTACTCTTAGTAACCTGATGTTTTTTGTTATTCCTCCCATTATAAAATAAACAGATTTTCCTTTTCTGGATGTCCTACTTGTTCATAAGTGAACATTTGTAATACGAATATGGGTGAATTTGACTAAACTTAGGTATTTTGCCTGTTAAGCATGAAATATGTCATTAGTTTTCCCTTTATTTCAGAAATGCATTTTAAAAGTACATTAAGATATAAAATGCAAAAGAATACTTTATTCTACTTGATTTTCCTCCAGTTTTATGAACATGACTGTTGAACAAAAAGACATCAAAGTAAGTAATGTATTACTTACAATAGTAATTTGCTACTCTGTTTACATGGTTAATTCTATAGAAGAAAACAAAAAATAATTCTAGAGTAAAAAAGTAAGACTCTATTATTGACTCCAGCATCTTCAGTTCAGAACTTCATGAATAAAAATCTAGTTGGTGACAGAAATATAGTACGCAGTGCATAGAGTTTCAGTAGAACTCCCTTCAGACTTAATACCTCTTTTACAGCTATTCCTCTGTGATGTGTTATTAAAATAAACCAAAAGAACTGGACTTGTATGTTATCTTTTGAAGCATTAAGTTCTTATTTATAAAATTAAATTCCTTAATCTTCAAAACATTTAAATATGCCACCACTGGTGGGTTGGGGTAGGAAGTGACTGTTTTAATTTTTAAGTCATTAGATTTGTTTAAAGAAGAGCAGAGAAACTTGAGAGTAAGTAGCAACACTTTATCAAAACATAAATATTCGATATTTTATGTTCTAGTTTTTCAGGCAAAGATCTATTTATAGTACATATATGCACATATATAGACAGTTATTCAGTCCAGTACAATGGAATTAAAAACTAAAGGCACAAAATATAAAAACAAATAGCTGCTAAGCCCAGATAATATTATCACAGCAAACACATCAGGCATATAAACTTTATGTTTTGCTATACATATCTTTAACTATGGCATTTAATTCACATTGTTTAAGTCTTCCTTTCTCTGTAGCACTACCACCCAATTATGTTTTGCCTTCCTGTGCCCTCTTCCAGTTCCTACACTCCCTGTCTCTGTTTCAGCTCAGCTGTGCTGATGCAGTGCAGTCTGTGAGTGGCCAAGGGGTGTGGCAGGGTCAGCCATTGGTGCCAGCCAGAGCATCTGAAGCTACAAAGCAGTAGAGGGGAGGGTCACAATTCACTGTTGCCCTACTGCTCCCACATGGTTGAAAGCCCTCATGCTGACTGCCTGGGAAAAACAAAACTAAAATGAAAAAATTAACACAAATAATTAAAGAAAAGCAGGAACAAAAAACTAAGACCCTCACATAACAGAAAAGAGAGGATGAGCAGAGAAAGTAGTGCACAGAGGGAGAGAGAAATTCTCACTTTCATCTAGTACTTGCAAGCCAACACAAATCATCCTACGAATGAATTAACACCATATTAACAGTGTCCAATATTGAGATTATATTGCAAAGGGTGTAACTGTCAATATGTTGGTAGTGGGGTGCAGCAGGGGTGGTATCTGCAGAAGGAGATTTTAGACAGATGCCTCTGGCTGAATTAAGGTCCAAACAAAACCATATGCCAAAGTCAGTAGTATGGATTTTATTTAACAGTAAATGAGGAAAAATGAGAGATGGAAAAGGAAATAGAAAAAGAGGTGAGGGGGAAGAAAGAGAATGACAGAGGCACAGAAGTAGAAGATATCACCACTCTATGGATCTAAACAGCATCCTGTTCATCCTTTCCATCTGATCTTCGTGGTAATGAGAGTCCCACAAAAAAACATAGAGTCCAGTGAATTAATGTATGTTTTGGCCAGGTGGAAACATCCAGGTACCTCCCTGGTGGGGGGCCAGTTTGGCATGGTGTCTTGCACCAGACTCTGTATCTGTTGCATCACTTTGCATCACATACAGTGCTCTGGTGCAAGGCCTCAGGAATGAGTCTGGGAGAAAGTTCAAGGGTATTTGAGAGTTTATGAACCTCCTCAGCTGCCCCTCACATGAATGTCCTGTGTGCATGTGACCTTCCCAGCATGGGGGGTTTTACAGCTGAGCCAGTTTGCGTAAGGAAGGATGGGTGGTCACTCCCTCTGACCAGAGGTAATGCCGCACACAAAACTCTCCTTCCCTCCTCTTGGTTGTAGGGGAGTGTGTTAAAACCTGGCTTCAGCAGATGAGCCTGTGGGCTATGGCCTCCCCAACCCGTAAACCAGCCAGGGATGATTTTCAGGACAGCTGCTGGGTTTGGCTTTCTTGTGGATGCATTCTTATCCCTCAGCCTTGTTCACTTCTCCTGAGATCTGAGATAATTGAATAATAGTGTCACCTTTGTTTTATCTCCAGTTTTCTTAGGCAGCTTAACTCACAGTCTGAAGTTCCCCTTAGGAGGCATCTTCAGGGAGGAGTGGACTTCAGTGGGCACAGCTTCTCTATACATAGTTTTGCCATAATGGGCAAAAGTCCTTCAAAACAACGTTTAAGCCATGAACCATAATATTTCTTTCTCTGATGATGTCAGACACAGTTCCAGCTGGCTCCTCTATGGACAAAACAGACATACCATGCACCAAACCTGACCCAGGCAGAGCAGTTTGTGGAGCCTTTGAGGAAACATATTTTAAAAAGAGGAACAAATGAAGAGAAAACCACCAGAGTTTGAAGAAAAGAAGAAACAATGTGAGGGCAGGAGGAGACACAAGGAAGTCACAGGCAGGACAGGTAAACAGGCAGGATATTGAGGAGTGAAGGCAGCACAAGCCATAGTGGCAGGAAGGGCACCCAAGCAGAAGCAAGGGAGAAAAATAAATACTCACAGGAAGAATGGACAAAAGACCGGGAGAAATGCTGGAGCAAAACTATGCACCCAGAGAAGGGCAAGAGCCCTAAGCAGGGAAGAAACAAATAGCTGTCCAAGCAGGGACTAGGAGGAAACCATGAAGGAGATATGACTGTGAGCAGCTTCTGATTTGTGAGAGTCTTGGGAAGGGGCATGGGGGGCTTTAAATTGGGCAGTGCTGTTACAGGGATGAAGTACAGAGTAATTAACCCTGCAAATATTTTAATATTTTGTATGATATCCACAAGATCACAGGCAGAATAAAAAAAATCTATACTGTCTGAAAGTTACACCCCTGCTTAGATGTGAAGCAGGGCTAATAGGCATAGTTTTGGAACTCATTTTTTCATTCTTTCTATATCCCATGGCTAGTACTGGCCACTTTATGTACAGCAAATGAAATCTAAACAGAGATATTTTGCATTTTCAATTATGTACACATACTGCAATAAATTGATTTCCACCCTGCACAAAGTGAGAAACATATTAGAAATAAGTTAAATTGTAAAGCAAATGTTCTGAAAAACCCACTATGTAAAAAAATTTAAAGTAAGTAATCCATCCCTTTTTTTTCCTCAGCTATCTGTCTTCTAAATATTGCTCTCAACAAGCCCTTAGATGTTCACAAAAACCAAAAATTAATAGAGCAGGAAGAAACCTCACTGAAGATTCAATATTTAAAAGGACAAATAGGAAGAGCAAGGTAATTACAGGAAGACATAAATCTCAAAATAACAAGATGGCTAGTGAGAGTTTGATTCAGACTTAGATGACTCTAATATAAATAATACCAATCAACACAGGTTTGGGGTAAAGCAGACCTTGTCAAATTAAGTAGGTTTTTTTTCCCTGATGGTAATACAAGCTTAGTTGATAAGATAACAGTGGTAATCCAATACGTTTCTACAGAGAATTTTGACTTGCTACTGCATGACATACCAATTTAGTGCTCTGAGTTATATACACTTATGAGGTTATATTATAAAGACTAAACCAGCTAGTTCATGAATCTTGAATATGCAACTGCACATTAAAAGAAAGAAGAAATTTCCTAAGTTTCACCAGAGATTGTTATTTGGTACTGTACTGTACAAAAATTTTCTTTACTGAAAGCATCACATGCATGGTGACTGTGATAATGAGTTAGGACAGGTGACAGATCTGAATCTCTCTCTACCCACATGATACCAAGCTGTCTTTCAATAGAACCAGGAAGAAAGACACAATCCATTCACAAGATGGTTAAATTAATGGAAAGAACAAACTATGGGAAAAAAAAGTCCAAATGCAGTCACCTAAACATTATTCCAGATAGCATATATTTTCCTGGTATACATATCTTAGGAAAATAATTTTACAGGTGATAGTACACATAGATTTTACTCCGTCGCACTGCAATTACACTTCCAGTTCCAGCATTCGCAGTGCTAGAGGTTTGGTTGGGTTTTTTCTAGATGGAGAAAATTCAGAAGAGACAAGAAACATAACAGATATGAAAGTGTTCTCTGTAGTACTGTGATTAAGCAACTAATCAAAAGAGACGTTAATCAAAGAAATTTTTAAACTGGAAATAGAATAATCTTGACTTTTTTCTCTACAGATATGTGTTTATAGTGTTCCTAGAAAGTTCCTTCTTCCAAGAAAGACCACAGGTTCCCCAGGCATATTATATATTGTAAGCACTGTTTTTTCTTAAAGCTGCTATTAAAATATTTTCCTAGTGTTTCAAATTGTCGTAAGGGTGTTTAAGTCAAAACGCCATATCTTGTCTTGGCTAATGAACACACTGTTCCCTTCCTCATGGAATCAGCACATCTTGTGCATGAAGACTATCTCAGTCTTTGTTCTTTAAAGTCAAATTTCCTCATAAATCATGAATTTTTTAGAAAATAACTGTCCGTATTGTTTCACTGATCTCCTTTCAAAGCATGTGCAAGGCTAACTATGTGTAATACCCTAAAATATTGCTTTCTGGAGGAAAGATAAAGATTACTTCATCCTGTAGTCCAAATTCCCTTTCTTAAGGACCCAAGGACAGTGTTGGATTCTTGCATTTTACTGCAGCATTCATTACCTCATACTTTGTTCTTAATTCAGGCAAACCTACAGACATACTCTACATACCTGAGCAGTTGTTCTGCATAGTTTATTGGGATGTCTGACTGTCTCTGCTTTGGTACTCCCCTTTCTTGGAGAGTACGCCACTTACTCCCACACATTTCAGTTTGTCAGCACTGCTTTGACTCTGAATGTGCAGACACCCTCTTCCCATAGTGCTATGTTTAAATTTAATAAACATCCATCATCTATGCCAAAACCAGATCCTGTCTGCTTTGGCCTTTACATGAAAGCAGAATAGAGCACTATAGTAGTTTTGGGTTTGAAGTGTAGCTGTCCATTTGTCCCACAATAAAAGAGGAACTAGTGTTCTAGTTTGTTCATTCAAGCATTTGGAGTAACTGTGTAACTTGTTAAATTGTCTTGATGTACCTAAGCTCAAGGAGCAAGAAATAAAAGTTAGGAAAACAAATCCATAAAACAAGGATCAAAAAAATATAGGTTATTGGTTGGTTAAATATATTTACCACCACATTGGTAACTATTTAATAAAACAATGAATGCTTTGGTAAAAAGCACTTTAACTGAAACTAACTGAATATAAAAAAGTCCTAAAGATATTACTGCATAAAGTCAAACTTTAATCACACTGTTTCTAGCTTGGGAATCTGTATGAAAATCAAAGATACCCAAAGAATTACTTTAAAAATTAGTGGCTAAGAACTCTGGAACTAACATGTTACCAAAGCTTAGTTGTTTGATAGACATTCTAAGTCAACAAAACCAAATGGCTATCTTAATACTTAGTTATTAGACAGTCAAGTTTTGGCACCACTTAAAAGTGATAGTCAAACAATTAATAAATAAATACTAAAGAAATGAGTCATTATGATACATTTGCATTAATTTGAAAGCCATAAAAATTATTTCTAGAAGTATTTTATAGAAACTGTGTAGGACACTGAATGTCTAGAATGAAAACCTACTTACATTCATAGGACATGGAATTAGAAAAGGATTTAGAAGATCAAGCAAAAAAGTCATGCTTTATAGTAATTCATAGGATTATGTACAGCTGTCATTTCTCACAGTAACTGTTTCATACCATTTTGAAACAACTTTGAATTTTATTTAAAACACTTATTTTTAGTATTTTTTTAAAAGTATCATAATCATTCTACATATTCCAATAGTCCAAGTAGAGTACTATAAACTTCAGGAAGAAAGAATGCATGCTTACACTCCCTGTGAGTGATGTTTTTCTACAAGTTACTCTTATCCAGGTAAGCTTTCTCAGCTAATGAGAAATAGGATAGCAAGTATGTAATATGAAATCGAAGATGCATATGCCTACACACATGGAAAGAGAGCTGACCTGTTCCAAAAGACAATCAAAAACACCAAAGAATTTTATTGTATTCAATATATTTTATATATGTTTTTATATATAAATACACATATATATGTGATATTTTTGTATCTTACTATATTTAGGGCATGTAATTCCCTGAAAGGGGGAAAGTGGGGAAAGAAGTAGTAAAAAGTAGTAATTTATGCCACTAAATCCCATTTCACATTTTGCCGTGCTTTCTCAGATGCTTCTAATTCCACTTGAAGGGCGAAGGTATGTCCTGTATGTCAGACTGAGTATTCTCTATGTCCTTGAAGTCACCTCTATATTGAATAACCGTCAGAAAAACCTTGAGCTTTTTTTTTTCTTAAAATCTTTCTTTACTTGTTTTTGGATAACAGCAAAAATATACCAGGTGTGACTTCATCTTTCCAGGAAGAGGTGCTCTCAGGATCCTAAATATGATCTCTACCAGTCTATGTTAACAGCCCCAAACCAAAGAGCAGTAAGTGATTACCGCAGACAGAGTTCAGTAGTCCAGCAGTTCAGCAAGAGGAGGATTTTCTGAAGGTCTATGGCATCAGTGCAACAACCTTCCATTTACAATCTCCCCCTCTATCTCCCTTCTGAAATACTGCCACTTGCCAAAATGAAACTGTTAAAAAAAGTTTTTATCCTGGTGTTTTGAGAAGAAAGTGATATTTCAAGTCATACATTTTATATCACACTACCTCAAGAAATTCCTTTAATTGCAAAAATAACCATCCTAGCTGTGTTTAATGCAAAGGAAAGATTTTTTTTTTTAACTAGCAGCTTCTAAAGAATTCCATATATAAATTCAAACATGTTCTTTGAAAGAAATAAGTACAATAAGTTGTAGTGCATTTTCTTCTCTAAGTAGAAAAAACTGTTAAGAAGGAAACAGATAATTTACAAACACAAAAGTCTTTTACTCTAATACCGTATCTTGGAAGCCATATGGAGATTCATTTGGAAGGAGAACCTAGGGAAGCACTACATATTTTCACAATATGTTCTTTACTCTGCATGCAGAACAAAGAAAATCATTAACAAAGATGAAAAATAAGAATTTTCATGACCCCTGCTAAAAGTCTTCCAGTCTTACCCCCAGCATCACGCCCTGGTGTCATAGAACAGAATCACAGAATATCCTAAATTAGAAGGGATCTTTAAGGATCATTGAAGTCTGACTCCTGTCCCTGCACAGGACAACCTCTGAGCCTGAGAGTACTATCCTAGTATTTCCTGAACTCTGTGAGGATTGTTGCTGTGATCACTTCCCCAGGGAACCTGTTCCAGTGCCCAACCCCTCTCTGTGTGAAGAACCTTTTTCTAATATCCAACCTAAACCTCCTCTGGAAGAGCTTCAGGTCATTTCTCAGGTCCTGTCACGGCACCAGAGAGAAGAGACCAGTGTCTGCTCCTTCACTTCCCTTTGTGAGGAAGCTGCAGACTGCAAAAAGGCCTCATGCAAGTCTCCTCTTCTCCAAGCTGAAAAAGTCAAGTAAACTTTATGATCCACTGGAATACTGTTAGGATCCCACTCCTGAAATAATATTACGGTCTTGTTATTGAAAGATGTTTCTGCCTAAATTAAGGTGCAAACAAGACCATATGACAAAGTCAATAGTACAGATTTTATTTAATAGTAAATGGTGTGGAAGAAGAGGGAGGGAGGGAGAAGAGGGAAAAGAAGGAGAGAGAGGGAGAGAGAGGGAGAGAGAAGAGAGAGAGAGAAAGAAGAGGGAAGGTACAGTCACCATCACGTGGGTTCCTGTGGCATCCTGCTGGCCCTTCTTCTGTTCTTCACAGTGGTGGGTGTCCCCAGACCGTTGTTCTGGAGGTACCACTTTTATACAGTCCAAGTCCTGGGTATCAAGAGACGTATGTGCTATCACTACAACTTGGAATGGCTTGTGTATAAGCAGTTGCTTCCTTTCCCACGGTTTGCTATTATGGGAATTTTTGTCTATATACGTTATCCAGATTTGCCTCACCAGGCCTGGCGTCCTCCATTTGTTGCATCCAGGCTTTTCTCACAGTCTGCACAGTGGAATCTTTTCTGGTGTGCTAATTCCAAAGTTTTCACCTCCATGTAGGCCTGAAANGAGAGAGAGAGAAAGAAGAGGGAAGGTACAGTCACCATCACGTGGGTTCCTGTGGCATCCTGCTGGCCCTTCTTCTGTTCTTCACAGTGGTGGGTGTCCCCAGACCGTTGTTCTGGAGGTACCACTTTTATACAGTCCAAGTCCTGGGTATCAAGAGACGTATGTGCTATCACTACAACTTGGAATGGCTTGTGTATAAGCAGTTGCTTCCTTTCCCACGGTTTGCTATTATGGGAATTTTTGTCTATATACGTTATCCAGATTTGCCTCACCAGGCCTGGCGTCCTCCATTTGTTGCATCCAGGCTTTTCTCACAGTCTGCACAGTGGAATCTTTTCTGGTGTGCTAATTCCAAAGTTTTCACCTCCATGTAGGCCTGAAATTAACACCTTCCTATTTGCCATATGTGCTTTGTTGTGGTGGCTTATCTTGTGAGAACTTCCTGCTTTGACAGTGCTTTGAAACAAATTGGCTGCATTCTTTAAGTCCTGATAGTGACCCTCAGCCACTCCTCATACAGCTTCCCCTCTAAACCATTCACGATTTTCATAACCCTCCTTTGGATGATCTCTAACAGTTTACATCCTTCGTATTGTGGTACCCAAAACTGCACACAGCACTCAAGGTGAGGCCTCACCAGTGCAGAGCAAAGCAGGGCATTCACCTCCTTTGAGTGGTGAGCAATGTTGTGCCTGCTACTACCCAAGTTGTCCCTCCTGGCTGCCAGGGCACTGCTGACTCATATTCAACTTGCCATCAACCAGGACCTCTAGGTAGCTTTCTGCAGTGCTGCTCTCCAGCAAGTACGGATCAAATATCAGACTGAGGTATTCACAGTCCTAAAATTGAAGGGGTTTCCTAGGTCCATCCTTTGAGTGATAGTTTTCCATGAGGCACACCATTGTTTCAGCATGTTTTAAAGCAGTTCTTTCTGCTCATTAGTGACACCCGGGGAACAATGAACCACAAACCATTATATCTTGCTGTTATGAAGAAAGTAGAAAAGAGTGAGGCAACAAAGCATAATGAAATTTAGAAACCAAATTAATATTTTTTGTAGTAACACCATCTCTATGACTAGGAAGTGTTATAGAAGCAGAAAGGAAGATCAATATCACTTATCTGTGATGGTGAGCAATGCCAAATTTAAGAAATGTGCTTCATCATCCTGCCCACTGAGACGTATTTCACAGGTGAAACGGAACTTGACCAAGACTTCTTCTAGAAAAACTTTTCATAACACTACTCTCTAAAAGACTGAGCATCAGTTTTCATGTTATGGCATATGTAGGTCATAAAAACCTAGGTTTCAACTAGCTTTAACACTTGACTGTAGATTTAGCATTAAAAGCAGGGTTTACACTGTCTAACAAAACAACAGTGTGCAACCACTTGTGCACTAGTTTCATCAAAAACCAGACCACAACAGCTCTACAGTATTGATGATGTCAGTTGTGGAGAGGTTACAAACATATTCAGTCTTTGAGTCTCTTTACTGAGACCTTGACAGACAGAAACTCTGTTTCTCAGAGTTCAAAAATGAGAAGCTGATCTACCCTGTGTCTACTCGGACCTGTAAACTCCCTTTGCAGTGTCTCAACATTTCCCATTCATTCTCTCAAAAAAAATTTGTGAGCAACAACAGTGAATGTTTGAAACAGTATAAGGACATACAGTACAAGTAGTTAAATCCCAGAGGTCAGCTGCAGCTCTCTCTCATTCCTGCCCACCCCAAGCAGGATAGGGGGAAGAGAATAGGAAGGTGTCCTGGGTAACTCAAAATGCTACTCTATTCTATATTTATCAGTGCCCAAAACTGTAACTGTCTCTCTAAGACCCTGCAGCTGGAAACAGAATTGCAGGACTGGAGTGGGGTATCGGTTCTTCTTAAAGTCAGAGTCACTCAGACACAGCTCTATTGCCTCTTGGCTGTTGCCCTTTCCCTTCTGTTGTTAAAGGAAGAGATCTGAGGCAGTGCAGGAGGAGGCGTCCTGCGGTTTTCTTATGTTCTTTTGGTTTTTTTTCTCAAGGGGGTTGCTTTGGGCGGGCTTTCCAGGAGGCTGCATCTTGCAGTTCTCAACTGCTCCAAAGCAAATTCCACAGGTGCCTGTCTACAGCAGCACTGTGCCAGGAAGAGCAGAACAGCTCCACTCCATGCCATCACTCCAGCCAGATTTCCGGCCGTTTCTCACAAGGAAAAGACACAGTCCCACCGCGACTTCCAGCCACTGACAGAGTTCCAGCTGCCAGAGTGTGTCAGCCACATTTGTTGATACAGATGCTGCCGACATAGAGATAAGAGGGGCCTTGCACTGCTTTTGGACCCCAGGTTTCCGTTTTGTTTTGTCCGTGTTCTCTGTTGCTTGTTGTTTGGGGGAAAAGGGAGTTTTGTAATTGTGGAGGCTTGGTTTCTGGGGGGTTTTTTGCTCTCTTTTTTCTGTCTCTCCACACATAGTAGGAAGAGGCGTGAGGGCAGCTGCCATCTTTGTCTTTGTGTCTCCACAGGCAGCCATTTGCAGAGGGCACCATTTTGGGGGAGGGGGTTTTCCACCATTTTTGTTTTTTCTTGGCTCCTGGGGAGTCCTTGAGATTCCAGCAAGTTACCTTGTAACTTTCAGTAATTTTTATAGTAATTTTTCTTGCCTGTGGCAATTTCTTTTT
>VXAZ01010060.1:257095-272289 GCA_013399875.1 Gymnorhina tibicen
TTATTTTTCTTGGCTTTGGCAATTTTTTTTTTTTTTTTTTTTTTTTTTTTTTTTGAGTAAACTGTTGTTTTTCCACTTGTATCTACTCATATTTGTCTCTCCTTATTGGTGGAATGGGACTGGTTAAACCTAAAGGGGAGGTAAATAATTTTTTAATGTCCGTCCCCTTAACTTTTCTTGCACCAAAACAGAAGGCTAAAAGTGAGAAAATTTATGGTGGAGATAAGAGCAGTTTAATAATAGAAATATAATAATAATCATAATAATAATAACAATTATTATTTTTATATACTGTAATGAAAAGGAAAATTCAAAAATTAGAGAAATAAAGCCCAAGAAAGACAAATTATGTAAATAAAAAAACCTGATCCTCACCAGCCAGATGAGAAGCTTGTCCCTGAGCAGTGGCCCCCAGACAAAAATGCCCAGATTTTTATGCTGAGTATGAGGCTTAATGCTATGGAATATACCGTTCATCAGTTGGGGTCAGCTGTCCTAGCTATCTTCCTTCCCAGCACCTGGTTGAATTTCCAGACAACTCACTGGCAGTGGGGTATGACAAGCTGAAAGGGCCTTGGCCATGTGTAAGCACCGCACAGCAATAGCAGAAACACCTCTGTATTATCAACACTATTTCCAGGAGAAATTGAGAACACAGTCCCACACCACCTTTTATGAGCTATTCAAGCCATGACCAGTTCAGGACAGAAGGCAAGCAAGCACCTACCAAGCAAAGCTTTTTGGTACTGAAACATTTTAGAGATGTTATTCCTTATACTAAGGGAAATATTTGCTTAAGCAAGCCTGTGTTAGACTTCTCCTAGCACACCAGAGTTGTCTAAAGCTTGAGAAATTCTACTTAGATCTCTGTAACAAGTTCAAAATCAGACTACCAGACTTTCAACCTCTGACAGAGAGCACAAGTTGCTCTTTTCTTTTGAAAGCAGGAAGACAAAACCAGAGCATATCTCTTTTATTATCATTCTTAAGGAAAGGTCAATGGAACATTTTGATTGGGTTCTGTATATTTGGTATTCTTTAAAAACATGATTTAAAAGCAGTATCTACAGTTAATTTCTTTTTTCTTACTACGTTACAAGAACACAAATAATATACTTCACAGAGGAAACTATGGGGGAACAATATTAAATATAATCAAAATGCTATTAACAGAATGGTTTTTTCAACATGTTACCTTGCCTATATTTTAGGAAGGTATTACCTCAAGCATTCAAGTTAAAGATCAGCAGACAGCATGCAGTATGGTCTTCAGTTTCACTTAAGTGGAAGTTGAATAAACGAGTCAAGATGGAAAACTGTTTAATAAAGAGTTTTCACTGCTTTAGTAGTTCTAACAGCAAAAGTAGCATTAGATACAAGTAAATACTTGTCTGAAAGCATTTTGTCAATATACAATGTCTCTGGAAACTTGAGAGCTAGTTCCCAGTTCAGATAATGAAGTTGACAGAGGTAAAAGTGCTGAATTACACATCATATTACTTTGTGACTTCCTGCTGACTTAAAGAATAAATGTAGCATTGGCATATCTAATATTAGGGATTTTTTAATGTATGCATCTCCCAGTACCTCTAACAGTTCCTGATGTCTATTTATCTAATATTGACTGAAAAGCAATCTGTAGAGCATTTATTTAAGCCTGTTTCTTCCCTAACTGCCATTTCAGGCTTCACTTTCTGCTGGCTGTTTAGTAAGTCACAGAGTTCTGATTTTTCCATGCTCCTCTTAAAAAATAAGATAATTTAGAAAAAAAATTAAAGACCGCAGCATGAGATCAAAACACAGAATTCCTTACGTAAAAGTATGATTCTAGTTAATTTTAAAAAACAGCCTGGAAAAGGTTATGAAAGAAGGTCAGATGGAGTGACAGTTTCCCACACAATTGAAATAGTGAACAAGTGCCTTCATGGTCTTTCTTGGTAAGATTATAGCTCTTGTGGGTATTCTGAGTCAGATCAGAGGTTCAAATGGGCCTGGCATCCCACAGAACAGCTAGCTGTCTTCAGAAAACTAAGTATAAAGTAGGTATACAATTTCCCAGGACTCTTGTCTTCAACTGATTTTGAGCTTAGGTCAGAAGTGCAAGTTTAGCAGCTCTTTATATTTACTACTGTCAGTCTGTCCAGGTACTTTACTCTAGCCAAGCTCTTTGTATTCCCTTTTTATGAAAAAGACTCCCAAAGTTTTCTGGTGTTTTCTGTGAAGGGTGGCCTTCGTCTACAGAAGGCACAAGGCAAACTTGAGTATGGATCTTCAAGCACTTGATGCAAGTAGTAGTAGACTTGCAGACTGGTTCAAAGAGCAGCTTGACAGATTTAAGGAAGAAAAAGCTGCTAGATGCAAAAGATATTCTTCACATCCACTCTCAGACACTGTCAAGCATGGGAGAATGACCTAGATACAGATAACCATTGCTATTCATAATAATTACAACTTCACATTCCAATATCTAGGTCTAATTACATCATGATAATTAACTGAGAGCAAGATTATATTGTTTCCCACAGAACAAAATGACGGTGCCTAAGTATTTCTCAGACAAGAGATATAACACATAATCCCTCAAAATATCAACCCAAACTCTAAGAAACTCTTGGCTGAATATGTAGAGATATAGATACAGTCTTAAAATATACGTGTTAAAATGGTTCAGTTGGTATGAAACTTTCCATAGAATATATTCTGTCTTTCTAAGGTTTGTGATTTCAGCTTCATGCTAGAATCACCTGCAGAAAAACTTCTGGAGACGAAATGATATTTGTCAATCACGTCGTTAAAAATCTCTGACTCACACAATGTGTACAAATTTGAGGAGTTTGTAGAGATGGAGTCTAGTTCAGTAATAAACCAAGTGATACAGTTCATCAAACCTAACTAGATATTTACACTTTCATTCTGAATATTCCTTACGCACGACTCAAGGCATTTTCCATGGCAAGGGCAGTACATTGTTTTTCTCCATTACTTGGTGAGTTCCACAGGATACATTAGTTACTAACATGTTGCTACAGTGTACAAGTTAGGTAAATTGTACAAGTTAGGTAAATTGCTGGTATTCAAAACAGTTATCTGACAACATATTCATGCTGTCATTTTTTGCAGAAAATATGACACAGCATAAAACAAGGAAACAGAATAAGTCTTGAAAACCATGCCATTAATTTAAAGCAATGTTTATTACATTGATATAAATGGTTTAGTAATGGCAAAATGACTGCTGCTAAGAGACCACACACAAAAGAAAAGAAATTTATCCCTGGGTATCTATTCTTTAATTGTGCAGAAGATAATTTTGAATCATGGAAATCTTGAGTGGAAAGTTGTATAAATCACAGGTCTTCATAAGACTCCAGTGAGCCCAGAGCAGAGAAAGCAGATCATCTGTTGTGGGGTGTCTTCCTTGCTATGCCAATGGTTTAACTTTTGGAGACACACCTGGAGTACTGCATTCCACTCTGGGACCATCAGCGTGAAAAGGGTCTGAACCTGTTGGAGGAGCTCCAGGGGAGGGCCACAAAGATGATTCAAGGGCTGGAGCATCTCTCCTATGAAGTCAGGGTGAGAGATTGTGGTTTTTCAGCTTGGAGAAGAAAAGGCTGCAGAGAGATCTTACAGCAGCCTTGCAGTACCTAGAGGGGGCCTGCAAGAAGGTTGGAGAGGGACTTTTTACAAGGGTGTGGAGTGACAGGATAAGGGGGAATGGCTTTAAGCTGAAGCAAGGTAGGTTTAAGTTAGATACTAGGAAGAAATTTTTTACTGTGAGGTTGAGGACACAATGGAACAGGTTGCCCAGAGGAAGTTGTGGATGCCTCATCCCTGGAAGTATTCAAGGCCAGGTTGGAATAAAGGTTTGAGCAGTCTGGTCTAGTGGGTGGCATCCTTGCCCATGGCGTGAGGGTTGGACTAGATGATGTTTAAGTTCCCTTCCAAACAAACCATTCTGTGGTTCTAATAATGCAGATAGAGATACAAGCAAGTAATCATGAAGGACATAAAAATGAAAACCTGACAGAGATGTTGGCTCTTCAGTCACAGATGAACATGACAAGTAGACAGTTAGTACACTACAAAGCATCAGCACCTAGAACATCTGAGAAAGAACAATAGCAACACTAGCATTGTAGTTAGAGTTTCCCCTACTCCTCCAGCCTCAGTGTGGCTGTTATAAAAGGTTATTTCTGCTTGTCAAGGTCTAACACGCATGTCATAGTTTAACACTCAGCTGTTCTGACAAACTTTAGCTCAACAGCTCCATAAAGATCTCTTGTTCTGCCTGTAGCAGCTGCAGAATTTCAAGAGCTGGGGTAATTCTACATATCTGATCTAATAACACCTCTTCACAAAAATAAGCTGAATGTCCCCATCATCGTGAAGTGTATGCTGTGTATAGGTGGAAACTTCCTCAGCTGCAGTCTGTTCTGTTCAGCAGTATTTGCACCCCATTCACAAAATTTCACATTCAAGTAATGAAGGCAAGTAAGCAGTGCAGTAAACACATAGCTATGCCTGAGATTTAGCTAACTGCTAACTTAGCTAATGACGAACAACTGAACATGATGTGAGAAATTACTGAATGTAAAAAAAAGGTGATTGGGAAGCTGATAGGGCTTACAGAGAGCACCATGAGAAGTGAGTGGATTTGCCAGATGATTAAGTGGAGTTCAAAAAAGAGTATATGTGGGCTTTTAGAGGACAGAAACAAGAGGTGCTTGTGCCCCAGAATCCTTTGATCCAAATTTGCTACACATTTCCATTTCTGTACAAAAGGTTTGGGCTGGGTGTCACAGCAGCCAGGTTGAATTCTGTGTTTAAAAAGCAAACTCATTTTATCTCCCTAAATGCACTGGCTTGTTCAGGATTGAAATAAATTTGCTTTATTTAAAAGACTTTCGAGGAGATAGATAGATAGATAGATAGATAGATAGATAGATAGATAGCTGCTGAAGCTTCTGGCTAAAAGGCCTCTGGAGTTGATTCACTATATTCGACAGAAAACCACCACTTCCTGTGCATAATTGTGAGGATGAAATGTAACAATTGAGATCAAATTTGTGGGGAAATTATCAAGTTTATAGTCTCTAAGACAAGTTCTTACACACATCTAAGCCACATTCTGAATTGCAGTAAGCCTACAGCACCAGTCTTCACTCTCTTGAAAACCACAACTGACATCTACATACATAGTTCATCCTAGAATCCTCACATTGTGGTACAGCCTCAAGAGCCAGTCTTTGAAATGGTGTTAAGGTGTTGACTTCAATTTGTTTGCTATAGCAGTGAGGAATTGCAAGGCCTAAGAGAAAGCTAAAGATTCCTGAGAGAGACTAAACAAAAGTCTGTTCAATGTAGGTAATTCTTATATATTTGATTATTTCAAACATTCCTGTGTCAAGAAAAGCTTTACAATTTTTGTTCTTTGAGAGCAGGATCCTTTTCAGTAGTATTATCATCTAACACTAGAGGAGCAGTTCTGTGAACAGAATGGGTATCCCAAAGTTCATCCTTTGCTAGGAATGCCTTCCAAGCATCATTCACACCAAAAGTGAATCATATTTGATATTCTTTTTAATGAAGCAAGCACACAACACTGAACATACAAAAATATTCACGAATGAGACAGTCTTTTGGCAGTCAGCCTGAGCTACCATCTGGTCTTGTAACAGCAGTGGAATAAAGTTTATATTATACTCTACTCAAAAAAAAACATAAGCAGGGATATACTGAATTTTATTAGTGGTATTTAATGGAAATGTCTGAAATCTACATGTAGCTGAAGGACATTGATGTATTTTCTACTTTCCTACAGTTTGAACCTATACATTCTAACAAAGCAGCCATTCATTTGAGCAAGAAAGGATAATCAGTTTTGAAAAATAGATTATAAACAACATTTTAAATTATTCATTTCTGAAAGTATCTCTTTTCATTTTGCTGTCAATACGAAGATATTTTCTATGAAGCTCATTCCTAGTATTAGCATTGAAAGGCTATCAGTAGATATATACAAGAAGAACAGTGATATTCACTGAAGTATTGGACACATGATATTAAATTTATTATTCATTAAATGATGTGAACTAAGAGTTCCTGTTTCTTTAGAAATAAAAAGAAATGACAGATCACAAATCTTCCTCCTATTTGGCTCCCTCTGCACTGCAATAGCAGTGTGATCTAATTACTGCGTAATCAGATATTTTTTAACTGATCATTTGCAGTCACTATACCAAATGTGAGAGCTGCCTGATTACAACAAAATGGAAATATTGTAGATCAGCTGAAGGATTTCTTAAATATGTCCTTCAACTGCAAATGGGATTCAGAATTTTTAAACTCTCATATTTCAACAACAGTGGGATATCCTAAACCAAGAGGTTTTACAGCAGTCACATCTTAGTCTCCCATACCAGAAGAAACTAAGCATTAGCTCAAGCTGCAGTACTTTTTAAAAGGCTAAAGAACTCACTAACCTTAGCAAAACAATTATCTATTAGACCTGAATATATATTTTATGCTCGCATATTTTACATTGATTAAGAGGAGGGATTTTTAGGAGACGTATACCCAGGGTGACCCCATTGCATTCCCTTCTTAAAATTTTACCTCCAAGGCAGTATCCTGCCTTGTGCAGAGTTGTTGTAAGAGCACCCATCACAGAAAAACACCTTATTACAGCGGCAGCCATTCAATATCGATAACATGTCCATAACAAAAGCACAAGCACAAAACAAACAGAGAGGATCTTACTTTCTTTTCCCACAGTAAGAGAGACAGGGACAGCATTCTTCATCTACTTTGCTACCTCAAGACTCCAGTAGCGCTATGTGGGATTCAAAGACGTGCACAAGACTAAGTCTGCTGTGTAATTTTATCTCTAAATGCCATAACTCCCAGGGAACTTTAGTGATACATCTCCCAGTATTTTCAAGACACACAGATTTAAATTAAATCTCCTGTGTCCTAAACAAGAAAAAGGACAGCAGCTGTTATTTAGTCTAAAGCCCACCCTAGGCAAAGATTCACAGCAGCAGTGCACTTCCAGCTCCCTCTTTCAGCTATTATCCTGGCTGACACATCTGACAATCTTTTCTGCAGCTATGTCCACCAGCTAGAACATAAGTCCTCAATGGCCTCTTCCATTTCATCTCTTTTTTAAGCATGTCACACGTGCTTCACAAAACCCTTCCATCATCCTCTGAATAAAATTTTGGAATTGAACTCAGCTCCAACATACCCAAATTTGAGACTTTAATGCCTTGAAGTCTCCCTAGTTTCTCTTCTTTCAGGACACCAGTCCACCATATCCATTTCCTGAGACCACCTGCTTGGTAAATTAGGCCCAGTGCTTCTCTACATTTGACTGTTTCAACAATGTGATGGCTTTCATTTCACCTTTGTTACAATTGTGCTCTGTGCATTACCCACCTGTCATCCTATGTAGCCACAGAAAACTGCCTGAGCATCATTAATCCCTTCAATCCCAAACTAATGTTTCCACCCTTCTATTACATGAGGAAAAAACATTATCTGTTTGCAAGGAGGTTGTCCAAGTGGCTAGAGCAAAATAGTGATTACTGGACAGTGTTAAATGAAATGGTGAATGTTCTTCTACACAGGACATCTAGAATAGGGATACAACTCTTAGTACACCTTAACAGTCAATTTAAAGCAAATAAAGTGAGTATGCCTTAGTTTTTAGAGTCACCAAGCTGGCAGTTAAGAATAGAAATAAACAAGAACTGGGAGTCACTTAAAAACACCCTAAGCACTTTAGCTGACAATAGCACTTAGAGTGGTCGCATTTAGTGTTTACTGGCCTATTATATTACATTTCTTGACTTATTTACATTGTTAAAAAAAACTAAAAGATGCCCAAATATAGCTACATCAATGCTTTTACAGGTATATACTTCTAAAATATACTCTTATTAAACATGAAAAATACTTCTTTTTTTCTTACCAAGAAAAGCATACTACACTCTGATTTTCAAAGTAAAACAGATACATTTTTGCACACATAAAAAAAAAGAAAAATCCAGTATTCTCTTATGGCTACATAAATTAGACAAGGTTGAATGTTTCCTCTTGAAGTTAGCATAAAAAGTTAATTTTTGTGAATGACATCCCTTACTTATTCTATTCTCTTTTTCTAGTTATGCATTGTCATTAGAAATGTAACACGTATACTACTGAGACCACAGCATTCAGTAAGTCTAGTTTGAAACACATAATGTTCTTGCACTTTTTGCTGCAAAGTTATGAACAGGAGAATTTGAAAATGAAAATAAATATATAGAGCATATATAAATGTCCAGCAGCATCTTAATTATGTACCTGAAATTATTGGTTTTATTACCACATACCACTGCATGTCAAATGAATATAGTTTTTCATGTAAATTAAATAAATCACTATACAAAACCAGATTGAGACTATTCTTGAAAAACCACTGGGTTATGCAAACACATTCATAAGGCTATGGTCATTTAGAAACTTATTTCGACTGAAAGAACAAGGTCAATTTCTCTGCTTTGAAGACAGGAGACTATCTTTGATAAATGATGACAATATCACAGACAGGTCTTACTTAAAAGTATCAATTAGAAGTTCATACACATGCATAAATGGACCCACACATATGTAGTATGAGTATAACCATACACACAATTTAATATTATGGTTCAAAAAGGACTCCCTTGAACAGAACTCCCGAGAATCAGCTGGTCTGAACTATTCTTTCCACAATGGTTCTACTAGGTCTGACTGGGATGGAGTTAACCTTCCCCATGGGTGCCTCATAGAGCTGTTCATTTGCATTCCTAGCTAGGATTGATAACACACCAGGTTTTGGCTACTGATGAGCAGTGCTGAGAGACTGCATCAAGGCTGTCTCTCCAAACCTCCCCCCTCATCAGCACGCTAGGTGTGGGCAAGGCCTTGCTGTCACCAAAAACAGGGAAACAAACTCTCCAATTAATTTATTAGGTTAGAAATCTGACATTACTTTCCTAGTGGTGATGGATGTATGAAGAATTCTCCTCAAAGCATGCATGACCAATAACCTAACAGACCAGGTTATATTCTTGAAACTAACTCATATTCATCTCATTTCTTGAATATATGCATATATGATAATTATTTCCATGGACTTATTTGGATACAGTTCCAGATCTTCTGATAGATCTTTTCTCCTTGAGAGTGTTTCAAATATGTAGTCAGTTCTACTCTGATATGTAGTTCTCGTTTCAATCTTTATTCTGACTTGTTCTCAAAATCAAAATCAAAAATAAAAATCAAAAATCCTTGTTCTCAAAACTAAGATATCTACTATTACATATTGATCACTAAGTTAATAAGGAAGCATTAGCTGATATGAGACTTGTTAGTCACAGATGCAGGGAGTTAACACAAGGCCACATTAATCTCTGGTAATAAACACTGTATGATACAAAACTAAGCATTAACCACAAATATCGGGAATATACACTATTGTGCTAAAATAAAAAGAATTTTCCAACATCTTCCCCCATTGCAGCATAGGTTTCTTCTCAAAGAAATAGAAGTTGTTCAGTAACACTGGGAGAGCCTGGACAGCTAAGCCAAACTGATCAAAGGGACATTCCATATCCTATGACATCAGCCCAAACATAAAAGCTCACAGGAGTGGGGAAAAGCATTCATTTTTATGATGTTTGCCTGCTGGAGCAACCATTATGTGTGCTGAAGTCCCGCTTCTAAGGAAGTAGCTGGGTATTGCATGCTGATGGGAAACAGAGAATAAATATTTTGTGCTTCTTTCTTTCCACGTGTAGCTTTTGCTTTTTCTTTACTATACACCTTTATTTTGACCCATGAGCTTTCTCCCATCCTATTTTCTCCCCATCCTGTCTTGCTGGTGAGGGGAGTGATAAGAGTGGCTCCTGGCATCCAGCCAGTGTCACTCCAGTACCGTGGTGTGGTCTTTACCTCTATGTCAGAATTCGAATGTTCAGGAAAGGCAGTGGTGAAGATCTGATGTGCTGCTCATACTGTAACTTGTTCTATAGGCTCAGCACATCTTACCAATCTTCAATTCACTTTGCAGAACATAAAAATTTATTTAAAGTACTTTACAGAATTTTAAAGTGTTGGAAAATAATTTGGAGAATAATAAAGTTCAAAAGATCAGTCTGGTTCAGGAAGAGAGTCACTGCTGATAAAAGGAGAAAAGATGTGTCAAGGACAGTGAATGTCAATAGGGGAATATAAGAAAATTTTGTAAGAATAAAGTTTGGACAGATAATTCACACTTTTAATATTATCATTTGAAAAGTCCAAAATATTTGGAATCTTACAGTACTTCACTGGCTGCCAGATCTTCCCACTCAAAGTGAGAACTACTTGCTTCTATATCAAATGCTATCTTTTTGAAGGAATGTTAAATTTCAGTTTTCTGTCTGCCTCTAATTAGTGAATGAAAGCACATGTTAGTGTTATTCACTAGACTCTCATCTGTTCTAACTACAAATTGAAGGTACTGGTTTTAGCTTGGTGTATAGAAAACCCCCCACACTACTTTGTAAGAATGTTCTTCATCAGGTCAAGTGAAGCAAATAGTGTGAGCAAAAAGAAAGAGGAAGGGATGCGATTTATTTGGGAGAGGGTGATCAGTTGCTTTTGAATTACAATATTTTGTAATGGATTTAGATTGCCAAAGATGTTGCTCCTTTTTGCTCCATAATTGAAATGTTTTTGTGGGAATGTAACTCCAGGGCATTTTCAATGTTCCACTGACATCTCAGGTGTGTCACAGGTACTATCGAATCTAGAAGAATCTCTAGAGGAAACAAGAATTTTCTTTATTGGTATCATTTTAAGGAATTTCATGGAAGTCAGCAAACTTATTTAGTGTGCACTGAACTCCCATGTCTAAGTAACTTATAATAACATTGAAAGGAACTGGCCCTAAAATTGAGACCTCAGAAATACCTACCACTGGAGACTGTCAATCGGGCCAAATTTTTGTCTTTTATCCTGTTGCTCACTAATATCTGTTTTATAATGGCAAGAGGAGAAAAAAAAAATTCTTCACAGGTTTTGTGATGTTATAACCTCTGTTGCTGGTGGTCCCAGTTGTAGACACACCCCAGGTACTCTGAACAAATATTCCTGTTTCTCAGTTTTTATATTATCAGTGCCTGTTTGTCCATATTCCTGACATCATGTAAGATTAGCTGTTGGAATGTGACCAGATAGCAGATAGAAGGACTACTCCTTATCTGTGGGAGCATGGACTGGCACAGGTTTCTAATAGTCTTATTTTCTTGAATGAAAATCATCTTATAGACTTCTATCAAGTGAATGATCATTTGGAAAAATACATATGAATTTCAAAGTCTGAAGATTTGTAAGAATGAAGAGTATAAAAACATGATGTATAATTTCATATATGCCAAAATATAAACACCAACAGCCTTCATCTAATGTCTTAATATCCTTTGTACAGAGCGGTGAGATATACTTAGGGTTTGGGTTTTCATTTGCAGTGCAAGCATGTTTGTGCTACTCAACTGTTTGAGTAGATTTTTATAAGCTCCTTTAAGAGCCTACCATAGTTTTGAATTTTAAGTTTATAATAAAGAACAAAGTCACTGCCATAAAGTTGTGCATTTTAGTAAGAGTAAGCCTGTCTCTCTTCATCACATTAAAACATTTCTCTGAATCTATGACACTCCCATCTAGATGGGAAAACAGCATAACCTGTAATACATAATGATTTTTAGGATGACAAGAAACTTTGATAGATGGGAATATCAAGGAGTACTTGTCAAAGTAACATTTCAGATTTTCAATTTACTATACTGTTACAATTTTCATGTAACAGAAAATCATTTGTGGGATCCTATTTGAGTTTGGGTGGGTAGGTGATTAAAAGGACTTCAGATTTTACTGAACAAAAGATGAGATGATGAAGACAGCGTCAGATGGATAAGAATTATAATAGCTTACAAATTAGGAGTCTTTCCACTTCTTTATATATTTACAAATACACACATATTTTCTAAATCACTAAAAGAAAATTTGCTTTAAATCAATGTTGAGGCAAGATTGATGGTTTACAAAGACAGGTCTTATCTTTCATTCATTTGTAGTGGATACCAAAAATACTTACCATCAGTGAAGTGCAGAACCAGCCAAAGCAACAAAAAAGTAGTCTGTAAAGCTTCTAACAGGTTTCCCTAAAATATTAAGCAGAGGCTGTGGAACTGCTTTCAGTTCTGTTTGCAGTTTCAACTGAGTAGCACTTTATCCCCCTAGTTTCCTATGACTACCTACTATGACTGCTCAAGCAGCAGGAGAATGGAGGTTTAACAAAACCTCTCTCTTTTAAGTAAAAAATTACTTGGAAAATAACTCATGGTCCTAATTAATGGTATGACATTCTGACATTCTACCAGTGACTATTACCTCAGAAAAATAAAGGCATTTCCAAAGTACAGCTTTACACACCCATTACTTTTTTTTCTCCCATGAAAATCAAACATCTGTAATCATAAAGAAAATCCTACCCTCCAATATCATTCATGTTCTGAGTGAACAATACAGAAAAGGAACATTCACTGAGGCTATTGTCATTATTATGAGCTATGGCTTCAGAAATAAATTCCTGCCTAATCTAAAACTGTAAAGATCTTTCCAAAGGATAAGAAGAAAACATAAGTTATTTCCAGCATGGGAGAAAATTTAAAGAGTGATTAATCTGAGAAGTTTTCTTTATGGATACAGTTCTGAAAGTGAAGAAAAAAGTCCCCACTCAATTACAGCAAGATCACTTTCCTGCGAAACACTTTCATTGCTGGAATCTTAGTCAACACAGGAAACTGTTTTCCTCTAAAGAGAATACAGACTTTATTAACTTGTTTTTTGCAGTCCTGCTTTTTATACTGAATGCTTTTTAACTACTGCGGGCATAAAACTTCCAAATAGTGAACTTCATAACAAGCTGGAAACAGGGAAAGTAAATCAGCTACAGCAGAGAAATTTTTGTTGCTGGCAGTCTTTCATCTGACTTCAAGCACAAGATGTCAGACACTGTCTTACTACCTGTAAAATAATTTATTCTATTGCAGTTTCAATAAACAGAATCTTTAATGGCTGTGAAGAAGATGAGTTAGAAGACATTACAATTTTTATCACCTGGGTTCTGTCTGGCTTTCACAGAGCTTAAATCATAGAAATTCAGTCAATCAAGCAGGCAATAATACATATCCGGTATTAACATATACATTTACTGTTATCTAAAATAGGGATTTTTCAGCTTTACATTATCAGAAGCCTTCCTTTGTAATTAATCTAGGTAGGCTTTCTACCAGTTGGTAAGTTGAAATGGGTTCCTGTATGAATACAGTCCTATGTTTATTGGATGTGAAGGGAAACATAGTAGCAAAGGATGAGGAAATGACTTAGGTAATTAATGCTTTCTTTGCCTCCATCCTTTATAGCAAGGCCAGTTATTGTCGGGACAGCCAGCCTCCTGAACTGGTAGACAGGAATGGGAAGCAGAATTAAAACCCCATAGTTCAGTGTGAAATGAGTAGTGACCTACTACGTAATTAAACCCTCGCAAGTCTGTGAGGACAGATGGTATCTGCCTAAGAGTACTGAGGGAGCTGGCAGAAGGGTTCACAAAGCCACTGTCCTGCTCTGTCCAGGACAGAGTTAATTTTTGCAGTAGCCAGGAGGGGGCATGGCCAGGACCCAGATGTTATTCTATACTACCTCACTGTCGTTTCCAGGGTCAGGGCTCCCTTCCAGGTCATGTAGCAGCGGGAGGGATTGGGTATTGCCAGGGGTTTCCTTGTGATTAGCAGTCACGTGTGAATTGTTCATCTCTTTCTTGTATGCTGTCATTAGCATTGTTGTGGTTACTGTTCATTGTCTTATTTCATTGCTGTTTCCAGTAAATATCCCAAACCATGATCTTTACCTTCAGTGCCTGCAGTTCTCCTCTCCAGCCTGCTACATGGGGAATGAGGAAGGGAAGTAAGGGACGGAGCAAGCAGTGAATGATTTGGAGTTTTTCAGTGGGAACACTAAGTTGGGTAACACCATTCCTAAACCACAACAGCCACTTACAATCATTTACCATCAGACCTAACTGCAGTAGTCCCAGCTGATGAGATTAGAAAACGTGACATCCATCTACAGGATGGTTTGGAGGGAGGATCTGGAAAACTACAGGCCTGTCAGAGCTCAGTGTCCGGGAAAGTCATGGAGCAGATAATGTTGAATGCCATTACACGGCATGTTCAGAATAATCAGAGGATCAGGCCCAGCCAGCAATGGTTTGTGAAAGGCGGGTTCTGCTTGACCAACCTGATTTCCTTCCATGTCAAGGTGATCCACCTAGTGGATGAGGGAAAGGTTAAACATGTTATCTACTTAATTTTTAGTAAAGCCTTTGCTACTGTTTCCCAATGCATTGTCCAGGAGAAACTGGCTGCTTATGTCTTGGATGAGTGTGTTCTCCACTGAGCAAACTGGCTGGATGACTGGACGCACAGGGTGATAGTAACTGGAGATAAATCCAGTTGATGGCTGCTCCCCAGGGTTCAATGCTGGGGCCAGTTCTGTTCAATAAATTATGTGGATGAGGGACTGAGTGCACCCTTGGGCAGTTTGACACCAAGATGAGTGAGAATATCGATCTGTAGATCGAGGTTCTACAGAGGGATCTGCACAGGCTGGATCAATGGGCTGAGGCCAAATGTATGAGCACTGGGTCCTGCCTTTGGGTCACCACAGCCTCAGGCAGAGCTACCAATTTGGGGAAGAGTGGCTGGAAAGCGGCTCAGTAGAAAAGGACCTGGAGGTGCTGGTTGACAGTGGCTGAACATGAGCCAGCTGTTCCCAGGTGGACAAGTAGACAATGGCATCCTGGCCTGTATCAGCAACAGTGTGGCCAGCAGGACCAGGGCAGTGATTGTCCCCCTGTACTCAGTCACACCTGAGGCCACTGGTGAGGCCACACCTCAAAACCTGGGTTAAGTTCTGGGCACCGCACAACAAGAAAGATATTGAGGGGCTGGAGCAAGTCCAGAGAATGGCAACAGAGCTGGCAAAGGGTCTAGGGTGCAAGTCTTATGAGGAACAGCTGAGGGAGCTGGGGTTGTTTAGCCTGAAGAAAAGGAGGCTCAGGG
>VXAZ01010060.1:272584-290346 GCA_013399875.1 Gymnorhina tibicen
GAGCTTAAATCATAGAAATTCAGTCAATCAAGCAGGCAATAATACATATCCGGTATTAACATATACATTTACTGTTATCTAAAATAGGGATTTTTCAGCTTTACATTATCAGAAGCCTTCCTTTGTAATTAATCTAGGTAGGCTTTCTACCAGTTGGTAAGTTGAAATGGGTTCCTGTATGAATACAGTCCTATGTTTATTGGATGTGAAGGGAAACATAGTAGCAAAGGATGAGGAAATGACTTAGGTAATTAATGCTTTCTTTGCCTCCATCCTTTATAGCAAGGCCAGTTATTGTCGGGACAGCCAGCCTCCTGAACTGGTAGACAGGAATGGGAAGCAGAATTAAAACCCCATAGTTCAGTGTGAAATGAGTAGTGACCTACTACGTAATTAAACCCTCGCAAGTCTGTGAGGACAGATGGTATCTGCCTAAGAGTACTGAGGGAGCTGGCAGAAGGGTTCACAAAGCCACTGTCCTGCTCTGTCCAGGACAGAGTTAATTTTTGCAGTAGCCAGGAGGGGGCATGGCCAGGACCCAGATGTTATTCTATACTACCTCACTGTCGTTTCCAGGGTCAGGGCTCCCTTCCAGGTCATGTAGCAGCGGGAGGGATTGGGTATTGCCAGGGGTTTCCTTGTGATTAGCAGTCACGTGTGAATTGTTCATCTCTTTCTTGTATGCTGTCATTAGCATTGTTGTGGTTACTGTTCATTGTCTTATTTCATTGCTGTTTCCAGTAAATATCCCAAACCATGATCTTTACCTTCAGTGCCTGCAGTTCTCCTCTCCAGCCTGCTACATGGGGAATGAGGAAGGGAAGTAAGGGACGGAGCAAGCAGTGAATGATTTGGAGTTTTTCAGTGGGAACACTAAGTTGGGTAACACCATTCCTAAACCACAACAGCCACTTACAATCATTTACCATCAGACCTAACTGCAGTAGTCCCAGCTGATGAGATTAGAAAACGTGACATCCATCTACAGGATGGTTTGGAGGGAGGATCTGGAAAACTACAGGCCTGTCAGAGCTCAGTGTCCGGGAAAGTCATGGAGCAGATAATGTTGAATGCCATTACACGGCATGTTCAGAATAATCAGAGGATCAGGCCCAGCCAGCAATGGTTTGTGAAAGGCGGGTTCTGCTTGACCAACCTGATTTCCTTCCATGTCAAGGTGATCCACCTAGTGGATGAGGGAAAGGTTAAACATGTTATCTACTTAATTTTTAGTAAAGCCTTTGCTACTGTTTCCCAATGCATTGTCCAGGAGAAACTGGCTGCTTATGTCTTGGATGAGTGTGTTCTCCACTGAGCAAACTGGCTGGATGACTGGACGCACAGGGTGATAGTAACTGGAGATAAATCCAGTTGATGGCTGCTCCCCAGGGTTCAATGCTGGGGCCAGTTCTGTTCAATAAATTATGTGGATGAGGGACTGAGTGCACCCTTGGGCAGTTTGACACCAAGATGAGTGAGAATATCGATCTGTAGATCGAGGTTCTACAGAGGGATCTGCACAGGCTGGATCAATGGGCTGAGGCCAAATGTATGAGCACTGGGTCCTGCCTTTGGGTCACCACAGCCTCAGGCAGAGCTACCAATTTGGGGAAGAGTGGCTGGAAAGCGGCTCAGTAGAAAAGGACCTGGAGGTGCTGGTTGACAGTGGCTGAACATGAGCCAGCTGTTCCCAGGTGGACAAGTAGACAATGGCATCCTGGCCTGTATCAGCAACAGTGTGGCCAGCAGGACCAGGGCAGTGATTGTCCCCCTGTACTCAGTCACACCTGAGGCCACTGGTGAGGCCACACCTCAAAACCTGGGTTAAGTTCTGGGCACCGCACAACAAGAAAGATATTGAGGGGCTGGAGCAAGTCCAGAGAATGGCAACAGAGCTGGCAAAGGGTCTAGGGTGCAAGTCTTATGAGGAACAGCTGAGGGAGCTGGGGTTGTTTAGCCTGAAGAAAAGGAGGCTCAGGGGTGATCTTATCACTCTGTACAACCACCTGAAAGGAGGGTGCAGCCAGGTGGGGATCGGTCGGGACAGGATGAGAGAACATAACCTCATGCTGTGCCAGGGGAGGTTAAGGTTGGACATTAGGGAGAATATCTTCACAGAAAGGGTAACTAGACATTGGAATGGGTTGATGATGCAGGTGGTGGAGTCAGCATCCCTGCAGGTGTTTAAGGAAAGACTGGATGTGGCAGTTATTGCCATGGTCTGGTTGACATGGTGGTATTCAAGTCATATGTTGGACTTGATGATCTCAGAGGTCTTTTCCAACATCATTGATTCTGTGATCCTGTGATTATAATAATTGCATTGCATATTTGTAAATCATGCTATCTATAGATTTCAGAACATACTACAACTAACACTCCTTTTAAGAGTCTGTCACCTGACCCTCTCTATTCCAAAATACTTCAAAGGGCTATGTGTTCTTTAAAACTGTAACACATTTATTTTATAAAGACCTGGGAGTCTTGATGGATCACAAGTTATCCATGAACTGGCAGTGCCCTTGAGGCCCAGAGGGCCAGTGGTATCCTAGGGTGCATTGGGAAGAGTGTAGCCTTTTGGTTGAGAGAGGTGATCCTCCCCCTCATGAGGCACTCAGCCCTCATGAGGCACATCTGGAGTGCTGTGTCCAGTTCTGGGCTCCTCAGTACAAGAAGGACAAGGAGCTCCTGGAGACAGTCTAGTCACGGGCCCCAAAGACAATTTGGGGTCTGGACCTTTAGTCTAGAAAAGAGAAGACTGAGAGGGGATCTGGTTAATGCATATAAACATCTCCAAGGCAGGTGCCAGGAGGATGATGCCAGGGTCTTTGAAGTGGTACCCAACAACAGGACAAGGAGTTATGGCCACAAACTAAACCAGAAGATTCATCTCAGCATAAGGAAGAAATTCTTTACACTGAGGGTGGCAGAGCACTGGAACAGGTTGCACAGGCAGGTCATGGAGTCTCTCTCTCTCTGGAAACATTCCAAACCCACCCAGATGAGTTCCTGTGTCACCTGCTCTAGGTGACCCTGCCATGGCAGGGCGGTTGGACTAAATGATCTCCAGAGGTCCCTTCCAACTCTAACAATTTTCTGATTTTTTTTTTTTACAAAGTTTGCATTTAACAAAAACTGCCCGTTTCTAAAGTTAGTCTCAAACTGGCCCACACAAACTAAGTCTATCCATAATGAAGCACTGGCCACAGAATCATTTTCCTAAGTAATGGATATGGAACTAAGGAATTTAAATTATATGTATGTAGACTGCACTTACGGATCTGAGCGCAGAATCACATCAAAGTTTAATTAGCTAGTTGTTCTCCTTTCAGAAGTATCAGATTGATCATTATCAAACCTCAGATTAAGTTGCAAATTTATTTCCCTCCTGTAGTTTCTGTTGTCATATCTCTTCTGCTAAATCTGTTGAAATACTGCCATTTGATCCAGCACAAATTTAATGTTCAAAGTCTCGCAGGTTCTTTTCACTTTTGCTGAGTAATTTGGCCTCTTTTGTGCAAGTTTACAGAAAGCTGGAATTTGCATGTCTCTGGTTTTGCAAATGGCATTTAGCACAGAGTTCTAAAAATGTAAATCCTTCCTTCTTCAAAGAGAGTTTTGTACTCTTTGGAGATAATAATTTTACAAAAGTGCATAGATGGGCTTTTTGCAGGGTGGGGTAAGGAAGGAGGAAGATATCCAAAACAACTCTAGCAGTGCTAGTAAAAACTTTAACCCACATAAAGAGATTGTTTTAGAGCATGGTAAAAGCACTTAGTTTCCAAAATTTTCTGTGCTGTTCTTTATTTTATGCATCCATTGTCTTGTACTCACATACAGGGAACACATTTTTTAAGTGGTTCTTATAAATGTGTTGGCATCTGCCACAGATTTCCGAAACACTGAGGAAGGAAGAAACAAACACTACTCCAAAAATTAATTTGAGATTTCCTAATTACTGTAAATTATGAATAGTAGTAAGAGCAGTCAGATTTGACTATATGTAGACTATATATATGCATTTTTAAAGTCTCTCTTTTTCATTCTCCAGCACATAATATTAATATGTAGAATATATTTTCAGGTTTGCTTTTTTATTTGTTTTTTGGTTGGTCTAGACATTATTCAAGATCTCATTCACTTTCCAGCTAGCAAAAAAAGAGACTGATAATCACAATACCGTCTGAAAAACTGCTCTGTAATCAGGATTTTTATTACAAAGCTATAAGTTCAAACATTACATTCGATCAAGATTTAAAGCAAATTTTAGAAAATATAAAATAGACATACTCTTGATCACAGTTTCAAAATTGTCTTATATTTTAGTTGTGGTTAGCCACAAAGCTTGTGTTAAGTCATCCCCAAGATACCAATAGAATACAAGATGTGGACAATTCTTTGTAAAAATAACCTATCTGATTTTGGAATGATTCAGAGTACTCCTAGGAACCACTTAATGCCTGAAGTCAAATGTGTAAATTTGTGGTTTTCTTATAGACTGGAGTTCAGTTCTAATAAAGCCTCCGTAGTAAGTGGAGGGCAGTGGCAGTTTCTCTGTGAGTTTCCTTGCTTTAGCTGGAGTTTAAAACAGGGCTCAGGCTGCCATTTGTCTTGGCTCTAGACTTCAATGACTTGCTATAAATAATGAAGTTGCTGGAAAGCTGATAGAGACAGCTGAAATATAAAAGTTCTATAAAGGTCAAACTGACTTTAACAGTCTCCTGTAATCTTCACATAGTAATCTTGAAGTTCCCCTAAACTTCTGAATGAGAAATGTCACTCAAATAGCTAAATTTATATAATATTACCTTCAGAGGTCAGGAAGGTGTCCTGTTTTGCACCCTTTAAAAAGCAGTACTTTTTGACTAATTCAGAAAATTAACCAAGGTTATAATTAAGGCTGGCAAATTTTGGTGTAGTTTAAGATAAATTCAGAAAATTCTGCACAGATATTAAATATCCATAGCTGATATTTTAAAAACTTTAAAATTTGGTTTCTGTATGCATTCTGGCAACAACATATAAATTTTAAAAATTTGCCTGGAATTTTAAGAGTTAATAAAAACTTCTGGACTTCATTGGAGAGGTGGAGGAAGCCTTAGGTAAGCAATGGCATTGTAAAAATGCCTGATCACTGAACATGTTTTTTAATTTCACTCCTATCACATTCTTCACAGAAACATAGAATCCCAGAGTCATACAATGATTTAGATCATCTGTAAGATCATCAAGTCCAGCCATAAACCTAGCACTGCCAAGTCCACCACTAAATCATGTCAAACTATGCCCTTAAGTGTCATGTCTACACATCTCTTAAACACCTTCAGGGATGGTGATTCTACCACTTCCCTATGCAACCTGTTCCAATGCCTGACAACACTTTCAGCGAACAATTTTTTTCTAGCAGTCTGTGCAGCTTGATGCAGTTTCTTATCCTATCACTATCCTGTCACTTATCCTATCACCTGGGAGAAGAGACCAACACTCCCCAGTACAACCTCCTTTCAGGTGGTAGTAGAGAGCAATAGGGTCACTTCCCACAATTGTTAAATCCTATTCCTCTTATGTGAAATAGCCTCCTGAATGAAAGAAACATAATATTACAAAGACATAACGACACTGGCAAAATACAGCTAATGATTACATTGTGCCTTTATAAGAAGGTGACTTTATTACATTTGAACCAAGAGAAATAAAGCTTCTACATGCCCCATAGACTGAATAATGTGTGAACTTTTTAATGTCGAGTCATTCTTTTGACATAAAAGAATGAAATTTAAACTGACAGTTATTAGTGTCTGCTAAAGTAAAAATGAGATCTGTGAAGACCCAGGATATACCGACTCTCTGTCTTCAGTTACTATTGACTCTTTGGGTTTGGCCCAAATACAGAGTTAAAATGTCTGTTTCTTCTTCCTTTCCTTCACCATATTTCTAAAATTCAGTTTCAAAAGAAATGTTAACATGTTTCAAAGCTGTCATGTACATTCCATTCATGTACTCCTTTTATCCAAAAGACCATGAAGTAACAATGATTTAGTTCTGTAATCAGTATTTATTAATCATAAATTAAATTTTAAAGAGATACAAAGAGTTAGGGTCTATTTCCAAACAGATTCATTTATTCGTATATCAGACTTCCTTAAGAGGTAGAAAGCATTTTAGGAGTTCATTCTAAGCAGAAAAAAAGCCAGCATCCCCGACTGACAGTAACTGAATTTGAGTATAATAGTAAAGGTGCTAATAAGTCATAAGAAATCCAATGCAGAAATGAAGATATTAAAATTGTATTGTATTTTTATACAGGTTTATTGAGCGAATCTTGAAGAGCAAGTGTACCTACATTATATTTTCCCCCTTATTTAACTAATTGCACATAGAACTCAGCTGTTGCACAGACACCTGCACAGAACTACAAGTGCAACTCCACTACTGATGCAAATTTTATATTCAAAAATATAAATATTATAGTCCCCAAAGTGGAGTTAGATTTTTCTTTGGTATATTTCTTGACTTCCAGATTTTAATAATTCATTGAATTGACAGATATTTTGATTGAAGGCATTACAATTGCTGAGAAAAAATGTTCTGACTCATAAAATTTTTACATACTAATTAAAATGCTCAGTAGCCTTCTAATTTCTAAATATAGACAGGGAAAAAGAAGATACAATCCCTTCTTTTTTCCTTTGCAAATAAAAACTAGATGAGTGACTCCAAGTTTACTTCAATTAGTTACTTTAATGACATGACATTTACTACAATACTTATGAATACTCTAGTGGGAAATATACTGAGGTCAGTGAAAATAACCTTACATCCATTATAAAAATAAATTAAAAATAAGTTTTCAAGTTCAAGAACTTTCATTCTTTTGCAAACATGATATTGGAGGTCAAAGATACCCTAGAGAAAGAGTAATTTCATAAGTCAAATCATACATAAATAGTCCAGTAGCACAAAATTGCAATATTATTCTTCGAAACCAAATCAGTGATTGTTTGTATTCTGGCTTTTAATGTCTTTAGGAAGCAATTGATTGATCATGATTCATATAAATATCCCTCAACATCTCCAGCTACTCAGAGATATTTTTCCCAGAGTGAGAAATAATATTTTGCTTTGTTCATGTTTTTCTTCTTTGTGTAATAAAAGTCTGTTCATGTGTAGTTTGTCAGTATCTACTTTCTCTGTGGCAGATATACATACCAGACTATGGAACTAAAAGTATACTCATAAACATCAGAAATGCAGGGAGTAGGATGAAATACATTGAAGAATAAAATGCCTTCTTCCGTAATCAATGAGCCAACATGAAAGAAATTTTAAAAGTCTGTTGGTACCACCTCAGGCATTAAATTTTTAGAATGTTTTTTGGAGTTGTATATAGGATGGATTTTGGTTAGCTACAGCAATATTTAGATCACTGCAAATGAAGCAATGGTAACTATGAAGATGTGTTAAATATGCTGCAAGACATTTGTAAAATATTGTGGATGAGATTCAACTAACTTTGAAAGTCTAATTTCTAACCTCACCTAGTCGCCTAAGCTTCCCTTTTCAATCAATAGGCACTTAATGGGAGTGATGCATCTTACCTTAATCAGCACATCTAAAAGTAGGGTCAAGTATTTCAGACATCTGCTTTAGGATGAGCTGCACTCTAATAATGTCTTCTTTTCTACATTACAATGATTACAATGGAAACCTCGGGTGTCTAGGTCAGACTTGATGTATGCATTATAGGTATGCAGAGTTACAGAATTGAAATTCAGTTGATACACTTCTGTTTACTCTTTCATTATCATATACTCATATATTCAATTGTTGAACAATTGAAACTCGAGAATTCCAGGTTTCCTCTGAGGACTGATGACCCATTTATTGCTATGACAGGCATTATCAAGACAATATGTTTACATTTGTGATACACTTCACTTAGAGATTTAATCCATGAAAATGAGTAATTAGAAAGAATTGTTCCAAATATAGTTGATGTTATTGCAATCACTGCCAGCACAATCAATTTCCTAACCTAGGTGAGGAAATATTAATTTAGTTATCAAGGAGACATAGTAGAAATATTTTCTAAAATTAAATTACTCCTCTAAACTTCATGGAGATTAACTCCAATTATGAGGTGTTTCTTGTGCAGAAGCCTCTGCTAAGACCTCAAAATCTCTAAAATGGCTATTCATTTATCTGTACACCAGCATTAGTGAGAGCTAGTAAGCAGATTGGCAGATCAAAATTGTTGGTGCTGAGAACCCAGTGCTTATCTCAGATGTCTTTTGTTATCTTTATCTCAGATGCACATGGCTGGGTCATGTCCAGCCTCTCACCCACCAGCACCCCCAAGTCCTTCTTGTCAGGGCTGCTCTCCATCTGTTCATCTCCCAGCCAGTGTTAGTACCGGAGGTTGCTCCAACCCAGGTGCAGCACCTTGCACTTGGTCTTATTAAACCTCAGGACATTTGTGTGGGTTCACTCCTTGAACTTGTCAAAGTCCCTCAGGAAGGCATCCTGTCCTTCAGATGCACCACTGAGCTTGGTGTCATCTGCAAATTTGCTGAACATGCACTTGATCCCTTTATCTATGTCATTAATGAAGATGTTCAATAACACTGGGGGGACCCAGTGTTAATAACACAGACCCCTGAGGGACACCACCTGTCACTGATGTCCATTGGGACTCCAAGCTGTTGACCACTGCCCTTTGGTTGCCACCATCCAACAAATGCCTTAACCACCTAGCAGCTCACCAATTAAATCCATTTCTCTCCACTTTAGAGAGAAGTATGTTGCAGGGGACCATGTCAAAGGCTTTCCAGAAGTCCAGATATCCTTCCCTTGTTCACTGAGGGAGTCACCCCATCATAGAAGTCCACTGTGCTGGTCAGGCAGAACTTGCCCTTGGTGAAACTGTGCTGGCTGTTCTGAATCCCCTCTTTGTCCTCCATGTGCCTTAGCATGGCTTCTAGGAGGATTGTTCCATGGTCTTCCCAGCCACAGAGGTGAGGCTCACAGGTCAGTAGGGTCCTTCTTTCCATCCTTTTAAAAGATAGGTACAAGTTTTCCTGTTTTTCCAGTCAGCTGGGACCTCACCTGACTGCCATGACTTTTCAAATGCCATGGAAAGTGTCTTGGAAACTGTATTAGCCCATTCCCTCAGGATTCCGGTGTGCATCTCATGGGGTCCCATAGTCTTATGCACATTCAGGTTCCTCAGGTGGTCATGAACCTGATTTTTAGTTACAGTGGGAGGGACTTTGCTTCCCCTGTCCTCATCCTGTTGTCCATCTACTCAAGAAGTGTGGGAGGCGATGTTTCCCTTGAAGACTGAGTTAAAAATGTTGAGTACCTCAGTCTTCTCCTCATCCCTTGTTACCAGTTTTCCAGCATTGTTGACCAGGGGTGTCAACTTTCTTTGACCTTCCTTGTTCACCTGTCCTTGTTTCCACCACCTGTGTATTTGTTTCTTTCCCTTTAATTTTACCAGCTGGTCCCTCCTCAGCCATGCTGGTCTCTTGCTTTCCTTGTCTGATTTCTTTATCCAAGGGATTGTCAGCTCTTGTGCTCTATGGAAGACTTCCTTAAAGATCTGTCAGCTCTGTTCCACTTCCTTGTCCATGAGAGCAGTGTCCTAGAAGATCCTATTGCCTATCTCCTTGAAGAGCTGGCAGTTTGCTTTCCTAAAGTTTGGAGGCCTAACTTTACTCCTTACTGACCCTTTTCCCTCAGGACAACAAACCACCAGTGCATGTTCACTACCTCAGCACCTATTGTCAGCTTTCAACCCTGAATTCAACATTCAAATACCTTTGTTAAAATAAACCTACAAAAATTGTATGGACATATGATAAATATATCTATTTGAATCTGCACAAAAATTGAGGGGGTTTTAAAACTGTCCTTCAATTTATATAGTTTCCTGGTAAAATCTTTTATTCCTAGGCTTTCTTACATTGCTAGCACAATCACTTTCAGAATTGCAGTGATTGTTTTTAATGAATATAAGTAGATTTTGAAATGCAGCGGTTTTTTATTTGGCAGTATTTAGAGTCAATAATATGAATTTCATATTATACATCCTTGTATTTTCCACTGTGTGTATGTATAAAAAAATAATGCTGCTATGATCCTGACAGCAATGGTGAGGACACTATAGTAAATCCTCTGTATAGCATAATGCTGTTAGGCACCTGAATAAAGTTTAAAGCCTTTAAACAGTGTTTCATTATTACCTTGTCCTCTTGGGTATACAGTTCTTCTTCTAGACAACCTTCTGGGACTGGCATTTCGTTGGAATCTGTCTCAGTGCCTTCCTGGAAGTCTTTCCCTTATCAAAAGCATCTGATTCTGCTTTTTTGATAAAAGACCGTCAAAAGTATATTTTTAGCAGGGTTTTTTTTTCTTGTTCTTTACTTCTATGTGGCATCTCCAACAATATTATATCTCATCTATTTCAGCCTTTCTCTGCTATTATCAACATCTAGGAAGGAAATTATATCTATATTTATGACAATTTAAATCCTGGAAATGTTTCATAATTTTATTAGCCTTTATATGTTGAATATAGCTGTTGAATAATTAGTCAGAAATTATTATTTGCAATTATTTACTCATTTTTCTTCTAAATATCACTGACAAATTTCAAATCAGAGAAATTTTTAAAAAACCATACTAGCAGAGACATAGTAAACAAAAGTTGAAATGACCACTTTTTACGTGAACATTATTTGTCACTAAACTCTGTAAAAATTCTAACCTTCACAACGATTTGCATGACTGTCCAGCTAGATAAAGTATGCTTTGAGTAACATAAGCTGATACTGGGTTTTTTTAACACTTACCCTTGCAAAAAGATGGGGGCAGAGAAAAAGAGTTCTTAATTTCTGTTCCTCAATTTCTGTTTTTACATCACCCTAGAAATTACTATTATTTTTCATTTTCTCAGCCTAGCACCAAACCTTTGGATTAAATTTGTTTGTGACTAAATCTCACAAAACCTTCAGTCTTCACATTTGAACAGTAAATTTGTACCTTTCCATGATCCATCATTGAAAGACACATTGTATAAATAAAGGTTCTCAGCTTATCTGTACAATAAGTGAACAAATACTTCAGGAAACTGTCCACTATTGTTGCGGCATGCCATGGCCGGTGCCATGGCCAGCAAGACCAAGCAGACCAGCAAGTCCAGTGGTTTGATACCCACAGAGCCCAAGAGCCCTAAGGCTAGGGTGAGTACCCAGAGGGCTGTGCAGGGTATGCAGACCATGTCCCCGTAACTGGCCACTGCCATCTCCTCCCCTTCTCCCCTATATTTGGTTACCCTTCTAGAAAGGTCTTTGTTGTTCCGTCCCTCATTGGCCCATGTTAATCCTCCCCACCTACCCCTGTTACCATTGGTTCTGTACCCTATTCCCTGCCTTTGTAGTGCCACCTTGCTGCTGTGTTATTGGTAGTTGTATGCTCTCCCCTCCTGTTTTGTAGGGGTATAAAACCCCATGTCACAGGCATTTTCTTGCTTCTTTGTGCCCCTCCCTGGATTTCTGTTGGACCCTTGTTCAATAAACCCTTTCCTGTTTTTCCACGAAGAAATCCCTCCATTTTTTTTCTGCCTTCTCCGAGCGCCCTCACCACCGGTGGCTCGGGCGAACCTGGCTGGAGCTTCACCGACCCTCCCACGCCCTGCGAGCAGCCTCCGTCATCCCCTCCCGTGCGGGAGGGTGCCTGGCGCTTGTGGTCACCTCGCTGGCTGCACAGAGAGTGCTGCAGCACACTATAGCATATATTCTCACCTCTCCATAGCAAAACCTTTGTTTCATTCTTTGGATTCTAGAGTGCTCTTGAGGAATCAAAACTTCATGAAGTTGGTTTTTTCCAAGAAAAAATGGAATCCCAGAACACCTTTTTTTCATTATTCTTAGGGTCTGATAAAAGGTTTACTGAATTCTCTAGTGAATTTTATACTGAATGTAATAGGTCTTTAAATAAACCCTTTGTGAAGCATTTCATAGATACAATTTTTTTCTCACTATGTATCATAAAAAAGTTTTGCCTAAGCCTAAATATCTTACTAGTATTTTATTGTATTATGAAATCTGCTGTAAATGCTTATTTTCTCAGGGTTATGGGTTTTGTTTGTTTTTGTTTTGGTTGGTTGGTTGGTTGGTTGGTTGGTTGGTTGGTTAGGGGTTGTGTGTGTCTCTGTATGAGTATGTGGTTTTGGTTGGACGGTTGGTTTGGGGTTGGTTGGTTTGTTTGTTTGTTTAATTTATTTACTAGTCAAGCTTCTTGAGGACAGGTTTGCTCTTGAAACTCATTTCACAGTACATTTGCTCTTAGGGAACAAGTAGCTTCTTCCTCAGACAGAAGAGGACTGTAAGTGGATGGGAGTCAGAACAATCACAGGCTTAATGCAAGTATGTGATCTACTTTATTTGCATTTATGTAAATGTACCTTGAAGGGCTTATGGAAGTAGCAAGTATTCATCAGCCTATCACTGTGAGAAAAGTTTCAGGAACTCCTCCGACCCAACATCCCAACATAGATCCAGTTAGAATTAAATGGAGTTTTTTCACTGTTCCAGTTAGAAAAGGTGGTTGTTTCCAACTGGACAGTTCTGACTTTTTATTAATATAATGGTGTCCATGAAAATATAGGTATTCTCTGGTGGTCATCAATAAAATGGTGGTTTACAGTCGATGATTCTTCTGTATAGTTTTACTTCTGTTCTCATATATATCGTGTGAACACATACATACCTATGTAGAATAATGTTACAGAAGATGTACTGCACAAAATTTCGCAAACCATAACCTTTTCAGTTCCAGTCTTCTCCCTGCAATTAACAGATCATTATGGGCAACAAGTTCAAACAAATATCAGAACTTTGAGTAAAATTAATGGATTCAGCCAGCAGTGGAAATCCTATCTTCTTTTCTTCTTGCTTTTATTACTTTATCTGAAGTACATGAAACTAACACTATGCTACTATTTGCTTTCAATAAAATAACTTTTTTTAAAGTTATTGTCTCATGCTGATTGTTTCCTAAGTCCTGTGTCTGTATTAAGTCAAAACTGCTATAAATGAAGTGTTACGGGTATGTAGTTTTGGGTATTGACAAAATTAAAATATCCAATTTTGGTCAAGATTGTAAAATGGCATATTAATGATTTGTCCCCAACGATATGAATAGAATTACCCTGAGGAGAAAAGTTACTACCCTTTTGGAAGTGTCTTAGATAACTAAATTATTCAACTAGCAAAAACACAGAAGTTTTGAATCAATTTATTCCCGTTAAGTGAAACGCTATTTTTCAAGAGAGACATTTAAATTTAATTCATGACAAGAAACACTGACATTTTTTTCTCTACAAGCTCTAAGATCTTAAATTTTAATTTTAGAATTGTTTTTACTTAAAGCACAGTGATATATTAAACAGTGCTATATTGGATAAGATTAACCTTTTCCAGAGGGATCATTGTGTTATTTGTTCCAAATGCAATGATTTTGGTCCTAGAATCTTCATGAAAAAAAAAAAGTCAGTACAGTGAATTTACTGAAAAGGCAACCCGCTGGTTGTAAGATATATTATAATTTAAGCGCTCATTACATCACCTGTTCAGTATATCCAGCAGACTATGCAACAGAGTTTTTGGTACATGTAAGGCCTACACATGCTTCTCTATATTTGTAATTGCTACAACTCACTTCTTGTATTACAAAAACTTTATAACTTTCTAGAAAGGACATATCCAAGAAATAATTACCATTTAGACCGCTTTAATGTAGCCTGTGCCTCTCTTGTTCACATGGTTAAGTAATAAACACCAATTTTGATATTATGGTTTTGTATCCAATCGCAGACATTAGGAAGTTTATCTTCTCACTGTTGCTTTGCTTTTCTTCTTCATTATTTACCCTTAGAACCAGCCAGATCTATTTAGACTCACATGGAGAAAGCCCCAACCTCCTGCCTTTCAGTCTTCACTGTTTTAAAAGAATAAAAACATCCACTGTAAGAAAATCACACAGCAAATCACACTCCAAAGAGCCCCCTCACTAGGTCAGGCTCAAATACCCAGGGGATCTGCATTATATCTTCAATCTAGCAGAAAGCTTTTCTCTCATGATTGCTTGTGCCGTGTCAATAGGACTTAATTGCTAACAATCTGATTGCTACAAGATCCTCTGAAATCCAGATTATTTGCTCAAACCTGGGCCTCTAGAAATCCATCTGCTTGCCTGTTGTAAATTAAATGCGAAGGTACTTGTGTCAGCATCTTTTTGGTATGTTAAGGACTACTTTTGGTGGTGGCAGCACTACTTTTCAGCTGCCACCACCAAAAATGACATTAAGGCTTGGATTTTTTTCCACCCAGCAGCATTATTGTACTTTTCTTGATAATCCCAGGAAGCAAATCAGTGAAAAAGTTCACTGTCTGCAGGAATCAGAAAAATCAGAATTCAGGTGACAGTATGAAGGCAATTAGAATTGTCCAAATGAAAGCCTAATTGCTGAAAGTACATATTACTAGCTATGAGACCGAATAAAGAGTGTCCTATCAATAAATATATCAGAAAAAAAAAACAACCAAGCTTAAATGTGTCATTTAGAAAAGGTGGAGCTTTGTTACATAGGGAGATTAATTTTCATTCAAACAACATGCTGCAGACACAAATAATATCTGCTTGTGTCCTGGGGTGACTGTATGATACTGTATTCCCTACCGTCTGCGCTATGCCAGACATAAATCCTGTGCCTTCCTGTGTCTTTAAGCTGTTTCTCAGGAGAGGGGGAGAGAAGCCAGGCGAATTCTTCAGAGCGGCTCAAGGACACACACACTCCCCTGCGTTCCTGCTGCCACAGAGCCGAGGAAAACACCTGCCTGCTCATTTCCTGCTCTCAGCTTCTTTTCTCAGGAGAGAGACAAAGAGTTAAAACTCTCTGCTTTTTAGCTAGCCTGCTAGCTCAGGCAAGAACTTTTCTTGGGACCGTTCTGCTCCGGTCCGGAATAACATCACAAGGAGGCCGCACACCGTGGCCTGGAGGTACCCACGCCGAACCTCCAGAGAGGGCAGAGCCACACCCACAGAAAGGACTCTGAAATCTACCCAGGTTTCTTCTCCACAGTGAGAGGTTTTATTATTTAACATTATTCATTCTTTTTTCCGTCCCTGTGTGCACTTTGCTTGTTAAATAAATAGGATTTTTTCACTTTCCTCTGAGGAATTTCTTTCCGAACCTGGTGGGGGAGGGGCTGCTGAAATCTGCCTTCTAATAGAGGGACGTTCATTTTGGACATTATCCTCCAGCTTTGTCTCAAACCAAGACAGCCTGTCAGACACATATCTCCAGAATACATAATTCATGCTGATGTAGTGCAGTAGTCTACACTAGGTGCTTTGATTTGCTAAAAGATGTGCAAATCATGCTTAACCATTCTACAGATTCTCTTTCCTCCTCATATTGAAAATGAAAGCAGATTCAAAATACTAAAAACGTTGATTCCTGAATAAAAAAATAAATTGAAAACTCTGCATAAATTGTTTGCTACATTTAACACAAATTTTCAGATATTACTATATTTCTTTAGAATGGGCTAAGAACACTTTTCATGAAGTAAAATTAAGCAAAAACATGTCAGGAGCAAAAAACTAATACATCTCCCCCTCTTACTCAATGCTTGACTAAAATTTAAAAGTTGATCAGATGATGCATTTGCAACAAATTCAAAGGTGTATTTCATGCAATCCAGGGAATATAAAACATATTCAACACAAGCAAAGGAGCAATTATTAGCTGAACATTAGTAAGCAGAGTTTTCCACTCTTCTGAGTAATTCAAGAATTTCAAAGGAATAATTCATCAATCACATATTTACTCCAAAACACTGTACTTCAGAATCGTAAGACAATAAAAATCAGAGCCTAGTATGAAAACAAAATCTGGTCAACTCTTAAATCAAAAAACCATCAATATGATGATGAAAATATAAGCGTTAGGTATCTAATTTACCAATATAATATGCTTACTGTAGAACCACAAAAAACCCCTGAAATGTTCAGAACAAAGGAAGAATGTGGCAGCATAAGTCAAGAAACTCTGATGATCTATTAGATTGGAAAATCTAACGACTGCCGTCATCCAAATAAGCCTACAGGAATCAGGTAAGAATAAGTACTAAGCTGATTTAATTATCTACCAGGCCCTCAGCTCTGTCTGCAACTCTGTGATGATCCATGGTGTAAAATAATTATTCTGTATGCTGTGTTTTTCTTCTTCATAACAGTGGATTTACACCAGTTTAACCATTCTAAACATACAACAGCAAAATCTTATTGTTTTTTATAACTCTGTTCTTTTATTCCTTTAAATCTGTTTTTCTTTCTGTACCATTCTATTTTTCTGCATTTTTTCCCTTACTTAAAGAAGGAAAAATATTGTCTATGTATAGTATCATTAAACTTATGCAAATTCACTCTCACATTTGCATGACCTGCATCAGCTGATTGTCAGAAATAAGAAGTCAAAGAAACTGTATTACTTTAGCTCGTGTTTCGACAATAGTAGACCAAGTGTATATAAATTAATTATATTCTGTCACATATCCATAACATGGCCATATAGGAAGGTTTTACTGACACTTTTTTGATCCCAAAATGGACAAAGGAGCTTCATAATACCTTTACTCAGATTTATTAAAGGGAAACAAGTTCCTGGATGGAAGACTATCTGCTAGCTCCTTGGAAAATTCAAGGGCATTGTCCTTCCTTTGACCACCAGATCTAATGTCCTGTCTTTTACATGTATACAGGAGGCCACTGAAGAACTTAATGATAAAAAGTTCCCTTTCCTGGGCCCAGCTGTATAAAGTTCTTCAGATTTACCATCCAACCAAACTTAAAGAAAATCATTAAAATGCAAAATAAGACAATTTGGCAAGGAGTGGATATCACAGCTCTCAGAGATTTGGTGCATGGACATAGTAGGAAGCAACAATGAGGACAAAATATAACCTGTCTGAATATAAGGGATTTTCAAGGGTAGTCTCAGCAAAGCTATTACTAATCTTTCAAGCATTACTGATTTCCTTTTTCAAGGCCAGTTCTCGTTAAAAGGGCCAGGGTTATAGGGCTTTTCGCACAAGACCAAAAAGGTATAATTTTCTCAGGTGCATATGAGTTGGCCTAGTCAAAAATCTGGAATTAAGCATGGTCAGGAAAAGTTGAAGAAGGCCAAGGTCATGCTCACTTATGGTAAGGGATGGAATGGAGAATTTCCTATATCAAATACGATTGCTTTGAGCACTGGGCTGAAAAAACCCAAAGTTAGGTCTTCAGAATTATGTAGACTCTTTTAGAAAGACTTAAAACTATTTTAAGATTTAGAGTGACCTAGAAACACAGGTTCCGAAATCCATGAGCATTCCTACTTTGTCAACATATTTCAGTGTGAAATACAGTTCTTTTCCCCAGTAAAGTGATTTTTTAAAAACATCTTTTATAAAGTTATATATTCAATAGAAACAGCTCTAACAATTATATTTTTTTTAAAGCTTAATTGGATAAAAAATTAAAAATAACTGATTATAATAAGAAAAGCCCTGAAGTATCTAATATCTTCCAAACTTCCACCACCATCCAATTTATCTCTCCAGGAATTCCTTCCTACCCTTTCTAGCCTGAGATTTCTTCCAATGCTATAAATATCCTACATTTTGCTATGGGAATTCTTTTCCTTCCCTGAC
>VXAZ01010060.1:290435-330339 GCA_013399875.1 Gymnorhina tibicen
AATTCCAGATCAGAATTAAAATGTTTGAAACTTGTGTCTCACTACCAGAATTAAAATGGTTTGGATGATTTTTTGGGCATCATAAGATCATTCAAAGTGAACTTATTTGTTGTATGACATAGACAGAAAAGCTTTGACAATACTGTGGTTTTTTCTCCATGTGTCTGATGCTTTGTCCAGAGCTGCACCTAGAAATTCTATTTTGTGCATGTGACTTTTGCTAGGGTTCTTTTAATTAAGAATGTATGTCTGTGATTGTATGGCCCACTGACTGTAGAATCAATGTATTGATGTCAAAGACTTTCACAGTTATATTATTAATCATCTATGTGTTTATCCTTTTCATTTTGGTATGAGTGCCTGGCGCAATCTCAAAATCTTAACAAAAGAGCTGGTGTTTGTCTGCATAGGTCAACAATAGCACATCTGTATCATAGCTTGATACCTGCATCTTGACAAGAGAAAAAGATGAATACATCTACAGAAGTCTGTAACAATAGTTAAGAATTTGCAGAATGTAAACTAATGAATCAGAAATATGCAAGAACCCTAAAAGCTAGACTGAGTTATTTTCTCATGGATTAAATTCCATCAGTTAATTCTCTTTGGTATCCTTTTTTTCATCTGTAAGTTGTCTACTTAAGTTATTATTAACTAGCATATTTTAATGCTTCATAACTTACCAGAAATATTTCAAGATTTTTCTCGTATAAGTTGGTTTATCAGTTGCTCTCCAAGGGCTCTTAATTAGCAAATCTAAGCTCCTACTAAGTTGTTACTTTATGAAAAGTAAGCAGAATTAAACTGACTGATAAGAAGTTTGTGGGTTGTTTTCTTGCTCACCTTGTTATTAGCTCTACTAAGTACAGTAGTGCTTATAAACATCATGATTATGGATTTTCTCTTTCCCAGGAAGATGCTTAAAATCCCTCGGAGCTCTGAGTTTACAAGAATAGAGAAATACAATCAGAACTTATGAATTCACGTTTATCTTTTCACTAGGCTGAAACTGAGATTGCAACTTCTGTTTCAATGGTAACTCAGTAGCCTCCTAAAACAACATTTTTTAGGTTCACCAGAATTTGTAAATTTTACTCTCCCTTTGCTTAAGTGCTATATAACTACCAACATGAACAAAAATATACTTACTGCCTCTGCTACTGCCTTTCACTGGAGAGAAAGATAGTGACATTATATTTACTTCAGTTAGAGCATTTTTGTGACTGTAACAAAATAAAACTTAGGTGACTGACTAATTTTACTGGTGCCAGTAGGATTAGTTTCACTGCAGTTCAATTAATTATGCCAGTTTTACTCTTCTACTGCTAAAAGTTATTTGTCTAGCTTAAATTCCATGCTTGCTACTAGGACTTTTTATTAGGCCTATTTTACATGTAAATAAATAGAGGGTCAGAGAGGATTAGTGATTTGCCTAAGGTTGAACAACTCTTACTAGTACACAATTCAGAAAAATAAGAAATTTACATATCATTCTGTTCTCTTCAAATAGTCACAGAAAGAAACCTCAAATTTTTTGGAGCATTTTGAAAGCCCTGGGAACTCAGAAAGGTTGAAATGGACTGAAAAAAACAGTGAGGAAGAAACACTACCACACGACAAAGGAAAACATAGTGTTTGGTTAGGACCTAGGCTGTTTCCATGTTGCTCTGAAAATCAAAACCAGAATTCCATATGCTGCAATTATCATTCCTGCATTAGGATAGATTCTTTTTCAAAATCAGATTTGTCTAAATTATTCATTTAGGTATTTTTAATAATGTTCAATCAATAAATTTACTTTACAAAGAGTGAAATTCAAATTTCACATTTCAGTGGGAATATTAACAACACTTGACTCATTCTGGTTCCTCCAAAGCTGCTTCAAACTTCATGTTTTCAACAACATCTGGCTAGAATATGACTATTTACTTTTATTATCCCAGCATTAAATTATCCATTAAATTTCTCTCTTCTTCCTTTGGTAATGTCATTACTTAACTTAAAGAAATCTTCTTTGTGATTTATCACACAAACTCATGATTGGGATCTTTTCTTGTAGAATGCTGCTACCTTACTAAGTCTTCTCTCCTACTCCAGATTCCCACCAAGATTTACAATAATTGCTGTTTGAATTGTTTTGATTCCCTCACACTTGAGGCTTCATGTCTGAATCAGAGGCTAATTCAAAGTGAAAATAATCCTAATAATAAACTGATCTTCAGTTTCTCTTTGTGATAGTCATCAAGATATCTGTCATTGTTTATACTCAAAGTACTTATCTCTTCCACATCTCCTGCATTAAATTTGTATTCCTCAAAAATTCAGTGTTTTATCTACAGTTAATCCCCTTCGTTTCCTTTTCAGGTGACAAATTATGCTTACTATTTGTGCAAAGTATGATCTGAGTTTATAGTCTGTTTCCTTTTGACTTTTCATTTGCTACATATTATTCAGTTGGATTGAATAAACTAATGTTCAATCTGACCGATTTCAGCACCATCTCAGGACAGCTGTAGAGGACTGAGAAACTGCTAACCCAAATCATACCTTAACTGTAATAAGAGTAATTAATTTCATTTAAATCTTAAAAGATATTGATAAGCATGGGCTCTGATGAGTAATTTAACTTCTGATCCTCTCTTTGTCTCACTTCTCTTCTAGCAGATATTCGTCTGCCATTAAGATGTGTTGCAAGATTTCTAATTACAATAAATCACAGGGGAGAGTTTTGGTGTTGTACTCTGAGAAACAGTTACTCAAGTCCTTCAGTGGGCATCTGAGCACAGGGATGCTGTTCAGAAGAATCTGGACAAGCTCAAGAAGTGAGCCTGTTCCTGGGTTAGACCAGTTCTGGTTTCAATACAGTTTGTGGGGTGAAGGAATTGAAAGCCCTCTGGAGGAGGACTGAACAAGGACTTGGGGGTCCTGGTGAATGAAAAGCTGGACACAAGTCCACAAAGCACACTCACAGCCCAGAAAACCTATCATATCCATAGCTGCATCAAAACCAGCATGACCAGTGGGACAAGGGAGGTGATTCTCCCCCTCTACTGTGCTCCTGTGTTCCCAGCTGAAGTATTGTACCCTTCTCTACAGCCTCCAGCACAGGAAAGACATAGACCTGTTAGAATGCATCCAGAGGAGGGCTTGCAAAATGATTGGAAGAATGAAATAACTCTCTTGTGAGGAGAGGCTGAGAGGGCTGGGGTTGCTCAGCCTGAAAAAGGCTCTGTGAGACCTTATTCTGTCCTTTTAATACTTCAAGAAGATGTATAAGTAAGATGGAAAGAGACTTTTTAGTACAGCCTACTGTGATAGGACAAAGGATAATGGTTTTAAACTAAAAGAGGATAGATTTAGACTAGATACAACGAAAAAGCTCTTTGTGATGATGGTGGTGAAACACCGAAACAGGTTGTCCAGAGAAGTGGTAGATGTGCCATCTCTAGAAATATTCAATCAAGGTCAAGTTGATCAGGTTTCTGTGCTACTTGATGTAGTTGAAGATGTTGCTGCTAATTGCGTTGCTTACTACATGACCTTTAAGGGTTCCTTCCAAACGGAAATATTCTAGCATTGTACGAGATTCCTACAGAGGTGGTAGATGACCCATTCATGGTCAGGTTGGACAGGGCTCTGAGCAGCCTGATCTAGTTGAAGGTGTTCCTGTTTCTTCCAGGGAGCGTTGGAATATATGACTAGCCCAAACTGTTCTATGGTTGCATTATTCTAACTTCATAAAGTAACTCTCCACCTGGAGTACTGAGAAAGAGTTGGATAGGGAGATTATGTAAATCAGATACTTTTTAGCTGGAAAATGTATTTACAGATCTGGATTTTTTCTTAATCTTGTCTCAGTGTCAAAACGATTCTGGCCCAGCAAAATTGTACAGGTATTAAAAATATAAGGCTCTGATGAGTCAGCTAGCTTTTCAGCCTTTGTGCCAATGAAATGTGAGTGTTCAGCAACAGACAAGTTCCAGCTTTAGTGTTTTTAAAGCAATTTAGGAGAAAGTGCTGAGTTGTTTTATTACCATGCTCTGAGGAACATTCTGCAACTTTATTGGTCACCATCAATTGTTTAACCTGAGATGGGAAACTAACTGAGGGGAAAACATTTGGTGATCTTGCCAAAACCAAAAATAAACCCTGAAGTATTGTCACAAGCATAGTAAGCAGAGCAAAATGTCAATATATAAGGATACAAAAATTATGTTCATTAGTTTCTGGGGCTTCATTTAAGGCAAAGTGAATAGAATTGTATGATACAGGATTTTATTTGGTTTCACAAGCATTGGCAGCATAGTCAGAGAATTTTCCATGGATAATGCAAGTTTTCTGATTTTTTTTTCAATAGGTGTATATAAACTAATGTTTAATGCAAATGTTAGAGAGTCGTATACAGACTGTGTTTGTGGCAATAGAAACATATTTATACCTGTATTTCAGACAAATTTTGTTTCACTGGACTCTGCATTTAATTTGACTGAGTTTTTATTGTCATTTTTAATTCTATAAACCCTCCCCTCTAACACATATTTAAACTATAAAAGATTTGAAGGGGTTTTAATACCTTTTTCCTTTGAAGAAGAGAAACCAATACAGGGTCAAAAGTGATGGTGCAGTCCCCGATAAAAGTAAGTCCCCTAAAAAGATTTAAATAAACTCCCTTTCTAAGGGGAATCTAATCCACAGAAAAAAGTCAAGAACTAATTAAAGGTCATCTGAGAGAAGAACACAGGATTGAACAATTTATCATAGACTGCCTTTTCTATATAAGCTAAGTTTTCAAATAGGAAATTAGAAAGGGCAGTGTAAAAGAAATTGTGTCTTTGTTTTGTTGAGGGGAAAGCTACATGCAGGTCAAGTATAGAAGGACCTTTTATGCAGAAAATGACTGCAGCCCACGCATGAATAACTGTCAAATTGACATTCCTGTGACTGGTGATCCAGCTGAGGATTTTGATCCACTTATATATCTTTCCCAAATGCCAAGACTTTTATCTGAGGTGCTGGCCTATGGTTAAAGAACAAATTATTGATCTATTACGTACTGTATCTTTCCTGAGCTGGAACTACAAGGAGAATCCTGTCAGACAGTATTGCATGTGAACTTAATATATGAGTTACACTTCTTTGAACAAAGGATTATGGGAAAACCTTCCTTTTTACTTGAAATTCTCTTTATTAAGAGAGCATGTTATAGTAGGTTTAGGAGCTCATTCTGGAGATGTGTCAGCATTGCTGAACACATGCGGAATCAGCAAAGAAAAGAAGTAGTTTCCTTTTATTTTTCTATGCATTGCCAAAGTGATAGGAGTTAAAATGTAAAGAAAACAAGATTTCCTAAACAGAATACTCTGAGTCTTTATAATTAGTTTTTCTGAAGTATGATTTGCAACCCTTTTCACCCTGTCCTCCTCCAAAAATGTGTCAAAGAAAAATAACAGTTCCATAGACATAGGCTACAATAATATTTTAAGTATAATCCACAATTTTGGATCTAAAATATCTTGCATGAGATGAACCATGCAAAAACATCTCAAAATCCTGGAAATTCAGACTTTAACAGACATACTAGTATGGGCACCAATATTCAACAGGTTGCAATCTACCAGTGAAGTGCTCAATCCACTTGTCAACTCATATAGCTAAAAGTGAATGGGAATAATGTGATCAAAATCTCTGTTTAAAGATGGATATTTTAAATACTTTTGATTTTGTATGCAACAACACAAACAGCAGTGTCTTCCTGTGCTGGATCACATTCCAGTATTTATGTCATGCACAGTTTTAAGGTTAATTTACTTTTTGTTAATAAATGAATTACAGTAATTGTAGAGAGTTGTAAGACTGGACTGCATTGTACATTCACATAGGGTTATGCAGAAGATAAAAGTAGAATAAAGTAGAAGGGGTCAGGAGGGAGGGAAATAAATTGAAAACAATCAAACAATCAAAACCCCCCTCACACAAAAAAAAACCCCAACCAACCAAAAACACCAAAATAAATACAAATGTACTTGAATATCCTTTGTCTATATTACTGTGTCTTCACAGCACACTTCCTAAATTATAAAAGGATTTTATTACTACATACTTCAAAATGTTAGTAAACTAGCTTTATTATGCAGGTTATCACTGAAGACACCAAGTAAAAATGCTGAATTACAAGTACAAGACGATAGCAAGTTGCAGCTCCTAGTTTGATGGCTGGATAGTACACTTGATCTAGAAAAATCATCAAAAGTGATACAATGTGCTTCAAGGATTGATATTGCTTCTTTCTAAGGCTTCAGCCAAGGACAGGGTTAATTTTTCACAGCAGCAGTGAGTGTTTGGAACCTGGAGCTGTGTGGGCATGTCTGGGCTGTTAGATATACAACCTCATATCCCTGCTGGGGGGTGGAAGTCTGGGGCCCTCACTTCTGAGAAGGGCAATGGCTTTGAGTGGGAAAAAAGCCTGGGTGAAGTGGGTCTGCCTGCCCGCTTTTTTCATTATCTCAAGGTTGTGCCATGTCAGGTTAGGTCAATGAGCATTTTGCATGTAAAATACCCTCTTTTGGTACACTGTTGTTATCAGTGTTTTTGCCATTTGTTTTCTTACCTCATTGCTGTTTCCAGTAAATTGTTCTTACCTCAGCCCATTATCTCTGCCTTTTGTCTCTCTCAACAGAGTAGGTGGGAGGAGGGGAGCAGGACTGCTATTCCCCAACTACAACAAAAATCGTGAAAACTTAAAGAGTCCTGACCTACCTGAACCATTATAATTAAATTGGAATCTATTTCAATGTGTATAAGTAGATACAAGATAACCAAAAGGTGGTTTTAAAATATATTTTCAAATCACTGTGTTTTGACATGGAAAAAATATTCTAATTAAAGTTTTAATGAACAATTGAACCAGGTATTTTACTCTATTATTTTAGTTCACTTAGGACATTTAGATTGATAGCTGGCCAAAACTCAAACAGAACACCAAAGATGATCACTATTTTCCATCAAGTTACTTTTCACCATCTTTAGGAAATAACTTCCATAAAAAGACTCCTTGTCTAGGTTGCTGTTACTTAGAACAATGTCTTCCAAAGATTTGAAGACAAAAATAATGCCCCACTTCTGGAGATCATCACATATATTTATTCCTTTTTTTTTAATTTAATGGTTTTATGGTTTTTATTTTATGATTCTATAAACAACTATAGACCATTCTACTATGCCCACAACTTTAATACTACTGCTCGGAATAATAATACCACTTACAGAACTCAAAAAACCACTCTGAACATTTTTCATTCAGTTTTCAGAGCAGAACAGTTTATTTTCAACACAGCAGACAATCTACAGCAATAGTAGGTGGCCTAGTACTCTTTGCAATCTTTCTTTTAATCAAAAAGATAGCAGAGTAGGATATACACAAGACAGTCATTATCTTCAGCATCGATGCAAGCTCACATAGTAAAACAAGAACACTCATAATTTGACTTCAACAATAACAACATATCAGCATTACTCCATCATGTATTCAACTTCCTGTTGATACTCAAATGACATCTGTTACTATGAGACAAACTTTAAGGAAAATTAACTCTACATGCAACACAGCTGGTTCATTTTCAACTCAGAACCTCCCCCAAGAGGATCCTCATCATCTACTCCCAAAAAGAACAAACCACCACCAACCCCCAAAAAATAACCACCAACTACTTGTTCAGACCAGAAGAGACAAGTGCTTCGAAGCAATAGGTATAGCAATGGTCTTCAACATACGTACATGGTGTGATTCATGCGGTGTCCTGCATAGGCCCGGGACTTGGACTTAATGATCCTGATGGGCCGTGTCTAACTCAGCATATTCTATGAATCTACGATTCTACATTTTTGAAAGCAAACTTTCTCCCAAAGGTTTCAAAATCTTCAGATACGTGGTATAAAAGCCTTCACATTTATAATGAACTGTAACTCTCAGCTGCAACTGGGGAGTAAACTGTTCTCCTTTCCCCTGTCTTTGAGACCCTTCTAGCTCTTGTTCCTTTCCAAAGAAATTTGCTGAGATATCCATAGCTACTAATTAAAGATGAAAGCAATCCAGAGAACCTAGACAGTACAAAACAGGGTACAGTTTACACTGCCATTTCTACTACAGGATGTACACCTTTAGTATTGCCATATAAACTTTTTGTCTGTTAACTATAGCCTTGTTTGAAGATACATATGGAAAACATTTAAACTATTAATGATCTCTCTCAGTCTAGATATTAATTAATATTTTATTCCAGCTTTCACAAAGCAGGAGTGATTCTCTGTAGTAAATCTAAGTGCAAAACCATCATCTTAATCTGTAAGGCAGAAAATATGAAAGCCCAAAGGGTCTGACAGTTACCAGGAGCACTCAATAGCACCTAAATTAAACATCTCTTTCATTCAGTGTATGGGGGTTACAGTCTCACAGACCTGAAATGCTAACAGGGGTTGAAGCACCCACAGGAACAACAGGTGCTGACATCATCCTCAGAGCAGAGAGCAACAGAGTAGAACTGCTTCAAGAGAATGCCAGGGTGAGGGGTCCACAACCTCACTGGGATTACAGAGACATGGTAGAACAACCCTTATGGATGGAGTACTGCTACGAAGACATACAGAGTCTTTAGGAAAGACAGGGTGTGCAGGCATGGAAAAGACTAGACTAGACAGAACTGAAGATCCTTTCCCACTTGAATTTTGAACATGTCATTCTTCAGTCTGTACTATTTACAATTTTGGTTTTATTTTGTTTTCTAAAAATCTAGTTTAAATGCTATAGTAAGTGAAAATTTTAATTTGGTGTTAACAGAGAAAGAATGGGAATTCCTGGTTGTGGAAGCATGAAGAGCAGATGAAGGAATCTAAGTAGAGGATGTGCCAAATGCAACTGGTTCAGCAGATCATCAAGATCACAGCATATCTACAAGTAGTTTCTAAAGTTGTGGAGGTTTTGATAGTGGGAATACAAAGTACAGGCTAAAATAAGAATCAAGCTATACCCAGACTAAAACACAGTTAAGACCTACTAAAACCAGAATCCATTAAGAAATCAAGGCACAAAAGGCAAAGAACAGATTTGGAGCTATAATAAACTCAAGTGGAAGATGAAAGACATCAAGTAATTAAAAAAAATGAAACTGTGTTACAATAAAATCCATTTGCATCCTTGTGGCAAGAAAGGGGTTAAGATTCAGTACAGTTTTCCTATGCACACCTGCATACAAGTTGTCCTTAGTTGTCTATCAGAATATATGCATGAGAGTACATATAGGGGATTAGTAATTGATTAACAAGTTTTAATTCAGGAGAAGTCAAATTGTTTTGGAGTGAGAGTATTTTTGGAGATTAGAATTCTAACCTGTCCTAAGGAGGATGATGACACAGACAAAACAAAAATATAAGGATTACTGTCCATGGTAATATAGCAGGAGGGCTAAATGAATGGGTAAATAATAACTGAGAACAGTAGGGGGGTCCATAAACAAGGTGGAATTTGTGCTAAGCTTGGATTCCAATGCCACACACACAACTAGAGAAAACTCTAGTATTTTATATTGTCTGCAAAGGCAAAAGTTCTGTACAGAGAGATATTCCTGAAAGGCTGATAATAGTCAACTTTTATTTTAGGTCTGGATTTGGAACAATATGGAAAAATAAGTTTAAATCATTAATTATTTGAAATTTCTCTCATATGGTAGTATTTTCAGCATTTTTCAGATTGTAAAACAAACTCAGTAGGTAAAGCCTCTCTAAGAGTGTCTTAGGGTGACTTTATGCTGTTGTATCCCCTATCACTGCTCTATGCCCAGACATGATTCCTGAGCCTTTTCTATGCCTTTAAAACTGGATGCAAGAGACAGAGAAAAAAAAACTGAGCGAACTTTTCAAAACAGTTTGTGCTTCAAGGACACAGAGATTAGCTACGGCTGCTGTTGAGGAGCAGAGGAAGCACCTCTTCTTGCTTTTCAGTCAGTTTTTTGGCTCTGTTTCTTTGGAGGGAGATGGAGAGTTTGAGGGGGTTTTTTCCTGGGACTTTGGCTTTTCCCTTCTTCTCTTCTGGACTTGTTCAGAACANATTAGTATTGTTTTCCTGTGTGTTTGTTAAATAAATAGTTTTTATTCTCTCCTTTGCTTTCCTCCTAGGAAATTTTTTTTTTCTGAACCCGGTTGGGGGTGGGGTGGTTGTAACCTGCCTTCCTTTGAGGAGACGTTCCTTTTGGACGTTTCCCTGAATTTGGCCTAAACCACCACAAATAGTTATGTTTTGTCCCTAGTTCTAGTTTGGTTTAGCATCAGTTTTGTGACTTATTATTCGGAATTTACAAAACATTATTCAGTGAAGAGAACAATATAATTGAGATATGTTTAAGACTAAAGACCTCCACCAGTTTATAATATTGCAAAGCTATAGGGCAAATATCTCTACACAACTAAAACTCTCCTTTTTACTTTTTCATTCAACAAACTAGCCACACTGCAGTTGTGCTATAACTGTGTAACTAAAAACACAATAGCAACACAGCACCTGTGTACTGTTCAACATGGGCTTTTGAAGACAATCAGTAACATGAGATTGGGATGCATAAAGAAGACACACTATTACAAAATAAAGTATTAGAAAATTTTCTTGGGGGGAGACCATTTAAAGTTACCATAATTAATAAACACACCTGATAAGATGCAAGAAAAAGGAGAATGAACTGTTACAGTTTCCTTTTTTCCCACCATTCCCTTATTAACCCATTTGATTTAAGATTAAATATGTCTATTATATTGTTTCTTTCAAATTTGCTTTTTGCCATTCATTCATAAACTAACTTTTATTTTCAGTACTGACGGTTGTGTTTACTACTGATTTTGGTTTCTTCCCATTTTTTGGGTTTTAATTGACATAGTTTTCCTACAATTTTTCATAATGCACTAGAAGTACTAACATAAGGCACTTGTATAAGGACATAGGACAAAAGTATAAGAGTGTCCTTCACAACTTAAGTGAAGAGAATTTTGACATTATCCTCACAATATTTTAGGTGTTGCACTCTTAATGATTAGGGCACATTTTTACCCTTGATCATGGAAAAAGTTAACACACAGCAGGACTGAGTTTTTCTCATTATGTTTTGAGTATATTTAAGACACAACATTGCTTATTATCTGCGACATCTTGCCTTGGCATTTCTAATGTAATTTCCACTGACTTAAACCTGAGTTTTGAACCTTCTGGAACTCCTGTGCTACTTCTAAAAGATTCACAGGCAAAAAGGTTATAAAAAATATTATTATTACTCTTGGGTTTGTAACATTTTTCTTATGTTTTAATAAACATTCAGTCAACTGAGATATTCTGGAAGAAAAAAATTTATAATATGAATGTCTACAATAGTTTTACATTCACTATCCAAATTCAAATAAGAACAAACAAAAATGCATTGCAGAGGTAACAGCATGGGATTTTTCTACAAGGACTAGAAAATTGTTATTAAAAAGCATGGATGGCATACACACACTTTCTATCTTTAGTAATGGGATAAACACAAAATTGTACCTTATGAATTATTCATGAAGCTAAATTTGATGGGATTAAGTTTTCTTACCATCAAGCTATTGTATTAATTTTATTCTGAGCAGGAACAGTGCTTTTAGTAAGTTGCTAATTCCACAAGGAGAAAATGTGACTTATATCACACTTTTAAACCTGCAGGATCTATAGGTTCAGAAAAGCATGACCTATACTGCAAAGAACCTCAAGAAAGTTCAGAGATTATTTCTTCTTTAATGGAAAAGGATCCACAAATTCACAGAGAAAATGGAGGAAGAGTTAAAAAAAACCTTAGAATTTGATTCTTGAGGGAGCTAAGGAGAAACCAGACACAAACACTGCTTTTAAGCCACGTTTAATGAAATAGAGAGAGAGATTTCGATGGATTTGGATTCCATCCAGACTTACTGGCACACAATAGTTGATGCAATTAAACATCATTTTCAAACAGAAATGTTTAATGAAAGGCAAATTTAAGAGTATTTTCTGGTAAAATGATCTCCTAGTTTACTTCCGTACACAATGCTTAAAACAAAAAACAGGTCATCTGTGCCTTAGAACAATTGAAACAGACCTTTTTGTCACATTTTTGTAATGTGAAAAGTATTTTGGGGCATCAGGTGGGCTATTCAAGAGTAGATTTCTTGAAATATCAAAGAAAATTGGAATGCCTTTTTTTTTCTTCTCACTTCAAGGCATAATTAGTCACTTTTTAATATAATAACTGGCAGTGCTTAAAATTAGGCTTGATTTTAAATAAATCCAACTCTAAACTCTATGGTAAATAGGGGCAACATTTTTATCAGCAGAAGATGAGAAATGCTAGACAAAATCTTTTTAGCCATTGGAGATCTACGGAAATTCTTTGAACAACATAACTTTTAATTGTATAACTTACAAGGCACATTCATCAGAATAGATAAAAAGATCTGTGAAAATATTACTCCTCTTATAGAAGTCTTTCAAAAAATAGGCACTATTTACAAAAGTGGACGAGGAAGTCAAAATATAAAAGAGGGTGAGAGGAACCTAATACAAAACATATTAAATATATTCACTTTGGCAATGCTTTAAATTCCAGGGTAAATCCTGTAAGCATAAAATACATTTGAAAAGATATTCAACAAGAAATGTTCTGTCTTTAAAATACTGTTTTTACTCAAGTGTCAAGAGAAAGTTAATATAGTCTTTCTCCAATAACAGAGTATAAGAGAACAAAATTTCCTTAGAAAAATGTCCTATTGAAGCAATCTACAAATACCTGAGATGTTGAAACTGCTGAAGACTTATTAGACATGTCCAGGAGTAAATTCTTCTCCATATGGAGGAACCACACCATGTGACTAGAACAGTGCAAAAGTGGTTCCCTACATTCTGTCACAGCTCTGGAGCAGTGACTGAGGTCATGGTCAGCATAATGGGCAAAAGCCAGGCATCCACAGCTGCCAGCATAGGAAGGGAATGTATAAAAAGAGGCCAACCAGTTCTGAACGACACCATGCATGTGAGCGAACTCAAAAGTTCAAACTCTGCAGTTTTGATATGCAGGATGTTGCTGTCTGGCTCTGAACAAATAACTAAATTCCTGCAGCACTCTTTTTCACACATTTGCTTCTAGGATACTTGAAACCATCAAGCAGCTACTAGCCTTTCCAGGAGGCAGAATGTAATCATTACCATATGTCACAAAGCACACTTATCTAGATGTTCTAAAACATTTAAAATACACTGTTGAACTCTTAAGTTTTCTGTTAGTGCTCACAAACGTCAAGAAATGTACTTTTCACAGTACCTTTAAAAGCTTAGTGCAGCAGTCTCAAAAGTCAAGTCCTTGTCAAGTTCAAGTTTGCAGACTAATTTTTTTTCCCCAGCTCAGATTTATTATTTAAATTGGTTTACATACACATGATCACATCAGCCTTTAAAAGATCATCAGAAAGACTTGTCAGAACATTTTGTAAGACAAAAGCGGGATGGACAGAATTATATATGAAGATATAAGATTTGGATATAGATTTACCACACCTGATCCCACAGGTCAGGCACAGCTGCCTAAGGCCAGGTCCCTGTTGATGTACCCGCTTCTCCTCTGAATACATAACACTACAGAGGGCAGGCATCTGATCTTCAGAGCTTTGTATAACTTCTTCACATTTTTGAAGCTTTCTGTTGTCTTATTTAGAACACTGGAGAGGTTTCATATTAAATTCTTTATGGTTATTAGTACTCATCTCATGATTGTTTCTCTAATAGGGTTTTCTTAGACTCTCATGGGTTTCATTGGATCCTGCACCCTGAATTAAACCCTTTGCAAGCACCAAGATAATTTTGTGGCTATTTGCATTCACTTTAGCCACATCTATACTTACAGATTTTACTTCACTAAAAGGCCTAGGTTACTATCATATTGACTTGTTGGAAAAATGTTTCTTAATAAGTCTAAATCAGTATAATGAATCAGATAAGGTATATAGCACAAGAAAATAGAATCTCTCTTCCAGATAAAGAAAACCTATAGGCTGGGTTTCAGAACTGGAATATAGAATTATTGTTTCTATCTTCCCAAAATGTATAATTGCATTTGTAATGTATGTTCCAAGTTTCAAGATTCAGATGTATTATTACTTGCTTACAGTCCAGCAATTCAGTAAAAAATTCAGATGTGAAATACAACCAAGTTTCCAAGTGATCCATTGTCATTTTGAACATGATATCTAGAGACCTCCCCAAAATATATCTAATTATCTTGACAAAGAAGCAAAATACTAAATTACATTGTTCATAATAGAAACCTCTGCTAAGGCTAAAATAGATTTTATTAGAGCCAGAAATTATCTATAAGCATCTTAGTAAAACTTGAATAGGAAAATTTATTGCACTGGGTAAATGGACAAAAGCACACTGGTTAAATTACTGTCTTCATCTTGTTTCAAACAAGTATTTTCTTTCCTTGTGAGACTACACTCTTATTTAAAGCCATTCCAATTACCTAACATCATGATTACTCTTCAGTGTTGAATTTTAACATTTTGTTAAACAGTTCAAATTGCTGAATCAAAGAATAATTTAGATTGGGAGGAAGTGTTGCAGGTCAGGCTGACCAACACTTCTGCCTAAAAGAGGACTGCCTTCACACTTAGAAGAGATTTCTCCTTATCAAGTTCGGAGACCCTCTCCAGCCTTTATCAGGTCAACCCAACATAGCGCTTTTAGTTGGAATTTCCTATCCTTACCTAAGTATAGTATCCAATTTTGTGCTCATAAACACCTATCAGAAAGCTAAAGCCAAGCCCAAAATTTTGCCATCAGCCCACTTCTCTTTAGGTTCACATCATTCTAGGATCATACCAAGTACCCTCAGCTTACTGTCATATATAATGTGCTCCAGCCATCAAATAATTATGATGGCCCTATATTACAGTTGCTTTGGTTTATCAAGGTCTTCCTTCTAGTGGGGAGTCACACCATAATTAAGATGCCCTCCCACAAGTGCTGAATAACGTAGAATCATGTATTTTTGTTGTATTCACTCTAGTGCATGTTTGAGTGTGTGTGTATAATCTATGTGTAAGTGTATATGTATACAAATATACACACATACTAAATAATCTATATGCATACATTCACACATACAGACACACCTGTAAGGATGTCAGTGCTCCAAGGCAAATTTCCAGTGAATGATTATTCAGAGGACATCCATATTAAGGTTCAGTTTGTATGCCTGATGGCATTGTGAACTATCATTGAGAAGTGAAGAAAACAAGGGTAATGGCATTAGAAAGGAGTGAGACTGCTAAAGGGATTAGCAAGCTCTATACAGAGGAAGACTCACCACACAGAATTTTTAGTTAAGCTAAAAACACCAAGAACTGGACTCTGCACACGCCTTTAACAAGATATGTGTATGCTTAAGGACCAGGAGGAATAGATGGATGTGTTTGAAAATATAAACAAGTTTAGGTAATTGGAATTATTCCAAGAGGGTCTGATTCTGAACCCAAATATTTTCAAGGCCTTCTGTTTAGGAATGGGAATCATAGAATCATACAATGGTTTGGCTTGCAAGGGACCTTAAAGATCATTTACTTCCAACCCCCAAGCTGTAGTTAGGAAGACCAAGACTGGACAGGCTAGCAGTAGCATCTAGGGGAACTGAATGTCTGAGAGTAACCACAGGGTTCCTCTTAATTTAAGAAAGAAGACCTGTTGGATTCCGTTCCTCACCCACATCAGTGTTAACAGGGTTTCCTTCTGTTTCTCCAACAGTGGAAAATAAAATAAATTTCCAAGTTTTAAGTCTGTGTTGTTATGGTGTTCATTAACCTGACTAGCAGGAGGCACTGGTGTCATGCATAGAGACACCAAGACTTTGCTGATCTTCCATCTGATCTCCTCCCAGTGTTACTGTTAATGAAATATGTTGCTTCTGCTGGACTCTCAAAGCAGACTGACCACAGGTCTCAAATGAAGTGTTCTTGTAATGGACCCCTCAAAGTTATTCTAGCCCTTTAAAAGCATATTTATAAAGTCATGAATCTCTGAAACAGCCCAGGTCAATACATTTCAAGACTCTGTTTTGGATCCAAAAGATAACACATCAAATAGGATACTCAAGTGATATTTTTCTCCTGAAAAGACACAATATTGGTATTACCTGTTTGTATATTTGCATTTTTCTGAGATTCTGAAGTCCCTCTAAGTAGATGCAACACAATGTTGAAAGAATTATAGCAATGAACACAAAATCCCCGTGGCTGTGTGAGAGACGCTCTTCAGTGGCACTTAGGAAATCAATTAGCAGATTAAACTTAATTTCCAGAAAGGAGATTTGACTACAACACTAGTTTATCTTCTCTACCAGACATAATATTTTAGGGTTTCACATAACAATAAAGACAGGGGTATAAGCTAGACATATTTTTCATGGTTTTCCGTTGTTTGAATTCTGGACAAAATTTATAATATTTATGCAAAATACATTATCTTTGAAAGAACAATGAAGGATATGCTAAGATATTGTTTCAAATTATATTACTGTAGCTGCAAAAGTTGTTTCAAAACTATTCTGTGATTTGTAAGGTCGTAAATTGAGAGATTTTATTACAAATCTATGGTTAACACAATTTTAATTTCTGCATAGCCTCATATAGCTTACATAGAATATAGAATTTAACTTCCATGTTTGTAACATGGTCTGCAGAAAACTGTTGCACTGTTCTGAGATTTACATTTGCGTCCACATTTTTAATATCAGGAGGCTTTAGCTACATTACCATGAAAATTAATGCTTTAACTTTCTAAACTGTCTTTAGCAACACGAGTTTCTTGTGTATCTTCTATTTGAGAAGATCTCTACCTACATACTACTTGTGGTCTCTCTAGATAAAGGCTTATAAAATGTATTTATTAATCAATAGCATTGATGACACATTTTCATCTTTTTTTATTATATGTTTTTGCAAATGTGGAGAAGAAAAACTGTAATCACTAGCTGTATTTATTTTTCTATTTGCAAAACCAAAGATTTAGATTTACAAACTGTAAACTCTCCTGAGGTTCTTTCTCCCTCCCTGACCTTCAGTCCTGACCATCTGACATCCCCTCAAGAAATGAAGAACACCTTAATGTTTGTACTTTATCCACTCAAATTTTCCAAAGATTTAACACCTTAATGATGAATGCATTCAATAATCTTGGAAAAAGAATAAATTAACAGAAAACATGAAATATGCACTTGTTTTACATCCTCACTGTGCTTGCTTTTGGCACAGACATTAATAAGCCATCCCAAAAATGAATATTATTTTCACTAAGAAAATATTTGTAATTTTAAATTAGCAACAAATTGTTATTGATAAAAGAAAGGAAAGTGAGATATTCTACCTCTTTATCAGTCCTATTCTAGCATTTTTTTATTCACTTGCTTTATATTCCAGAAAAAATGAGTCTCTGCAGCACACACTTTATACAGCAATGCCAGTTCTGTATCAAATAATGACTATAAAATTGTGTAAAGCTCCATTGACTCTGACAGAATCTGCAGGGGTGGACACATCTGCCCAGTCAGATCAGATTAAACTAGCTCTGCTAAAGCAAAAATGTCAATGACTTAAGAAAGGACAATTTTGAGTATATTCCACCCAATTTATCTGGCAACGGAATGAAAATTACAGAAGGTACTTATCACAGAAACTACTGTGTTTTATTACCAATAGAAAAATTTCTAGGCATACCAATTATACATGATAGATCTACTGATCTTGCTAAATTTATGAGATTAAGGTAATAACTAAATTTATTGCAGAATGTTGACATAAAGAAGTTTTAAAATAAGTTCAAAATCTGTTAAGAGGTGACTCTGATAACTTTGTATTGCTGGTTCTTAAAGGCATTAATTAATTTATTTTCATAATATGCTGGTATGCTTGTCCTGAGGCCTGATGATCACAATGAAGTAGATGACTGCATCCATCTATATCTTAATAAGTAAATCAAACAATTACATTTTTATAGACAGCTAAAAATAATGAAAATGGAAAGAAACGTAGATTATTTTATTTAGTGGCGTGTTCCAACACAAGATATTTTCTGATTATTCAGATTACAAGGGAACTATATCCCTGTTCAGCTCATGCAGATTATTTGTAGTGGGAAGTAATGTACACAGAAATAAACTGATACATGTATGTATTTAATCCTTCCATACAGAGTGGAAATAAGGGAAATTTAGGAATGCTTTTGTTCCTCCTCCCTGATGCCAGATTAAATATTATAGGCTTACAAGAGACATAAGGAAAATAATGAACAAGTACTTTCTAGACAATCTAAATAACACCAAAACCTCCTCTTCAATGAAAAAAAAAAAAGTGACCTAGGAGCCTTTGAGAGTGTTCATACTAATACTCCTGAGTCTGCAGACTGCCCTGATGACAGGATTTGCCTCCAGGCAGACACTTCTTCAGGTACTTCCCATCACATTAATGACTGCTGTAACTAATGAAGGTAACTTTCAAGATCTTCTGTTTATTATGGAACCATTTAGCTCCTTAATTAGTTTAACAGCATTCAAATTGCTTTTTGGAACCTGACTACTTTCAGCCATTAAACACCCAAATAGGACAAATAGTTTAAGACAGCTATTTCTATTACCAGTAGAAAATGACAAATATCTATCAGACATGTGTCATTCTAATATGATCAACCTAAATAAATAAGCCTTAACCAAGTGGGATCACAGGAAATGTAAAAAATTCTAGAAATTTAAAAAACATTCTCTTCCTTTATAAGAAAAACTGAACTGTCAGAATTGTTGCTGAATCAGCAAAGAAAAATAAATATTATTTCATCACAAACTGTCTTTCAAATTGAAGTCATTAAGAAAAAATTCCAAATATATACATATCCTCCTCCCTCAAATTCAGCAGAGTGCATCATCATTGTTTTTCCAAATCAAGGAGTTTTTGACAAATTACTCTTTTTAATTAGCATTATTAACAAATTCCTACAATTGGAATCTGAAAAAAAATCAATATAATTATACAATACCTAACGAAATATTAACAACAACTTTATCAGTTCTTCTTTGGATCAGTTTTGCCTCTTCTGTATGTGAGATTCACAGAGCAGATCATAAAAATGTGCCCTTATTAAGGGTTTTAATATTGAAGCATCTCATATTTTAATTCCTTGAGATTCATAGTTCAGATCAGAAAACAAAAATGTGCCCTTACTAAAGGTTTTAATAATGAGGTATTTCATATTTTAATTCCTAAGGCAATAGTACTTTCCTTACAGAATAAAGTAATTCCATAAAATCATATTGTTACGTTTCTGTTTAAACCATTTCTCCTTTTGTCCCCTTATGTGACAGCACTCCAAAGAGAAAGACACAGATAGTGGAATGGTGAAGGGCAGTGTTCAAGAGCTGTATTACCTCCTCTGAGGAACGTGAAAATATATTGAGCCAAGAAAACACCAGAGGAAATCCCAAAAAGAACCCTGGTATCTTCAGCTGCTCTAGGAAAACAGAAGTGCCAAAGTAATATAAAATAATTAATTCTAAATTTCTATTAAATTCCCATTTTTTTCCATGAGGAGGTACAAGGCTTTATCAGAGTTCACAAACAGGAAGTAAATGTGTGACTGAAACATAGTTATCACTCCACAGAAAAGCATTTATCTCCTTCAAATTTGTGTTACATGGAGCAGTTCTCACCCCAGGTTTAGAGTTGCACCTTAGAGGTGCATACACTAAGTCCATTTGCAATATTTGGCAACAGTGTTCTTTGCCACAGATCACAGAGAGCTTTATGTGCTACCCTTTAACCTTCAACCCATCTGGCAATTTAGTTGAATGCATAGAGAGTAAATATTAACATTATTTTAAAGCCAAAGTGTACTTTGCAGCTGTCCAATTATCCTACCTTCTAATTAGCTATACATAATGACCTCTAATCCTTCTGTTAATTATCTCTATCTGAAAGTGAAAAATGTATTTACTTTAATGAAGTGGAACTATTTCCTTAGTTCTGTTTCATCCTGTCGATTTTTGTTTTCAACAGCCACAGGTATATTCATATTACCAACTTTCTGCTTATCTCTCTGTGTTAATATGGTGTTATCTGAGTATATAATTTCTTGAGTGAAACAGAAGATTGATATTTAGAAATCAAGAACTTTTTCTTTCAATTTTATCTTCAAACTAGAACTTCCTGGATTAAGTCAGTGATTAGGTAATAATTTATAGTGCTGTTAAATATGTATTAGTTTAATGTAGACAGAAAACATAAAAATTAAGACATGCTTAATACTCAAGCCAAAACTTCCATGGTGGAATTGGGTCTTACAAAGAGGAGAAAGTCTCCCCCATCCTCTTGGAAATTTAGTAATATTCTTAGATAACTCTCACTTGTTTTCAAGTAGCAATAATTGTAAGTATTGCATCAGCAGTTGATTAAAACAACACGGTACATAAGCCCTAACTGATGATTGAGTACAAGCATTTTGACATGCTGTTTCAGACCCCTACAAATGCATATTAGACCCATAAAGATCATAAAAATTAAATACAACTCATATTTCACCAAGTACAATACTGCAATCCTACCCCAGAGTCTCCAGTGCCATAACTGTACTGCTGCTTCTTGGAGTGGGGGAAAATTAACATTTGGCTCTGTCTCTCATTCAGCTGGGAGATACAGAATATTTTGATGCTGCCTGGGCGATTATCATGCCAGCCGTGATATTTTTGATATTTTGGTGTTTCCAGGACAGTGTAGCTTAGAACATCTAATGCGCATCGCTAATCAATAATCAATACGTTCATCACCTTCCCTGCAAGGCTGTTTCCAGAAACTTCAGAGGGATGAGACTTTAAATAGCATATTTTCTAATGAAAGAAAGTAATCACCTTTTGGCCTTTGCATTTTTTAAGAAGCTGATTAAGAATCATCAGGAACTCTTAGTTAACTCTACGTGAACAAGAAATCTGAGTATCTCTCAAAATCAAGGTGAAATGAAATAAACCACCGGAGATGACGGCCATAAACAGCAGTCACCACTACAGCTACACAATGGATAGGGGAAGAGGCCTTATTAATAAACAATTACACAGTCATATTCTGTTGAAACACATTTTCAATACTGTAACTCCCTGCCCCTAAGCAAACTTCCACTCAGAACAGAGTGTCAAACAAGGCCAAAGTGAGATGGCAAGGTACATAAGCAAAACAGAACTGACATTTCCCCTAACTTACCCTTGCACAGCAGGGATACTCCTAATGTCATTTTCATTGGAAGCAGATGTCCTCAGCCAGTGATAGTTCAACAGAGAGCTGCAGATTCTTTTCCCACCCTCCACCAGCCCCCTGCCCTCCAACTAGATACTTGCTGCAAACTTCACAGATTTGTAGGTTAAGCTTCTTTTCCAAAAGTCATTACTCTAACTTCCATGTCACATGGGAGCTGGAGTTGCTGTTCAATCTGCTATTAGACATATTTCCCCAGTGGATATATTTTATTGGAACTTCCTGTTCTTCCATCAGGTACCGATAAAATATTTATAGATCCCATCACTTAAAGTAGACTAAGTGAGAAAAGGAAATCTCATGGTAAAATGTTTTTTACAAAACAAAAAGGAAGGTATTTCTTTCTTATATTTGAAAGCACAATGGATCTTCTTTAAATATAAGCAGCTTAATCTGGGATACCGGGACACTGTTGCATTTTGCCTTATTAGAAGTTATTCTAGTCATCTATCCTTTTGAAATATAGTCAGTTGGAATTCCTGTTTATTTGTTCAGCCTAGCACTGTAACTGGTGAAAACACTGAAAGCTGACATAATGTGAGCAAATATTGGTAATTGATAGTACTGTAAGAAAAAAGATAGGTACTAATTTGGCAAATGTAATTTGTATATTCATAGTTTATGAAGTTTTCCTCCTTTGAGGAAAAAAGATTATTTGAATGACTTTCCCACTTCAGACGGTGTATTTCAATGAATGCTATTTTTATATGTCTCTATTCCTTGTTTTGGTGAGGATAACGCCAGCTGTTAATTATAATCAACTATTCTAATCAATATTTTATGTTTTCCCTCTTAAGCTTAGTATCAGTTTGACACAACAGCAGTGAAAGAAAAAAACTACCATCTTATTTTTGGACTATAATGAAGTGAGAAAGGAAAACTAACAGCCACATTTGGAAATAATTGCACATTTTTTTAAGAACATCTGTGTTTCATACACATTTTCGATATTTCTTATTTCTATATGTTTTTGCTAAGAGCCCTGACTCTCACTCACTTGAATTCAAGATCAGCATCAGAACAGCAATGCCTTCCTGGAACCTGGATGACTACTTATCTTTCCTGCACTTTAGTTACACATCTAGAGCAAAAGAATTTGATGTATTCCTTAAGTACATGTTATATGGGAACATGAAATGGTATGGCTCTACGGGGCTAGGCACAATGTCAGAAACCCTTGGACAGGCTTCTGCAAGCGTGTCAAGTCCCTGCCAGTGCACGCTGAAGGTCTACCACACTTAACTGTTGTGCCACTTTGTTATATAAAGCAAGCCAATATTTCATAACCTCAGTAGCATATACTTTCCGCTTAATAAAGCTGCTCATGAGGGTATGTATGGGGGCAGTGCTGCATCAGCAGATTTTCAGATGCTTGTTTTATTTACAGAAGGCCTGGGGCTTCCTTTTCTAAAAGGAAGTCTAGTCTACATGGATTTTGAATTGGAGTAAAGCACTGGAAGTTTAACTGAGATTTTTACAAATGGTGACAGAAAACAGTGGTAACAAACTTCTAGCCAATATTTGAATTGTGTACTGGGCCAACGAGACAGTTTTGTCACTAAGGTAGTTTTCTCACACTATCATTGATTCCACTTTCTAATTTATTTAATTGCAGCATTAATTTTAAATTTTTTCTTGAACTTTCCATTCTTTTTCCTTTACTTAACACTATTGGCAAGCACACCTTATTCTGTGCTTTGAGGGTTTTTTAAAATCAGAATTATTTTTAACTTCTGATTAAAGCTGGTAGTACCACCAGTGAAATTCAGTGTTTACAAATATTAATTGTAGGGTTGAGTGTCAGGATGGAATGAGAAATAAATAATTTTAAAAAAGGAAAACTGAAAAAAAACTTGTGGTGCTGAAGAAAATGATTCAAACTCTAGTTTTGATTTTACGTTTTGATAAGCATTTAAATAATTTAAAACTCCTAAATCTTACATGTATTATGAGTGTTTGCTGAAACAAACAGCATATTTTTGTAAAACAAACATATATTATTGTTTTAACTAACATATATCAAATTTATTCATCATAGTTTTTTGAAAAAGAGTACTCCTGCAATGTTATTTTACCCACTCTGTAATTACAATAAAGCTATAAACACAGTCTTAAAACAAACAGATTTGATATGAATGATTTCTATATACAAGTTCTGAAGGTCATGGGTAAATAAAATAAAAAATTATTTTTATCCCAGAATCCTGCCATAAAGCATTAAATCTGGCTCAGATTCAAATTTCTGTTACTGTAGCATTGAATGAATGTCTTAACCAGTATGGTAATTTTAGCTGAGTGTAATATATACTGTAATTCAGAGGCTATTTTCACAGTGACCTAATTCATTTTTTTTCCCAGTAAGATACAAAAGTCTAATTACATTATAAAACTAGTAACTTTTTTTTCCTTCAACCTACAGTGACAGCTTCCCGATTTTTTGCATTTTTACGCTTTTCTTGCTCACTTGTAGGAAGAGCAGTGTCAGCTTCGTGCAGCTGCTCCCATAGAAGAGCTCCCGTGTGTACGTTTGGGTGCTCACTGCAGCACAATCAGTGGGCACAGGGTACTCCTGCCCCCTGTAGACTATCTCCAGTGACAGAACCTCGTTTCAAGCCTCAGTGTCATCCAACTAATGTCAAACTCTGCTTGCTTCGTCTCATTTTGTCTTGCTATCACCATATGTACTAAACTGTCATCTAGCAGGTTGTCTCAAGAGATTGTCCTTACTGCAGTGTATATGCTTTCTGTCTGTTTCTACACAAGTAATAACATGCATTATTACAGTCTCATTTTACTGTTAAATTTCCTGAATTATTTCAATAAACTAAAGGCTACTGGATTATTTTGCAAGTAATTTACATTGCTATATGACTCTGTACTAAGTTTGCTGCATAAATTAGAAAGTCATGCTTTCTAATGTAAGATTAACTCTGGTTAAATCTAGTGTGTTTTACAGTATCAGGAGTTTTGGTATTACTTGGTTAATATCACAACCAGAAAATATTTTACCCTCCACCTAGCAGTGTGTGTAGGATTCAGCTGAATTAGATGTCAGCAAGTTGAAAGTTACTTTCTGCTAATCATCTACAAATATGGTGTCAAAGTGGATATGGATACATTCTAAATCTCCACTGTCATCCAGAAAACAATTTTGTATACATAACATGTCTCCCATTCTCATTTCCTATGACAGAGTGGAAGACTTCACCTTATTAAAGACTCTCCACTTCTCTTAAGGACAAAAGGTGGTGAAAAGCTAACAAGGAAATTTTGAAGCTGTATTTTCCAGTATCCTCTGTGAAGTCACAACTACTAAGTTATAAGTAAAAAATGAACATGAGTGTAGCTAGGCCACAGCTTGCAGGGTAACAATTCACAAGATTTGCCTATTTGTCCTTTCCAGCAGAAGAAATAGTTATAGTTAAAACATTACTTATCCATCTTACTGATAATACAATTATGTCAAAGAACATCTTGTAGTTTCAAAAAAGCTAAAATGCACTGTGGTAGTTAATAGGTTTACAGAACTCATTGTCTTCTAGAATAAATGTCTTGAGAATTTATTCTTTCTTCAGAATGCATAGTCACTTAGTATACTGAGGGGGGGGGAAAGGAAAGGAATAAAAAGAGGACAGAGGATGAAGACTAAGAAATTGGAGGAATGACAACATGAAAACAACTGGTCCAGAATTATTACAAGGTGAAAAAAAGTGGAAGATATCTACTTCCTGGGATGTGGGAAAATTAGAAATATTTTACAAAGCTCCAAAGAATTAAAAGGGAATATATTAGTCCTCAGTGTATTTCTTCCCACTGTGATACAAGCTAGCTAGTTCTGCTGATGACAGTCAGCAATCTTAGAATAGTAGTAACTTACCTTCTCTCTAAGAAAAAGGGAATCAAACTGAAAATGCATTTATTGTCAGAAAAATTAACTTTTAGATTGTCTCTAGTCTCCTGATTCAAAGTTCGAGTTTCTAGCCACAGATCCAGTTCAGCTAAAATTTTAACCTGCCCCTTGTCCGAGCACTCCAGCCTATTCCCATCTCCCTCCTGAAGCCCCTCAGAGTTGTCTCTGCACATCCAGAGGAGTTGGACACAATCAAACTCTTTTGAGAATAGAAACTAGCTACGAAACACTCTTTTTTCCCCAGTTTACTACTACTTTGCTCTTTTGTGTTTCAGGTCAGTGCTTTATTCTCTCTGCATTCAAGACTTTCACTGCTGCATTTCTAACACCAGGAAGAGGAATAAACTATTTTGTTTCCAGAGAAGAAAGACGCTTTGTTCTGTCTTCATTAGGAGCATGCAGGGTTATAGCTGTGCTGAAATTATCCTTCTGCTCCAGATCAAATACATTTAACAGGAAACAGCTATGTCGGAATTCAAAATCTACAATTCTAAGAGGCCCTTTTTTAATATCCATGAACTTCCCTGTTTCCAAGGCACATAATTTAACCCGGCTGGGTACATTTTCACAGGAAAAGACATGAGGAAGAAAGGAAATATGCCCTTACAAAAATTTTTTTCTTCCTCCTCTAGACTATGGAAGGACTAGTGTTCAGCCAAAAATGAAGAACAGCTTAATGTTTTTAATCATACAATACCTACGTATTTTCTTAACCTTGTTTTTGATTTTGTGGACTGAAATTTCATCAAAACAGAGCATGCCTAGCATCAAAATTTTCTATACAACTGATAGAACATAAAGCAATTTCTCTTTAACAAATAATTTCAATGATCTGCTGTGATAGGCAATGCTATCAGGGTCCGCTGCTGAATATACTGTGAATGGATAAAATTTGATTTTAAAAAGGCTTCTAATTCCATTGAATTACAAGACATTTGCACCAGAATATTCAAAGGTATTTATTTATGAAAATTGTTTAACCACTTTGAAATATTGCTTAATGTTAAAATGTTTCTGAGGAATTCTTGGATGAAAAACTATTAAATACAAAAGAAATTATTAATTCAGACAAGACAACACTATTTTTAACTTTGCTATCAAATAGTCTAGTTTTTAAATCCTTAGAATATGATGCACTTTAGTATACCTAATTACACTATGACCAGTTCTCTAATGTGTTCAAAACCTTCTAAACATTATTACATTTACCAAGGCAAACTTTGTCTACATAAAAAAAAAATTCTACATGTCATTCTGTCAGACAGAGTGAGTATAGACTGTCACACTGAAAACCCAGATACTGAGAAACATCACTGATGACCTGAAGGGATCAGGCCTTCATCAGAAAGAAAAATAATTTGTACTTTGTCTAACTTGAACTTCGTGCTGAGCTGAGCTTCACAATATGTTCCTGACAAATTATCTATTCTTTATTGATCTCTTAGGACTGAAGAAGTCAGAGGTGAACCTTTTCTGGGTTGCTTGTTTGTTTTTGTTACACTGAGCTCTTCTAGCATCATTAAATGTCAGCAATACAGCAGAACAAGCTGCTCGTTACTGACAGCAACAAAAGATATTTCTTGGACTGTAACTGTGTAGTCCAGGTACCCAAATTCAGACACATCTGTCTTGAATACTCATTACTCACAACTCATTCCACAGACTTGTCAGGTATGCTAGAAAGGACAGAAAGTGTTGTGGTAGTGCAGTAGGTATTTGTGGATTACAAGTTTTCACTATTGTGACCTACTAAGATAATACTGTGAATTACTAAGACAATATTACACTTTCATTGGCACTAGACAAAATCACAGAAAGAGATGTGTCTTCTAAAAAAAGTACCTTGTATCTTTAAGGTTCTCAGCATTTTTAGTTATTGCAGCACTTTAAAGTACTGAAAATAGCTCTTCTAAAATTATTTCTTCCTGCTTAGTTAAGAAGTGTCACAGATATTAAAGAATGCACTGGTTACTTTAAATCTACCTTTGTTTCAGATGATGAAAATCTCTAAACGTTTATGAATCATTTAAAACATTTCATTGACCTACTTTTAAAAAAGCTTATATTAATAGGAAAAAGTGACTTCTTTTTTCAGCTGAAGCCAAGTTACAATGAAAACCCAAGGTAATTATTTCAGTCATCAACATAATCCCAAAAGGTGGTATTTTATGTGGTGATCAGACCTCTCTGATATTTTTGCCTCATTAAGTTTTATAATGCTGCTATTCTTGTAAGCACTTTGTCCTATAAATGCAAAACCACAGCAACTAGAGCCAGCCAACAGAGACCAAGGGGACTCAAGAGACTCAAGCAGATTATTCTATTGCTTTTAGTTTTGGGGGTAGTCCAAATCATTTCAAGAGTAAAAGATAATGAAGTCCAAGTAAACAACATTAATGATAAATTTACATTAAGAATCTGAGAAGCAAAATTCTGGAGCTGGTTTTTGATTCCCATCAAGTTTCAAGTGTCCTCAGATTTAAAGCCCTGAACAGAATACACTGATGGAAAAAAAACGCAAGTTAACACAAATACCACAAAGCAAAACATGGCAAACAGCTAAACCAAGACGCAAGAGCACAGATGGGTGAAAGGCACAGTAGCACAACACAGATGGACCAAGTTCTGTTCAACTGCAGGAAGTTAACCCTTACTTGGATTTTTTGTTTATTTTAATTAGAATAATCAAGATATTAATCCCTAATAGGACCCCTCTGCTTTCAATGCAATAAAACTACAGATTAAAACTGTATGAAAGTATTTGACAAATTATGTAACTATTCAAGAATAATGTTTTGAGGAAACTTGGAATAAATCCACTCTCAAAAAAAAAGTGAAAGAAACCTTGTATAAACTTAACAGAATATTTTTCTTGGTGGCTTTAGAGAAAAAAAATCTTTATCTGAGGGGCAAGAACATTTCAGAGCCATCATGAAATTCTCTGGGTTCAATGCAAAGAACCCAGCAATCCCCAGGCAATCAAATTCCTGACTATAGAAGAAAAGTGTTCAATTCTAAAACTACTGTGGTGAAGCCTTTATATTTTTGAAGGTGAAAAAATATTTTTCTGCTGAACTTCTTAATAAATTTAATATGAATTTAAATACAAAGTGTTTAATTTCATGCTGTAGTTGTGCAAGCTCTAATAGGTTTGGACCTGTCCAACAACAACCATTTCTTACCTCACTTCTGTTTTTCTATGACCTCTCTACGTATCATTAGGAAGAAGAATATAAGGAGGTTCTTCAAAAGTTATCAGTTGCTAGGAAAGGGAATGATGAAGAAAGAATGCAGTTTTCCAAATAGTGAAAAATTATACCAGTAATGACAAATAGATGAAAAGATTGAACTAAAAGTTCAGACGTCTTGAACAGAAGCAGAAGAACCCTTAAAAGAGTATGCTACAGGAATATAAATTATATTTCAATTCCAACACTCCTAAAAAATGTGATAGACAATTTCACATCACAATGTGAAATACAAATATTATTCAAAAAGGGATGCATGGATCTGCTCTAAAAAAACCCCAAAACCCCGACAACTTATTTAAAACAAAAAACCTATAATAGTATCTTCTTTAGAGAGACTAATAGAAATGATGAAAAAATTTGAAGCACACATTTCATTTTTTGATAAATGAAAGTGAATTTTAATCCCTCTGCATTAGTTCTACTGTTCAACCAATCCTAATATTGGCAATAGAAGAGAGTTCTTTGTATAGTATATTTAATAACTTGAATAACTTGAATATCTCCTAATATTGGAGATAGAAGAGAGTTCCTTGTATAGTATATTTAATAACTTGAATAACTTGAATATCTCCTAATATTGGAGATAGAAGAGAGTTCCTTGTATAGTATATTTAATAACTTGAATAACTTGAATATCTCCTAATATTGGAGATAGAAGAGAGTTCCTTGTATAGTATATTTAATAACTTGAATAACTTGAATATCTCCTAATATTGGAGATAGAAGAGAGTTCCTTGTATAGTATATTTAATAACTTGAATAACTTGAATATCTCCTAATATTGGAGATAGAAGAGAGTTCCTTGTATAGTATATTTAATAACTTGAATAACTTGAATATCTCCTAATATTGGAGATAGAAGAGAGTTCCTTGTATAGTATATTTAATAACTTGAATAACTTGAATATCTCCTAATATTGGAGATAGAAGAGAGTTCCTTGTATAGTATATTTAATAACTTGAATAACTTGAATATCTCCTAATATTGGAGATAGAAGAGAGTTCCTTGTATAGTATATTTAATAACTTGAATAACTTGAATATCTCCTAATATTGGAGATAGAAGAGAGTTCCTTGTATAGTATATTTAATAACTTGAATAAATGAACTTGTACATTTGATTTGAATATAGAATAAATCAGACAAAATAGCACACATTCCTGCCACATTTACACTGGTAAAAGTGTTAACTAACTTGCCCTTTTGAGCTTTGCTCTGTTTAACATCAGAGCAAGATGGGTGTAATTTGGGTTTTTACCAGCATAACAAAGCACATCCTATTTGATACAAATCTGCTTACTCTTTCACTGCAACAATCTTGCAACACCCTTGCAACAATCCCATCCATTCTGTTCCTGAACATCTCCAAGATTATCTAAAGAGTGTGTTGTGTTTTGTAATGTGGTGAGCTAGCCAGCAACTGCTTAGAGACCTTGCTCATTCTGCAGATGAGTCATAATAAATCATATTGGAAAGCAGGCGATTTCCAGAGCTGACAAACTGATGTATTATCACTGTGTAACCTTAGCTGACACAAGAATGTAATTTAGTTTTTAAAATTATTAATATCTGTATCTGCGAACTCATAATAATTTTCATGCTAAAAGGGTCTTCCGGGCACTCACTCCTCCTTGTTCTTTTCTATTAAAATATTTTATAAAATTTCAAAAGTGTGTATCACAGCACTAGAAGGGTTGAACTAATTAGAAACTAGGCACAAGGTTAATGGAAGAATAAGTCCCCTGCTTAAAATAATTCTCTATTATTTTAAAAGACAAATATACTACCAACAAGTATACTTGTACTCCACATTAAGGCAGTGAGTTATTAGAGAACTAAAGTGTTGTACGTAGGTGATCAACTATAAAGTTACAAGTAAAATAAACCTAATCAGCAAGAGATCAACCAGGTCAGATTATGAAGACTTTATAACTTAATGGGATGTTCTTCCCCATCTGTCACATCCCACCTATGAGAAAGGGAGAGCGACTAAAGTTCAGAAATACCCTTGACATGCATTAGGGTGAGATAACTCTCAAGGTCTGTACATAAACACCAACTTTATCGGAACAAATGTTCTGCAAATGTTCACCCTCTCACAATTATATTTACCTAAGCTATGGAGCTTTATGAGAAGTCAAGGTAGGTCTTATGTTACTTAACAACTTAAAGAGACAAAGAGAGAGGGGAGGCCCAGTGGAGTGGGAAGGGGGGCAGAGAGAGAGAGAGAGAGAGAGGTCACCATCACCTACCACCATTCCTGGAGACTGGCCCATGCGACAGGTCACCAGTCCTGGAGTCAGCACCAAACCTGCCAACAGGGTTGTTTGGTAGAGACAGAGAGAAACACACAGAGAGAAATTCTGGAAGACTCCCTTGGCATGTTGTCCAGGCACATGATACAGTCACTTGGGCCTCATCACTTACACCATCTGAATGAAAAACAAGGACACTCAACCAGATGTAAAGCACAAAGACAAATTCAGCTTTATTGATTTAAAATATGATAGTAAGGGAGGGATAAAAATTAAGCTGAAAAGGGTTAAGGGTTTCCCAACAATATTACATACATAACCAAAAGGAGACCATCATTCACATACTCAGTTATGTCTTTCTTTTTATATTTCCAAACACTGTAAACCAGACAAATAATTCAGGAAATACTTTGGAGCAAAGACAGTCAAAATCCATCATCCAGTATTCTGGTGTCAGTTATAAAATCAGCATCTTTAGCACCTGAGCCATGTGTTTGCCATGATTTACTAATATATATAATGTGTTTGTACAATAAAATTATATCACAGTTCTAATGTTACATAGTTTAGCAGTCTCAGTTTCTTCTTACGTTAAAAGCATCTCAGGTAGCAAATCTACATAATAGCTCAAAATATATTAAAGGTAAGTGCAGAAAAGCAATAAGAAGAAATGTTCTACTTAAAAGCTGAAGCAGGAAGGAGTGGTTTCTTCTACCCCTATTCAAAGCTCTTCAGTAGTCAACTGACCTCTTATCTAAAAGATTAATCATAGAATTATAGAGTCATAGAATGGTTTGGGTTGGAAGGGACCTGTTGCATTCCACTATGGGGAACTGTGAGAGTTCTTTTGAAAATGGATGGTTGGGAACGAAATGGAGGCAAACCTTGTATCTGGGAACCATTCATTGGTAACAAAAGCAGAGGGAAAAGGAGTTGCCCGAGTGAAAGAGGGCTAGAAGGGACAGAAAAGAAGAAAAGGAAATGGAAAAGAACTGGGGAAGAGGAGAGGGAGGGGACAGAGACAAAAAGAGGGTGTTACCACCAGCGAATGAGGGCAGTGCTGTCAGCATCCAGGTGGCTGAAGGATGTGCGCGCTGCCTGCCTGCCTGTGGCTGGCCTGGGTGACAGCGAGCCTGGGCGGCTCCCAGAGGAGATGCAGCTCCTGTGACAATGGCACTGGACACGCAGTGAGTAAGAGCTCAGGAGGGAGGCCAGGGCCACGGGCAGGGTCACAGTGACCAGCTGGATTGGGACAACAGAGCGGGCGGTGACAGCTGGATTGGTGCAGCAGAGTTGGATGCAGGCAAGGACGCGGGGCGAAGTGGCAGGAAGGCAGTCAGCAGCACAGGAGGGTAGGACAGGTGCGAGGGCACCCCAGCGACGGTAGGAGAGCCAGAAGGCAGGCAGGCAGGCTGGGGCCAGGGCAGAGAAAGGAGCAAGCAGACACAGTGAATGGTAGCAAGCCCCAGCAAGCAGCAGAGAGCCCTGGCAGAGTTGGTTTTTATACCCCCCGGCCCCTCCCAAAGTCTGCCTGCCAGCAGGGGTCCATTGGTTCAGTCCAAACTTCCTGTGCTGTCCATTGGTGGAGGGCTCCTCACAACCTGGTTGGAGAAGCCCCTCCACAGTGTCTCCTACTGCCTGCCTCATGTGAGGTGTTACCAGGTGGAGTCTCCCCAGAGACAAGGCTTCCCCCACTCCTGGCTGCCTCCTGCAAGTGGCACATGTGCACCCCTCCTCCACATGCCTCTGACAGCCCAGACAACCAGAGTTGAGGCAAACTAAAATGGCTGAATTGGCTCCTCACAGGACTTTAAAGATCATCTAGTCCCTGCCAGGGGCAGAGACCATTTCCACTAGACCAGGTTGCTCAAATCCTACCCATCCTGGTCTTAAACACTTCCGGAGATGATGCATTCTCAACTTCTCCAGAAAACCTGTTCCAGTGTCTCACCTCCCTCTAAAGAATTTATTCCTATCATCTAATATAAATCTCTACTCTTGTAGTTTAAAGCCATTCCCTCTTCTTCTATTACTACCCGTGTGCCCAAAATTCAGCCTATTTGTTCAGCCTATTTGTAAGCCTGCTTTAAATACTGGAAGGCCACAATGAGTTCTCTCTGGAGACTTCTCATAAGTTGGAACAGCTGGTGGTATCCCAGATTTCTTCATATCAGCATTATGGTAAATAGGACCATCTTTAGCTTCTGATCCATTTGATTTAAAAATTAATTTCAATTTAAATATGTACAATGAAGATTGAAGTTACCTTTTTATGTGAATCTGTCCAAACATAGATATTTAGAAAACTATAAAACATATAACTTCCTGAACACTAATTTTGGGGTAATTAAGTAAAATCCTGTCATGAGGAATTCCATTCATTATTTGAGACCATTACTCATGAAAAAAAAAATTGGCCCAGGTCAGTACCTAGAAAGGAGCACCTAAATCATTCTGCTGAAAGCTGTCTTGGAGATGCTTATGTTAAACTGACGCATTCTTCATGAAGGAACCTTCACAAACACTTTTAGGTAGGGATCAGTGGTTTTTACAAATTAGATGAAAAAGAATTTGGCCCTTTTGAGGACTGAAATACAACAAAAGACTGAGAGATTCTGGAAAATATTCTATAAAATATCATTACCCTTTTCAGTTGAATTTCAAAAAATTAATTTTAATATATTCTTTGTTTTACTACAGGCAATTATTTTGATTTTGCTTTAATTATCTAGACAAATGTTATTCACAATAGTTACTGAAATGAGGTAACCTTTAGTCTTCTATTTCATACATGAAAGACTTTCTCTGAAGAAACAGAGATAGCATTTTTTGGTGTGCTCCTGCTTTGTCATATTGAATTATAATTTCTTTTAAAGATGATCAAAACAAGTATATGTAAATGAAGTTTAATTCACTGACCTACTTCAGATCGAATTCAGCTTGACCTCATCCTCTCATTTCCTGACCTGCAGTGCTCTCTTCCTCACTTTCTTTTTATCATTCATCTTTATCCCTCCTTAGCTTCTTCCTCTGCATTCATTGATCTTTCTCTTTATTATAAACGCTTTCTTACTTGATTGTAATTCTCTTTCTATCCCTCCTCATAACTACTGCGAGTCCCTTGAAAATGGATATGAGTACTAATCCACATCTATTTCCTCACTTCCTTGTTTTTGTTCCAAATGTCTGTCCTATTCTAACTGTCCTCACAAAAGGACAGGATAACCTCTTTTGTTGATCCTTACGACAGACAGGAAATCATCACTTCTATGATAACTTTCTATCCTTCTACAACAGTATGTCTAGGGTTTTTTTTCCCTCTCTCCTTTTTCTTTTTGTCTTCAGGAAAATTTTTCTTCCTTGTTTTACCATCTGATGTTTCTTCAGTGGAAATTGCAATTTCTTCCCTAGTGTTCATCCATAATTCCTTTGTTGAGAGATTATTCTATTCCTAGTGCTTTAAATTGTCATGAAATAAGTGGCAGAGTTTACTACATGTGCTTGTGTTTTCTGTTCAACCCCACCTGTGAACCTATCATGTTCTTTACTTTGGTTCACTTAATTTTGGTGACAAAATCTGAGGAAGTATTTTTAATTAAATATTTAACTTCCTTCCTGAAATTTTTACTGTGGCCACTTTTTCAAACTCTCAGTGAAACTACTCATGTGTCTTAATTGTATCCCTCTTTGTTGTCTTCCTCAGTATTAATTGCTCTGCAATCTTACAATGGAAGCAAGGCAAGTTTGAACAATTATCTGGATATTTCTCCACAGCCATATTAGCTAAAGCACATCAGTATTACTTTGAACTTCTAGATTTTCTTTAAAAAGTAAATATTAAAAATAAAATAAGATATTGTGCAGCATTGTCATTATGAGGAGAAGGAAAGTTGAAGTAACTTAAATGATACCTACAACATTCTCAACAGTACTCAAAGGAGTTTGTGTTTGTGTATATGTAATTATATAAGTATCTATGCACACATAGATGTAATAATATCTGAATTAATCATAGAAGTTGAAACTGAAAAGGCTATCATTAAAGTGTGATTATTCGACAGGAATACACATAATCTTGTTTGAGGCACAAGAAGACCAGGACAGTGCCTACCGGACAAACAATTCCTATCGTATTTACAAGCCTGCAGGCCTGCTAAATGTAAATGCTTGCCAAGTCTAACACAGAGGCAAGCTTTATTAAACCATAGTCATTAAGATGAATACTAAGGATCAGATTCATAACCCCCTCACTTGTTGCATGCAATATATGTTTTCTAATACTTTCACATGACTTGATACTATCTTCAAACTAGAAAGTTGCTACCATTACTGTTGCAGTCACAAAGGAAACCTTGCCAAATTGAGCAAGTTTCCTATATAACAAAGCACTTGAAGAGCAACTCACTGTTGGGGGTTTTTTACACTTTTTATTCTCTAGTGAATTCAGCTTTTGGCAGATAATCATGAAATCTTTATTTACACTCAACTAAGACAGGTAAAAGAAGGAAAATGAGCATCACTGGGTAAGTTAGGACCCCAGTTAATAGGAAAACCTATATGAAAAAGGAAAAGCCAAACCAAAAAATGTACCTCATTAAGAGACTTGATTTCAATTTGTCATCTGCTTTTCATTTAGGAGAGATCCCAAGACAAATTTGTAGCTTTTAAATGCTGAGTCACGTTCCTTGGGTGAGCTGTATCCTGTGGGTTTGTCTCTCTGAACAGGAACTAATTACTTGGAGAAAAGTCCTTCCATATGAATATCTCTATTCATTAGGAAAGTAATCAAAAATAAAGAACTTGAACTTCTAGGAATTTCCTGTAATTCAGAGTCTTGGTTATTAATGCACTAGAATACTGTAAGACTTGTGTTCATCAAAACTGCCTGAGAACACATTTTCTGGTAGCACAATAGAGTGATTCTTAGGCATTTCCTCATGCTGGTTGTCCCATGAAGACTTATCAGCTACCTTGTCAGTAGAGAATTCATGCAATACAAATGTGTCCTTTTCCAAGAAACAGGTTGGTGAGGTTGTGTCAAACTCCCTTCTGAGCTTGTATCAATGTATGTGTAAAATATTTTCTACTAGGCTTACTCATTACAAAAAGATTTTTGTGGAGAGAAATATATTAGTGTTTATTTTAGTTATTTAAAATAAAAATGGTGACTATGAAGAGAAAGCACTTCCTATTTCTCACTGACATCTGTCAAAGTATCAGAAATCTATGTAAGCAAATATACTCAGTAAAAACAGTAAAAAAACTCAAAAAAACCCTTCATAAAAATAGAACTTTTTACTTCCTATTGCTATATTAAGCCAATAGGCATTAGTTTTGTATAACACATGCAAATTAAAGGAAGATTAAACTTGTAAGAAAGACTTCAAATGGTGTTACTTTGTACTTTGGTGCAAGTGGAAGGGCTGTGGCAAAGAATGCCATGCCTGCAGGAAATGAAAATGGTCCTTATTAACCCCCAAGAGGTGAAAACCCAAAACTCCTGTCTTCCCACATACGTCTCCACAGAACACTAATATCAACATGATATGCAGTACTCGTTGCCACTGCACAGTGAGGTTAATCACCCAACTAAGGTTAAGGGTCATAGTATATTTTTCATTTTAATTTTTCCTTTAAGATCTCTTTTATGTCCATTATTTGAATATGCTCCTGCATTTTCTGAAGAATGTTCACTGATTTCTTTCCAGGTAGACAAAAGGGCTGGGAAGTTCATTGTGGTCAGCTGCCTACTCTCCAACAGGATTGGGATTACAGAGACAAATAATTTTGTAATCACTGTTCATGTTTACAGTGATTTAAAGATTTACTCATAACCACAGCAGATGCTACTCTAAACAACAGCAAAATCAGTGTGATACAATTAATCCTGATTTTCATCCTGACACTCACAGTGATTTATGATTTTCAAGATTACACACATTGTAGAAAAAAATACAACAGGAGGAATTCGATTTACAAGTATTTTCTGTTACTGTAAACTTACTAGCCTCTCATACCTGTTTGTTGAACTGTGAGGACATTCTGAAAAGCATTTTTCAGCCAAGTTATACATGACCCTTAAACATGTTCTCTAGGCATTGTAAGGTATCTTAAAATACTACATTTTCATTGCCGGCTGTTTTAATCCATCAAATACAGTAGAGAATTTCAGTATTAAAAATATTATCATTATTAAAAAGTATCATCCTTTGTTTCTTGGTAATATTTAAGCCTCAGGATGTTACAGTTTATTATAATTGATAAACCTCAAATACCATCTTCACAGCACATGGAAATTGCAGATGCCTGTGTGGGATCAAATTTCATTTTAAGGTGTGGGGAATTTTTACCCACCCATTATTAAAAATAAAATAAAATAAAATATAAAAATGTTCAGTGTTTTGACTTACTAGTATTCTTATGTTAAGAGTAACTTATTCTGAGTGCACCAAGCTCACACGAATATTGTCGAAGCTCAAGTCAAGCAGATGTTTTATAGCTGCAATAATGGAATTAAAACCACTGTCTAAATACAACCGTATCCATGCTAGTCCTTCTGCCAGAGGGGAAAAAGAGGCATAGGACAGTAAGGTAAAAGACAAACAATTTGCATTCTCTTGAGGATTGCTGCTACTGTTTTATTTGCTGATAGATGATCAGGGTTGTTAATAGCAATTGAATAGACAGTATGCGTCTGTTCATTCCAGAAACAAAACACATGTTTGAAAGGCACCTCTCAGGCGCCTGAAAGTTAAAAACAGAACATATGGAGCATCAAAGACCAGAATAGCAAGTGTAGGTGAGATTTGTATTTATCCAACCAGGACAAGCCTAAAATTAAGTACTGGTAAAGAGTTTAGGATATTTGAAGACGAAGAATGCCATCAGAAAGTAATGAAAGAAATAAGGAAGTAGTGGAATATTGGTAGAAGAGTAGAGCTATCGTTGATTAATTAGCCGTCAGGAAAAAATTTATCTTCCAGGATTGTCTGTTATACCAAATGCAGAGAAAGTATCATTATTATAAGAGACAAATGACAACAAGCTTTGTTCTTCTTTAGGTTTGGTCTGGGTTTTTTGTTTGTTTACTTGTTTTTCTGGTTTAGTTACTTTTTAATTCTCAGGCCTCATTTTCTTCTTTTAATGTCTTTCGACCAGACAGTTTTCTAATTGCATCACGGAAGAGATTCTTCCTCCTTTTATTGGAAGAAATCTTGAGAGGAAACTTTGAGTCTCTGAGTCTTGGCACCTTTGACATTGTAAAACCCACCAGCTGCAAAATCTCATACTGGATAAAAACAAACTCCCTGGAGAACATCTGTAGTCACTGTGCAGCTTGCCAGGGAAGACAACTGTCTTTATCAGCAAAAGGGTGGGGTAAGGAAAATACCTAATACAAGGTATATTCTCCTGGAAGCCAAGCGTAAAACAACCAGACTGAGAAAGTAAAATAATAGGCTGACATGATTAACAAATTTTACTGGCTTCAGTTCAAAGTGTGTTTGGCATTTTGGTACTAACTTAAAAATACTCTGACAATCCAAATGAACTTCTTCAATATTGTTTTGATAGTGAAGTATTTAGCAACAGCAAACTATAACCAGCAAACCCCTCGCTGTTCTCAGAGAGGAGGGAAAAAAGGCTATTTAGTTTAGACCTTTGTCCTCCAAAACCTGACTTCTTTGATCATAGAAACCTTCAAATCATCTTTATGATCACCCTTGAGTTTTACCCATAACACTTCAACTATGCCCTTATTTAGATGCCTCCGTTTTTGTCAAACTCAAGATTTTATTCTTTTAGTATCACCTCCAGCAGTTAATTGCAGAGCTGGACTGTAATTTTTTCAGTTCTTAAATCTCCTTGCCTTACAAGTAAATATTTTTTTTCTGACTCTTTACACACAGGATTTCTTTCCATTGTAATATGTAGATAGTTGATTTTTCATTGAATCATAGAACCATATGTCAGAGACTGAAGTATTATAGTTTATGACTTAAACATTTTCCTTTAAACATGAAGGATTTTTAAAACTGTATTACAAAGGCTTCAGAGTGCCCTGAATGGGGCTCTGAGAGGCCCTGGACTGCTCACTGATGAAGGTAAGATAAAGTAACAGCTCAGGACTGGGCACATTCACAAAGCACAAGCTTAACACCTTCAGGGTGGAGATGCAGCCCAAGGGCTATCGGTTGCCAGGCTTGCACAGACCCTGGAACCAAAGGGTGGGGGGTAGAGAGGCTTTGAGTGTGTGCTGGAAAAGCCTCTGGTGAGAGGTGAAGTGGCTGCCCATCCTCCCATATGCAGAGGAGCCCAGCTGAGGGGCCACTTCACCCCAGGAGAACCTGCATCCACAGGGTGGACAGAGGGGGTGACATAGCCCATCAAAGACCCCCACAAAGGTGTCCCCAGACTGTGCACCAGAGCACCAGAGATGATGCAACAGACCCTCAGTGTTGCAAGGGACAGTGTCACGCAGGCCCCCTGCAAGGGAGGCACATGGGCATTCCCACCTGCCCAAAGCATATATTAATCCAGGGGATTCTGTACTCTCCAGCCTGTGGCGGTGTGTTGTGCCGTGTGGTGGTGGTGACAGGGGACTCTCACCACCAAGAAGAGCAGATGGAGGTGAGCAACGAGACGTCGTTGGGACCCTCGGATGGGTGATATGCTCCCACCTAAGCCCTGTCACCCTTCCCTGTCCCGCCACCCCCCAAGCACACTTCTATTTCTTTCTTTCTTTTCTCTATCTTTACCTCTTTTACTATTAAATAAAACATATCAAACTTTTGGTGCCAGCATCTAACCTTGTTTTGTTTTAATCTCTTTCTTGGGTGTATTTTGAACCTTCTAAGTTCTTTCTGGTTTATACAAAGAGACTTAACTTTCTTTGCTCTTCTGGGTTTAGACCGGATCACAACACCGTAGAATGACTTGGGTTTGAAGAGATGCTTAAGATCATCTAGCTCCAAAACCTTTCACTAGATCGGCCTAGTCTTCAACACTTGCAGGGATGGGGAGTCCACAGCCTCTCTGGGCAACCTGCTCCAGAGCCTAAGCACCTTCACAGCAAATCATTTCTTCCTTATACCTAATCTAAATCTACCCTCCTTCAG
>VXAZ01010060.1:332036-384396 GCA_013399875.1 Gymnorhina tibicen
TTGGGTGTATTTTGAACCTTCTAAGTTCTTTCTGGTTTATACAAAGAGACTTAACTTTCTTTGCTCTTCTGGGTTTAGACCGGATCACAACACCGTAGAATGACTTGGGTTTGAAGAGATGCTTAAGATCATCTAGCTCCAAAACCTTTCACTAGATCGGCCTAGTCTTCAACACTTGCAGGGATGGGGAGTCCACAGCCTCTCTGGGCAACCTGCTCCAGAGCCTAAGCACCTTCACAGCAAATCATTTCTTCCTTATACCTAATCTAAATCTACCCTCCTTCAGCTCAAGGCCACCATCACTACATGTCCTTTCAAAAAGTCCCTCTCCAACCTTCTTGCAGGTCCTGTCTAGGTACTGGAAGGTTGCTGTAAGGTCTCCCCAGAGCCTTCTCTTCTCCAGGCAGAATAATCCCAACTCTCAGAGCCTGTCTTCACAGGAGAAGTGTTCCAGCCCTGGGATCATTTTCGTGATAAATTAAACCTATTCACTGCTTCACAGACTCAAAATTAAACCTAGGCAAATCAGTTAAGAGTCATAGACAAGTTGAAGAGAAAGAAGGAAAGCAAGGCTACCCAGAGACTCAATTACTTTCTGGCGTCCAACTTCATCTGACAAGAATGAATTAGACAGGTTTTTTTTTATACAATCCAATCCCTACAAAGTCCTAGTTACTTCTTTCCTCTATTGAGCCTCAACCCTTTTTAGGAAATTATACATGTTATAAGGTTCTTCAAAAACAGCATTCATGTCGATTTATAACTAGTAGTTAATAAAGCAAGTACTACATAGAAATATATATATATATATATACATACATAATTATGAGTATGTCCCACTTTATCTATGAGTCTAGAATCTGAGAATTCCTGCACATTGCTCATCTGATTTGGAAAGGTGTGTTGGGATATTTAACCTCAAAAAAAGCTCAATACTTAAGAAACAGCTCAGATAACGTAGTGAATCAGAGAATACTAATATTATTTCTCTTATGTAAGTGATTTTGTGCATAAGTATTAATAAAAATATATACACGTATATAAATTTGAAATGGATATAAGATTGAGAATACCTAAATGACATTAAGTGCATCATCTGATAGCAACTTAACCAAATGTATTTTTGTTATACTAGGTTTCAAAGCTACGATTATTCTGAAGCAAAATCCAATCACTTTTTGAGGAATAGACTTGTGTAAGTAAGGCAAATAAATCAACTCTTAATTCTGCCCTAAGAATATTTCACAACAATTCAGTTACAGTTTTGGAACTTGACAATAGTCTTAGATAACACATCAATAGTGTTTCAAATGCTTTTTTTTCCCCTAACACAGTTACACACTTTGGAGTGTACATGGTTTGTAGGAAGTAACTGTGACAGCTGCAAACAAGAATCACCAAAGTAGCATCATGGCAGACACAGCAGGGATCCTACTAGTAGCAGTTACAGGAGAAGCCACATCAGTGGCAAAACTGACTTTACTAGCTGGTAATGCTTTTTAAATGCTACAGTGCAGAGTGCTAAGGCTGATTACTTTGTTGACAGAAATACTTGATCTGTGGAGGTAGGGGCTTGGTATTACAGAAGGAAAATATGGAAGTACTGAAAAAAAAGAAAAAATGGGATATGAGATACTATCACACTCATTTGGAAAAGGTGATCTTTTAGCCTCCTTAAATTCGTCTAACATGATAATCATCAATGCATTATGCATTTGTGAATTCAATTCCATTTCTCTATGAAAGGTTTTCTTACCTGTTGTCCCAGGTTACTGTGTATTCTATTACCATGAGCTGTTGAAACTAGGTGTAGCAACGTTCCTTGCCTCCTCCCTCCAGACTGTCTCCTGTTCATGGGCCCATCGGTGCCTTGCCTCATGACTCACCATCCCATTGTGAGATGCTCCGCCCAGGGGGAAGGAGCCAAGCATTCCCACCTGGATAAAATCTGGGGCCTGGAACAGCACAGGCAGCCTTACTTGCTGGGATCCCAGAGGACAAGAGCTACACAACCACCACTGGACTTTCTGAGGAGGACCAGACCTTTTCTACAAGATCACCACTCCAACTGAACCACTTCCACGAGAACTGCTACCACCACCCTGCCTGGCAGGGTGTCAGCTCGTACCCTAATTCTGTCAGGTTAAACCTGTGTTTCTGTATTATTGCTTTGATTGATTGATTGATTGATTGATTGATTTATTAGTAAAAACTGTTATTCCTATTCCTCATATCTTTGCCTGAAAGCCCCTTAATTTCAAATTTGTAATAATTCGGAGGGAAGGCGATTGCATTTTCCATTCCAAGGGCGGCTCCTGCCTTCCTTAGCAGACACCTGTCTTTCAAACCAAGACACCTGTCAAATCATGTTTTCCTCTGTGCAGGTACAAAACATGTATATCTTAGTGCTTAGCAATATCAGAAGCCCTTAACTGACTAGGCCCTTGTGTGCCCTCAATGTTGTCTAGGAAAAGAGATATTAATATTCTTAACAAAGACAAGTCAATATATGTCAGCTATACCTGAAGTTTTAAAACAGAGAAATAATAAAATAAATTTACTGCTCTTAAGATGATCAATAATCTGGAAAGTTTGACATGCTTGGGTAGCAGAATAAGGGCAGAATCAGGTTCTTGTTACTACACTGTAGGTTGTTTCTGCAAAAAGGAATAAAACTATGACAGTCCTTATCAAGTGCTCAGTCTAGAGGAAGAGGAGCAATAATTCAATGATACTCCTACAGAAGCACAGACTTAGTAGTGCCACATAAGCAGTTTGTGATTAAACAGAAGAATGAACACTTCTCAGTTGAGTGTTGGTAGTTTCCAGAAATGATTGCTTATGAAAAACAGACCTTGAAAACCAATTAGAAAAGTGTGGTGGTTTAGGCCAAATTCAGGGAAACGTCCAAAAGGAATGTCTCCTCAAAGGAAGGCAGGCCACAACCACCCCTCCCCCCAACCGGGTTCGAGAAAAAAACAAATTTTCCTCGGAGGAAAGTGAAGGAGAAAATAAAACCTATTTATTTAACACACACACAGGAAAATAATAATAATAATGCTAAATAATAAAATCTCTCGCTCTGGAGAGAAAACCTGAAAGATTTTAAGTCCTTCTGTGGGTGCAGTCTCTCTCCTCCTCCTCGGAGCTGGGTCGGCATGGGGGGCCCTCCCCTCCAGGCCGGTGGAAGGTCCCCCGGTGGGGTTCTGATGTTCTGGTGTTCCGAACAAGTCCAGAAGAGAAGAAGGGGAAAAGCCGAAGTCCCAAGAGGAAAAAAAAANGTCACCCCAAGAGAAAAAGTTACTATAAAATAGTTTATTTTGGGTAAGCTCTGACAATTGTGTAAAAGCCACTACTTCTACTCTAAATAGAGAAGTGTAATAATGAGGCTGTATTAGGCAGGAAAACACTTGAGGCATATTACAAATACTCCTTTTACATAAACTGAAAAAGCTTATCGAGCTTTTTGGTAATTGGTAGTTACTAAAGAGAAAAAAAATGCTGATAATATTGATTTAGACAATCAGAGTGGAAGTCTGTTACCTTGCCCATTCAACATTGACTCGTTCTCTTTCACACTCCTCTCCCTCCCTGCCATTATTCTACAAACATAATTCTACAAAACTGGAGACCAACCCAAACAATCCAAAGTTTAAAAGCAGTTTTGGTAACAAAAATTTTCTCTGTCTAGCCCAGAGTCGTGTTGTACAGTTCCTTCTTCATTATCTATTCAATCACCAAAAATTTTAGAGATTTTTCAAAATTATGCTGATATAGATATAGATCTTCAACTGGAAGAAACAGGCTTATCTCCATAGTGTTTTGCCCAGTGCCCAACCTTCCCATATAGCTAACTCCAGAATGAATGAATACTATGACAAGGCAAATAAAATCATTTCCAATACAGGTCTCGTATACTTCTTCTGCTACCCTACCTAAGACTGCACAGCTCTTCTTTCATTTGTAAATTTATTCAGTTGTTCAATGAAGCAGCTATAATTCCAGCAATTGTTCCCTTACTGAGCTCTGGCCCTCTGGGATAAACATGATGGATTCTTTTCTCCTCCTAGCTAAGAGGGCATGAAAACTTCAAGAACAAAATCTCTAAAGGACATGATGATCAATGAGCACAAAATAGAGCAATGTGCCATCTTGAACTGTTTAAGCCAAAACAGACCTGCAATGAGAACAAGATGTCCCTAAGGAGTCAAGTGCAGAAAAGCAGCAACTGATGTCACAGAAGCTTCAGATCTGCAAGCAAAGCAATGGTAAATCAGCTAAAGCTGGTCAAGGAAAGCAATAGGTGTGTGTCATATGGTACCCACTGCTAGAACAGAGCTATTGAGAACTGTTTACCTCTGGGAAAAACTGGAGAAGGAAAAACTTTCACATAGACTGCCCCCACTAGAAACTCCTAAACTAAACTACTGCTTAATATTTGAATGAAACATGGAAATTCCTACATTGTAAAATGTTTACAACTCTTCCTTTTCCGCCATTTTTTAAATGTTTATTTGTTTAGATCTACATTCTAATTCAGCATTAAAATCCAAAAGCTCTAAAGCCTATCCAGCAGATTCTTGCAAACCACGATGGGTTGCATGGATTGCATGGGTATTTGGAATGCACCTAACCCTTGGAATATAAGGCCCTGTATGTATAAAAATCTGTGTGCACGGACCCTAAGCAACCTGATCAAAAGGTTATTTTTTGACCCATCTTTGAACACTTATTATGACCAGCTAGTCACAGAATCATAGGATCATTAAGGTGGAAAAAGACCTCTGATATCACCAAGTTCAAATCTTCCCAGCACTGCTGTGTTCACCACTACATCATGTCCCTAAGTGCTACATTCAGACATTTTTTCTGAACACTTCCAGGAATGGTGATTCTACCACTGCCCTTGAGAGCCTGCTGCAATACCTGACCAGATTTTCAGTGAAGAAACTTTTCCTAATCTCTAATTTAAGCCTTCTCTGACATAACTTTAGGCTGTTTCCTCTCATCCTATCACTTGTTTCCTGTGAGAAGAAACCCACACCCCAGCTTTCTATAATCTTATTTCAGGTGGTTGTAGAGAGCAACAGGGTTGCCTGAAGCCTCCTTTTCTCGAGGCTAATCCCTTTCCTAGTCCTGCTGACATCATGATACAAACCAGGATGCCATTGGCCTTCTTGGCCACCTGGCCACATGCTGGGTCGTGTTCAGCCATTGTTGACCAGCACTCCCAACTCCTTTTCCATTGGGCAGATTTCCTACCACTCTCCCCATAGCCTGTAGAGCTGCGTGGAGCTGTTGTGACCCAAGGGCAGGACTTGATATTTTGTCTTGTTGAACCTCATACCACTGGCCTCAGCCCATTGATCCAGCCTGTCCAGATCCCTCTGCAGAGCCTTCCTACCCTCCAGCAGATCAACACTCCCACACAACTTAGTGTTGCCTGCAAATTTTCTGATGATTTCCATAGGTTCCTTTCAACAAAAACTGTTTTATGATTCTCTCATGTAAACATATGCACATACATATTGTGATAAATGCAAAAGCTTTGTTTAAAAGAATTTAAAAGGTGATACATATTATAATAATGGTCACACTGTAAGTAGGAATATTTGCAGATATGGCAGAAGCAGAGATGATGAGAGCAAAGTCAATGAACAAGGTTGCAATTTACACAGATCTTTCCAACTCCCAAATCATATTTGAAAGTGTTAATAAGATTAGGAAAAAGGAGACTCTAGAATTTGAAAGTGCACCATACAGAACTGAAGTCTGTCTGTCTGGGATAAGACATGAGATACTGTGTGTTTAAACACAGCAAATTTGTGATCCTCTACCTGAGTAAAGCTCTAATTGGTAACATGGAGAAATCTTGCTTTATTGACTGCAAAACCACAAAATGAAGAAGTATTCATAAAGGTTATCCATGCACCTGCTTTCTTTTGCCTCTTGATATAAAAGCTACAGGACTATTCATTATGCATAAAAGACTTGCACCCCATCGTGCTTCAGTGTCCTGTATCCATAAAGCTGACCACTATGCTGCAGGTATTGTAAACTGCCAGACTGGCATGGTCACTCACACTCTTAAAATAGCCTTCCTTCACCATGCAGTGCTTCTCAAATTGAAAAATCCAGAAATTCTTCTGCAATAATTCTATTAGATATTTCTGTGAATGCAGTAGTTTTTGCTTAACTGAAGGGGCTAGGGGAAGAAATGGAGATTAATAAAGTAATCTGAAGCTGAAATCCTATTATGAATCTATATAAGTATAGAACTAGAGTTTTGTGTATGTCCAGTAAATTTCTGCTGCTACAGCTTAAAAGTGAACTTCAGCAGGACAGCACTCATCAGTATACAAAGAGTGCGGCTGGATCTCTTTCAGAGAACAGTTTACACAGAGAATAAAGTACATTTTAAAATAATATTCAAGCAATATAAGACAATCCTCCAGCTACTATGAGTTAACTGTGCAATTTCTATTAATAGTTTTGAGTGGGAAATTTGGCAAATGTTCTTTATTTACTTTAGCATCCTAAGAGGATTTAAAGTAAATCTGAAATTATAAAAATGCTGTCAGCAGAGAAATACACACCAGAGGAGAATTCAGTGATCTGCTTAAAACCTAGTTTTAAATCCTTTTATTGTGCTTTTTTTACTCCTACTCTGACCAACAAGGATTTGAAATAGAACCATGAAAACAGCATATGGATAAATGCAGGAATTCTGAGCTTACATCAAGGTAGTAGAAATTCCTTTGATCTACCCTCAGGAGTTTGGGTTAAAAACAAAGTTTGTTTTTTATTCCATATCCCAGTTATACTAAAGAAAAGTCAAAGTGTTTGCACTTCATTTGTTCCTTTGTTCATCCATCCCTTTTCTCACTTTAACTATTTTTCTTGTTGCTGCTTTTTCTTCAGGAGAATGCAGCTAGCTATACTGGTTTTTCTGTTACTTTCCATTAATGAAGATACAATGTTTTGGTCAGTTCAGCATTATCTTATAAATCTTAGTTTGATTTTTGTGACAGAGTGTAGATTGTCTCTAAGCAAAATGCCAGGAATACCTTCATCCACTGCCAAATGGAGGTCAGAGCTGTCTCTTTTCATTGAGGCCAAGAAAGCTGTAGCAGCTCAAAGGTGAAGCACATTTCTTGAAAAGAGCTGAGATACACATGGCTATAATTCTTTATCTAGACAATGTTAACAAGATTGCTTACAGAGCTAAAGAGTCAGAACATTTGGGTTGGGTAAAGAAAATTTTAGATTACTTCCATAGAGTTTAAAAAATTTGCTAGTTTTTAACCCATTACCCTATGAGAAGAGTCAGAAAAAAATACAGTAATAAAAAAAATTAACATTCCTGGTATTAAAGGAAAATTTATGATGTTGTCATTTATATATTTTGTAATTAACTTCTATTTGCAGCTGCTTGACATAATAGAGAAAAAATACTGCACAAATTAGCAGTTTGATTGGACCAATGTTACCTAAGAAAACACCTCATGTCTATTCTAAAAATTATCTGTGTCATATGTACTAATTTAAATTAAACATTAATTTTATTTGCTAAGAATGGGGAAAAGAAAAAGAGCAATAGGTAAAAATAGGATAGATGTCTTCTCCTGAGATGAAATCAGGTAAGTTCAGTTTGGTTCAACTGTCTTCACCAGACAGTTAAATGAAGCCACCTTATTTTGTCTGGAAAACATCAGAGAATAGTCACATTTTTCATTTGTCTGCCAAAGGAAGATGGCAGCATTCTAAATCATCACAGCATTCCACACGCTCTGTGGTTTAAAAGCTTTTCTGAAGACAATGTTCAGCTGCAAAAATCTATGTGTAAGTTTCAGACATCTGCTAAGACCAGATCCAGAATTTTGAGTCAGATGTATATCAGTGTACGAGAGCTCGAGGTTTTGCTTTCCTTAGCAGTAAGTGCATAAATCATAATTTACATGATCAAATGAATGAGTCATCTGCATCTGGAAAAGATCAAGTAGCTATATCTTTGTCTACCATTCATTTGGGCAAGTGCAGGTAAATATAACCTGCCATCAACATGTGCTTCTTAATCAAACTTTGTTCAAACACTCTTTAAATGTTATCTCTGAAAATGTGCATTGTAAAGAGTCATCTATGCCAGAAAAAAAAAGTTACAGCATTGAAGAATAAAGAAAAACATTCTTCCTGAAAAACACAGGAAAACAGATTGCCATAGCTTTGATGGTACAGCAGACATATAAAAGCTTAATTCAATCTGAATTTTTGGCTTAATTAGATCATTTTATATGTGGTATTGAAATTTTCTCCTTTTGAAACATAAAAGCACCTTAGATGCTCTGTTACTCATATAGGGCCAGAGTTCTCAGTTAGGGTACTAGGTTAGGAAACAGAGGTCACATCTATGTGCTATTAAATAGGAATTACTATTTGGAAACAAAATTCTGGAGAATACTGACTTCTGAGTGGCTGAAAGTTTACAAAAAGATGAAACAATATGGAAATAAGGTAGTTTTCTGCTGGGAAAGAGTAAGCAAGTTTCTTAGAGGAAGAAAACTGCCTGGAAATAGCTCTGTATTAAGTTATTTTTACTTTAATTTCAGGAGAGTTTGGCCTTAATTCTGTCTGACCCTAAAGAAACTAAATATACAAAGATTTATTTTGCATTAACCTTGAGAAAAGGAGCTTCAGAAAATGCTTTTTGGAGACTTTGAAAGGAAAAAAATCTTAAAGAAGGGATAGTTTGACACCAGAGATGAGGACAGAGCTATAAGAGTAGGTTTAAGTTCTGAATAGACTGTTAAATTTTCCTCTGAAGCTGCAACATAAAATTTTGGGTTTATGTTGTTTTCTTCATTTGCTTCGGTTCTCTATGGTTGGCAGACCATCTGTTCTCAATGTCTGTATCCTTTACACTATGGATTTGTATGCTAAGAACTTCTTTCTTCAAACAGTGTCTGCTGCAATTTCATGTTTACTATTTGTACTAAACTGATATTCTACCAACAAAAGAGAATTAAAAACATAGCTGGTAATTCTACACATGCATAATTAAAAATTACCTTTTTTGATGAGTAAACCAGTTTTCAATTTCTTCCTTCTGCTTTCACATCATATGTTTTATAACTATTAAATAGAAGACTGTAGTCACACAAAGCATCCAAAAAACCCCATAATACACATTGGAAGAAGTGTCAGCATGGATCTTGCATTAACATAGTTTTACCATGTAAATTAAACACAATATTTCAAAGCATATAAGAAAAACTGTATTTACTTAGAAAAAGAGAATATTCCTAGTCAGGTCATACCAATTAAACAATGACATAGCCTTCTGGCCCCTCAGTTTGTTTGATTAAAAGAGCAGCTTAAAAAAAAGAAGATGGGATTGGGGTGAAGAAAATTTTAAGGGAAGCCAAAGGAAGGGCAAATCAGCTGTAGGTACACCTCAAGAAGCACTCAGAGCTATTTGTTTGTACCAGGCTAATAACATTACCTGTAGGAAAAGTACATGAGAAAACACACATATCAAAATCTCTTAAGCATCAATGTTAACACACTGCTCAACTGATTGTCTACTTTAATCTTCCTTCATAATCAACCAGCAGAATCATTATCTGTCTTACTTTGTAAGAACTGTGTGAACTTGTCCATCTAACTCTGAATTCCCCCTTCTTCTTCCCCCATTTTTTACTGCTGAGCATGATGCCACATGATGATGTGGTATGGAATATCTCTTTGATCATCTGGAGCCAGCTTTCCAAACTGCCTCCCTCCCCAGCTAGTTCTCCTCCCTCAGCCTATTCGCTGGTGGAAGCAGAAAAGACCTTGGCTCTGTCTAGGCAGTGTTCGGCAATAATGAAATGATTGCTATAATTTCAGCAGAAATCCAAAATATGGTCCCCTAATAGCTACTATGAAGAAAATTCACTCTATCACTGACAAAACCAACACAGTTTTTTTTAATGTTCAGAGGGGTTTTGTGAGGAATTCTTAAAGTCTGACCATGATTTTTGAACATGTCTGCATTTGAAACAAACTGAGATCAAGACAATCATGAATGCCTGTGGGGAGCAGCCACTTTTGGTGGTAGTGTAGCTTGGCTGCAGCTGGCAACTATGTGCCATGCAGACACCCACTCACTCTCTGTCCTGGTGGGACATGGAGGAGAACTGGAAGCAAGTAAAAGGTGTGGGTTGAGATAAAACCACTTTAAAAATAATAAAGTAAAGTATAACAAAAACAACAATTATAATAACAGTAATAGTTGTAATCAAAAGGGACATACCAAAAAGAGAGAGAAAAATAAAACTCAAGAAAAAAACTCAAACTCATCACTGACTGTCAAATGCCCAGCCTGTCCCCCAGCAGCAAATGGCCCCTCTCAGCCAACTGCTCTCGATTTATATATAGGGCATGATATTCTGTAGTATGGAATATCCCCTTGGCCAGTTCAGATCAGCTGTCCTGGCTGTGCTCCCTCCTGACATCTTCTGCAAGTCCTTGCTCTCAGAACACGAGAAACTGAAAACGACCTTGACTTAGCATAAACCCTACTTAGCAGTAGTGTCCACAAATGGAAAGTCACTGTTCCAGCAGTTGTGGCCTGCTATCTCAGGGAACCAGGCAGCCCAATGTGTATCAGTATTTATTAAATACTAAGGGGAAAAAAAGGATTAAATATGTCCACTTCTTCTGAATTCCTATTTGGCAAGTGACCACCTTCATCAATTATAATTCCAATGTTTTCCTTGGGCCTCTTCTTGCTACTGACATACTTGAAAAATTCCTTCTTGTTATTCGACACAACACTAGTCACTGTCAGCTCTAGTTGAGCTTTGGTCTTTTGTATTTTTCCCCTGCATATGTGAAAAAGGATTCTATGGTCTGCCTGTGAAGTCTGATCTTGCTTCTGGCGATTATAGAATCTCTTTTTCCTTACAAGTTCCAAGAGGAGTTCCCTGTTGAGCCAACCTAGTCTTAGGCCCGCTTTTGCTTGACTTGTGACACAATGCAATGTCCATCTCATTGTGTCACAAGTTTATAATCTGCTCCTGTGCTGTTAAATGGTGTTTCTTCAAAACTGAGAAGTACTCATTGATCCTTAAACCCTCAAAAGCAGATTCCCAGGAGACACTGCTAAGTACCTGAACAGCTTAAAGTTCCCTCTCTTGAAAATCAATGTAACAATTCTGCTCACCCTTTTATATTTAACCAAAAATTTTAAACTCAACTATTTCCTGATCACTGTGGACAATACATCACATATCTCTCCTGAGTCCTTTGCTATTTATAAATAACAGTGTAGGAGAGCACCTTTCATAGTTGACTCACTTAGTACTTGTGACAGGAAATTACCTTCAAACATTTTAGAATTTCCCAGTGCTGCTTCTCACAGCAGTATGGCATTTCCAGTTGATATCTGAGAAGCTGCAATCTCCCACGAGGACAAGGGCTACCAATCCAGAGATTTTTTTCCTAATTACCTACAGATTAATTCCGCTGCATTAACATCCTGGTCTGATGATTGGCAGTGGACACCCACAGAGACACAGCCTTTGTTTTCCATCCCTCTAATCTTCACCAAGAGCTTTTTCCCTAATTGTAAGGGCTTTAGAGTCAAGCCTCTCCTTTACATGCAGTGCAATACCTGCACATTGCCTGCACAGCCTATCCCACCTGATCTACCTGTAGCCTTCCAGCATTCCAGTCATGGGACTCATTCCACCAAGTCTCACCAATACTAAGGACATCATAGGGCAATGATCAATGCTTCCAGTTCATCCTGATTGTTTCTCATACTGCATGGATTGACATTTCAGATGCGTTCCTAAACCTACAGTGCTCCCTGGAGCAGCCTGAATGTTCCTATTATTATTGCCGCCATCAAACAGTGTCATGATATCCCCTACCTTCCCGGTTCCTGATATCATACCCTTCTCCTATCGATCCTAGTTTAAAGTCCACACAAGAAATCTTGCCAGCTTGCAAACAAAGAACTGTTTCCCCTGGTTTGGATATGCTGTCAGGTCCCATATAATTTCTTGTCTCAAAGACTCTTCCTTTATTATAAAAAACCAAAATTTTCTGCATGGGAAGGCAAATCTCACACTTTAAGTTCACTATAATTTATACATAAATTATAATATCTGAGAGACATCAGGAACCTCCAAAAATCATATAGTCCTGTGTTATTCTTCCGTACATTATCTTTGGTCCTGGTGTCTTTAGATGTTCTGTCCTTTTTACACCATCTCAATATCTCATTGCTGGAGACCTGGCTTCTTAGCTCCACAGACACTCTTAGTAATTACACAATATCTCTACTTGATAATATTCATTTTCGGTCTTACCTGTGTTCAAACAAATCAGAACACATACATGAATCTCAAGGATATATAAACATGTAAATAAACATAGGTCCATAGGTTTCAAAGGGCTAAAACAATCTTTTATAAATGAGGTATTTAGGCAGTGAGCTGGCAACATCTGGCCTCTTTGCACCTTTCTTTTTCTCTGCTGATAGAGTTTATCTATTCTCTCATACCTTGTTAACATAATATTTGTAAAAAAAAGTAACATTTAACTGGTAGTTAAAATGTTTGTTTTATTAAAATTAAATATTAAATATTAACAACAAACTCAGCTTATTATTATTTCTCCACCTACTAAAACTAGTTTGGTTTTATTATTTTTTAATCTGTAATTTCACATTATAAATTTTATGTCTTCATAAGAGAGGTTCAGATGATTTACTTGGCATACTTAAAGGTAAGGGAAATACAAATTAGTATTTAGTATATGTTGTTAGCATCAAAACTTTTAAGCTATAAAGCCAAATTAGTAAAAAGATATTCCACTGCTCCATTATTAGTTGCTTAGTTGCCATTTTGCACAGGCTTAGTTGCCATTTTGCACAGGCTACTATAATGTAAACCTGAAGCAGCCCTGCAGATTGAGAATGTACCTATTCCAAACAAACACAACATCCTTGTATTCCAAGTCAGGTTATTTACATGGATTAAGAAGTCATCTGTTAATACTCTGTAAAAAAAATTAATTCTTTGAATGAAATAATTGCAAAGAAATTATGCAATCTAGTCAACCCATATATATTATCAAATCTATGGAGTAGTATAAAAAAAGAAATGAGCTCAATGCTTTTTAAGTGCTCCCTGAAGTAAAGAAATGTATTCATTAACACCAGTTCCAAGGTAAAATAGTTAAGAGGGTAGGCAGAAGAGAAATTTTTATTTAGATTATTGCAATTAAGGAAAATACTGAGTTTTAATGCTAGAAGTATAGAAGGGTTAAGAAAATGCAAAGCCAACTTCAGTAAGACCCTTATTCTACAAATCATATACTTAGCTCTTGGTACATATATTTTTCAGTTTATTTGCAGGTTTTATAGATTTCCATAATCTCTTGATTCCGGGCAATTAGATCTATTCTTAAGACTGTGCAGTCTTAAAACCATACCCCTATGGAGAGCTATTCCAAATCTATTCTGAATTTACAGTAATACATCTGTCCTCAAAGCTGTAAGTAACCATTTTAGCACTGTTCAAGTGATGGGAAAATTTTTAGGCAGGATACTATGCTGGAAGAACCAGATAAACCCCTAAAATCAAGGCAGAAAGAATATAACATGCATCACATCACACAGCAGTACAGTCACACTGCTGTATGCTTTACATATCTCAAATTGTGTTATAATGCAACACCATTAAAATCAAAGGCAAGCATAGTAGGAAAAGCTGGAATTAAGATCGCTGTGATACACATGGGAAACACAAAAGAGACTTCAAATGCTATTGAAAACCATCCTAATGAACAAAAATGGTTAGGTGTCAGAGTCTCCTGGTCCCAGGCAATATTACTGGAGTGTAGTGAAGGAAAAATTTGCAAGAAAACCTATGTCAAAAGAAATGAAGCAGTGTGTTAAAGACAACTTGAGAGAAGAATTGCCTTCTGGCAGGGATATATATAGTTGTAAATAGACTTTGATGTGCAATAAAAGTTAATGGTGGACAGACAAAGGTTACAAAGAAATGAACACTGGTTCTATTCGAGGTAAAGTTTGGTGTGTAATAAAATCCAATCCTGAGCACAGTAGGAACTGAATGAAATCTCTGAAAGAATGTTTTTGCAGTTTCAGCATTAGTGAATTTTATATGTAACAGGTAAAATGTTTAATTATATGGTATTTTTTCCCATAAACTATTCAGGTAGTATTGGAATGTTATGGGTATTTTTACTACCCCTTACTTGAAAGTTGAAAACACAGCATAGGAAATTAAGATGTAGAAATGATTGCTTCCTTTATTATGTTCATACATTTGAGAAAAAAGCACAGAATTTGCTGCTAAAGTAAATATAAGTATCTTGGCATCCAGTGGAATATTCCTAACACAGAGTGTTTCATCTGCAACACATGGGATGACTATCAGAAGTAAAATCTTTACAAAGTAGGTAACTAATGCAGTTTTTCCAAGAGTGACTGATTTTTGAGAGGCTATTGAATCACTTGGAAAGGGTTTAGAACTCAATGGCTTTAAAAAAACACAATAAAACAGATTAAAAAAAAAATCAGAATACTTCCTAAGTTAGCTAATTGTGGATATAGTAATCTTACTTTAACTACACATACTGAAAATCTTCACCATTCTGAATTACTCTCCACATTAGTATTAGAACTTGTATTCATGCTCTGCCCCAGAAAATTAATTGTCTTGATGGATGACAAAGACATGATCAGATATTCAATGATTATTTTCATTAGAGCAGAGGACTGGAAAATAGATTCCATTCTTAAGCTAGTCAGCTTTCATGATAGATTTGCCAGGTTGAATTTTATCCTGAGTAGATGATCTTCTTTGTTTCTTAAATAAATTTTTATTCAGTACACTTGCTGAAAGGATTTTGTGTGTCTTGTTTTTGAAGTACTTTAAGATACAAAAGGTGTTTGTTTTCATTGCAAAACGTGTTGCAGATCTTCAGTTCGAGAAAAGGCAGAACACTGCACATGGGTGTGAGGAGAGTACATGCTCTGTTGTGGGCTTATCCACGGCCACATACTTTGAGGTGCTGCAGCACGATCTCGTGCACAGCCAGGGATGCTTTGAGGTGCACCTGCAGTATAAACTCAGACACTGATGCTTTGAGGGGTAACTTCTCCAGCGTATTTTGGCTTGGGCCAAAATCCCTTCAGAGGTACACCTGCTGCAGCACAGACATAACCACAGGCCACAGGCACGACAAGTGCAACTGCTCTGCTGTTGACTTACTCACAGCCACAAATGTTTTGAGTGTCCTGCTCCCACATGAGCTATGAGCTGTCCTGGTATAATGTCAGTAGGCAACTAAGAATCACACAGCCACTTGCTTACTCACACACAGTGGGACTCAGGAGAGAATCAGAAGATTAATAGTGGGAAAATTTATGGGTTTAGATAAAGAGAGTTTGATAGGTAAAGCAAAACCCATGCACATCAGCAAGTAAACCAAGGAATTAATTCACTTCTTCCCAAGAGCAGGCAAGTGTTCAGCCGTCTCCAGGAAGACAGGGCTTCACCACACCGAATAGTGACTTGGGCAGATAAACACCATTACTCTGAATGTCTTCCCCCCCACACACACATCCCACACTCTGCCCCTTTTTCTTCTTTCCTCAGCTTTTTACACTGAGCATGACATCATATGGTATGGAACATCTCTTTGTTCAGCTGGGGTCAGATGTCCCCTGTGTGTCCCCTCCCAGTTCTTATTCACCCACAGCAAACTTGCTGGTGGGGGAGTGTGAGTAACAGAAAAGGTTTTGACTCTCTGTGAAGTACGTCTCAGCAATAGTGAAAACATCCTTGCATATCAATGTTGTTTCCAGTACAAATCCAAAGCACAGTCTCCTACTAACTAGTGACTACGGCAAAATTACCTCTACCCCAGCCAACACCAGCACAGATACACATTCAATTTAGCTTTTCAATGCATTTAAAAGAATGTTTCAACTGTTGTGTGGTTGCATATCTGCATGTTACAATGTCTAATTTTTTGCAAACCTGTGCTGAAGAAGCAGTGAGGTTGGCAGACTGATAAGAGCTCTCCAATGTACAGGATGAGCCTTTTTCTTCTTGATGAAACTCACATCAAAAGAAATTTATATTCTTTATCTTGTCTGGTGCTTGATAAGATTATGAAGCTCACATGTTAGCTATCCAGAAAGTGACAAATGGATGTTACTTGTGACTGAGATGTACTTTTTCCTGAGATTGCAGCATTATTCAACAGAAGACTCAAATAAAGGCTTTTCTAAAACAGAGAATAATTTTTTCAGCATTTCCTTTTACCTTATGAAGTAGAAATCAGAAGGAAGACTGTGACAGAGGGTGCAAAAAGGTAAGCAACAGGGCCACAAACAGTCAAACTGCCAGATCTCCAGACCTCCTGAAAGAGATGGGGCATATCCCTTCCCTGGTACATTGCTGTGTAAACAGGACCAAGGGCCTCGAGAAGGCAACATAATTGATTGCTATAGCAAATAAATTAGGAATCTTTATTCTAATTGCTAAAGGTAAGGAAAGAAGCACTGTATTTTCTAATAACACAGCCACCTGCCTTCCTATTTTACTATTGTGACCAGGTTGTTTTACCATGTTTTGTGTGGTGAATATCATTGTAAAATGTTTTGTGTGGGAAATTTTGTCACTGACTTTGGGGCATGTCTTTATCGCCCATAGGTCTTTACACAGACATTTCTCCTGACAGTAACCTGTAAGATTTCCAATGAGTTTTGCTGCTTTAAACTCAGGCTATCCAAAAATCTCTGACAGAAACTTCAGCTTGTGTGACAATCACTGAACTATACTTTGTTATCTGCCTGCAGTGATTTCTGTCATATGTTCAGATTTGCAGTTCAGTGGTTCGTTTTGACCTTTTTCCTTGCCTTGAAATTTACATGTTCAGAATCCATTCTCATCTGTGTTTTAGGTTCCTATGGAAATAACGCAAAACATTTTTCCTTGGTTTATAAACATTTCTTTGAGCCACAATTGGATCTTGTGCTGTTAATGTGTCTGCTTCCATTTCTACTGTGTACACCCTCAAGTTTAATTGGCCTTCATTACTATCAAGAATCCCTAGTATGATTAGAAGGTTATTCAGATTTCCTACCCTGTTATAGTCACAAAAACAATTAAGACTTCTTCTTCTTTTATATTACCTTCTCTTCATTTGTGAATTTCCTGTTCTTCCTATTGAAAAGCTTCTTACCTCCATATAGTTTGGTTGACACTTTAGGTTTTTTCACTTTTTCTCTCTTTATCACCCTTCCTGTGTAAATTACACCTAACGAACTGGTGCTGTGTGGGAGAGGGATTTCTTGATCAGCCACTTTATTCTTGCTCCTCTGCTCAGTTTTTCAGAAAAATTCACTGTTTCTCCATCCTGTTTTTCATATTTTCCAGCTTTGTTCTGCTCATAGTCCTTAGAGCTTTGCTCAAATAATTTTGTTTGCTTTCTTCCATTTTCTTCATTTTTTCTCCTTCTGCAGTGGCATCCAGTCAGGATCAGTACTGTAGTGAGTATCAGCTTTGAAGCCAAGTTGCTAGAGGCATACAGAAGCATGTATATTACAAAAATAAAACTGTTTTCTAAAAAAATTTCTCAAATTTGACAAATAGAAATCAGTACCACTTCCATATGTGGCTGTTGCCTTAAAATTCACTCCTAGTTAATTTTCCACTATTTGAGGAAAGGGAGTTTTAACTGTTAAACATTGAAAAAAGCAAAAAACCAACACTTGTAAAAGTTTCTACACTAGTATGCAAATTATTTACCATAACTGACTGCTGTGTGCTAATCCAGTAATAACCCCTTACACATACATAGTGTTTTTTCTCTGAGGAGTTCACAGTATTTTTAAAGCTTCAGCAAAATCAAAGAACAACACTGTGGAATAAACTAATACCATTTTGTTCCGTATTAGAAATGACTTTTACTTCCAAACCCGTGACAAAACAATTCTGAGAAGAACCTTTTCCCCTAATACCTTTACAAAATATTAAACTCAATTTCTGGGGGGTTCACGGAACTTATTTTCACTCCTCTTTCCCCTAGAGGTGTCCTGAGACAAATACTTTTCTTGACCTCTGTGTCACTATCCTACTCAAACAATCCTTAGATGGATACTTAGATGAATGTTCCTATTCTCTAGAACTCAGAGTGGTTATCTGCATCAAGTAACTTCCTGTCTGAGTAGAGGAAAAAAGAAATCAAGTCCATTATTGGAAGAAAAATAGGCTCAAAAATTTTATTTATATACCTAGAGTTCAAATAACTTATTTTGCAGTGCTGTTTATCAGTTTAACATTATCCTTATAAATACCAGATTCTTAAAAACAAGCACAAGTTTACTCAACATGTTGAAGCACAGATAAATATTTTTATAGTAAACCCAACTAGCTTGTCATATCACAGTTGTCTCATTAAAAGACATCAATTACATACAAATTTAACCACTGGTTTTATGAAATAAAGTTACTGAGCAGTAACTGGGGTAAAGATAATTCCAGCAGTGGGACATAATGACCACTGACTGATTGGCCACCTTGTTAAAATGGCCCACTGACTCAAACGGAGAGAAGAATTGTGCATGTAGATTAATTAGGATGAGAAGCTAGAGATATAACAAGCAATTATGGGATTGAGTACAAATTAATGAAAAGGTTATGCAATTTGTAACCAGTGAATGCTGATGCCTTTCTATGTTAAAATTTATAAATAGTGTAAAGTTTTGATGACTGGGGAGCCAGGATTTTGTGGGTTACCACCCAGCTCCCTGCTTTGCACAAACTAGAATAAAAATTAGAAATACCTTGCCTCAGTGTGTGAATTGGCTCTGTGCACTGGATAACTGTTCAGGACAACAGTTTTTTGCAATCTGGATAGGACATCCTTAGTGTCTTGCCTGGATACATGGGTCACTCTAAGCAAAAGGTCCTGACCAGACAAATTCCAGTGAGCTCTAACTGGGGACTTTGACTGGGGACTTCAGACAAACAATCCCAAAGCCAGGATGACCAGTGACTCATTGGCACAACACTTTATCAAGCTGTTTTCTTGGAGTTTTGCAAGCTCCCTAGGTGTATATGGGATGCATTTCCAATGTATTTTCTTTGCTCTGTTACCCATAACTACAGTGGTCTCTGTTTTAATTATAGGCTTGGGTAGGTTCTTTCCTCCTGCTCTGATTCTTCCTCTGTGTTCTCAAAGTTATTCCAAATGCCTCCGTCCCAGTCTTCAGGTAAGAATATCAATGTTTTAGCTTGACATTTTGAAGGCTGTGAATGTGCTATCACAACTTCTATTTTTTCTTTTAGCTTCCTTATTCTGTCTTTCAATTGACTATTCTCTGCTATGACTCCTTTTTTCTTAATTTCTGCCTTGGCCTTTTCCTTTGGTGAGTCTCTGGCACTTTTATAAGCAGCAGTTAGATGTGCTTCAAGCACTTTAGATATCACATTCTTTCCTTTTCCATCTTTCACTGTGGTTGATTAGATTTATTTCTAATACAGTATCTAAATATTGTCAATGCAGTATATAATATAAGCAGGTCTAAGGGTTATAATATAAGCAGGTTCAACTAGAAACATACAGGTTTACAGATTTTGGCCTTATAGAATGCCCAATTACAAACAAACAAAGCACCTATGTAGCTAATTTACTATTTTCTTTCCATATCTGACTACTTCTTAGTGCTTTAACTCATCCATTCAAAAGTGAGTGTTCCCTGTCTTTGGGCAGGACGTACACTGTAAATGTTCCTGACAAGGGGATCCACCCAAAAGTGGCCTGCAGCCTTGGAGACCAGTTTGCCCAGCTGGCCTAGTCAGCCCAGTGTTCAGCAGATCTTTATACCCCTTTGCAGGACAATGTGTACCAAAGTCAATCACAAACACCACAGCTCCTGCATCTCTGGAATTTATCAATTATGTGAGCATCCAGATAGTTTTTGCAATTCCCACCTGGCTTTCTTGTCTTATAAAAATTCATATTGCCCATCAGATAAGATGGAAAGAGAGAGGGGGGTTGTGTGAGGGAGGAAGCCTCACTCAAAGACCCAAATATCTTTCATCACAATCACAATGTCTTTTGTTTTCCCAAGTCACTGATGTATGTAGTGGAACCCTACTTTCCTGGAGATGCTTGAACACCTGCCAGCCCATGGGGTCTAGTGAATGAATTCTTTGCTTTGCTTTGCTTTGCTTATATGCTCAGCTTTACCTTCCCTATTATACCGTCTGTATCTCAATCAACAAGTTCTGTCACTTTTTCTCTTCCAATTCTCTTCTTCATCCCTCACTGAGGGAGTGAATGAGCTGCTTCATGGTTTTAGTTGCCAGTTGGGTTTAAACCATAAGGTCTTCAAATATCCAGTCTGTCTTACCTATGTCTCATCCCTCATTGCTCATCATTTTACTGCCTAAAGGACAAAGTTAAATATGGCCCAAAATTAGACATATTGATACAGTTGGACACATAAGGTATCCATCATCTTTCCCAGTTCCCTCATCTTCTCCTGAGGAAGTTGGAAAATTTTATGTAAGAATAATTAACTCTTTATTTTTAAGACTAGGACTAGCCATGAATGAAATGTCCATTTTCTTTTTTTTAAGGTATCTAAGGATGGTTTTTATTCTTAAGATTGTCTTTCTGTTTCATAAGACAGACAGTTCAGCATTTTTAATGCATTAGCCTGAGCAACCGCATTGTGAGAAGTTAAGATCACTTCAGTACATGTCCCCTAAACTTTATATGTTGTCTGTTTCAAAGTAAAAATCTAATTTTTTATGCAGACTACCTCATTAAATGGTTTTCAGACACTTACTGCTGTATGTCAATGACCTGTTCATCCTTTATGCCCTCATGATAAAGGCAAACATAAACTTTCAAAGCATGCATCAATACTTTGAATGAATGACTGGCAGTGTAATTAGCAGGAGCTGGGTGAGGAGGTTAGACTTTTTTACACTAGGAGACAGACTTTCAAACACGAATTCTCAGAAGTGGGGTATCAGTTTAATGACTGCTAATTTGCAGTAAATTACAAAAATTTGTTGAGAAATTAGATCCAACTAAAAAATACATAAAATTTTCATTTAGCCTTACAGCTCTCTAACAACTTGTCTACTTTATTCTGACAAAATAGCTACTTCTACCTTAGCAATTAAAGTGTAACTGCAGAAGATTTAACATTCAGAGAGAAACTGAATTCCCATTATTTTCCCATTTTCTGATTATTCCATACAGCCTTATTTTCTTTACCTTGAGACTCTTTTTCTTTTGACAGTCTGAGTTTAGCCTTTTACCCAACATTTCAGAAGCACAAGATTAAGCCTGAACTTACAGGAAATTTTAAATACAGGCAAATTTTGGCATAAGACAAGTAACATAATAGATTTGAACTATAACAGAGTTTATTTCTTTTGTCATTTGTGACATTTCAATATAGAGGTAGTCTTTCAGGCAGCTCCTTTTCACTTCATAGATCTGCTGCTCTTTTCCTTCACACACAAATGCAGTAGTGGAAATTAGAGAGATTATATGTAAGGTTAACATTCTTGTCTGTTAGGTGTTTGCAATGTAGTCACAGTTTTGATCTTCTGCAGAAGAAAATGTTTCTGATTCCATCTGTGTGACATTTCCTTAGAAAAAGCAATGACAGGGGCAAGCAACAGAAAGACAACAGCACCTCTCCATGTATGACTTTTTGTATGATGATCGCAACCTAGAGAACTTAAAATTATTTTTCCATTCTTAGAGTAGCCTACATTATTTTTTAAGACTTCATATAGAATCATAGAGTAGTTTAGGTTGGAAAATAGCTTTAAGATCATCAAGTCCAACCATTAACCTAACCAAGTCCACCACTAAATCACATTCCAAGTGCCACATGTATACGTCTTTTAAATACTTCCAGGGATGGTGACTGTACCACTGCCCCGGGCAGCTTGTTTCAATTCTTCACAACCCTTTCTGTGAATTTTTACTTAATATTCAATCTAAACCTCCCGTGGTATGACTTGAGGCCATTTTCTCCCCTCCTATTGCTTGTTACTTTGAAGAAGAGACTGAAGCCCACCTTGCTACAACTTCCTTTCAGGTAGTTGTAGAGCGTGACAAGGTCTTCTCTCAGCTTCCTTTTCTCCAGGTAAACATACATTCCCTTTTAATCAAAAAAATCGCCAATCAAATGGTAACATTTGAGAACTTTTTCATACCTGTACACTTAACTCAGTTTCCTAGGTCTGCATTTTATTTTATATGTAGTGGTTAACGTTTAAAACCCAGAAGTTTCACTTCATTTAGACCCACTGAGTGTTTAAGACTTCTAGTACTATGTCATTTAAGCTGTTTTCTGAATGCATGATTTAGGTGTTTATATTTAAAAACAACCCACAGACAAAAAGATATAAAAGAAAGATAAGTATTTTCTGTATATCATTGGTTCAGTATCCTTCTGCTACTATTAACCAGAGCAGCAATGTGAGACTTCCTCCTCAAATGACTAAAATTGTCTTCTAGGAAGAAGACTGGATTGTAGGAGGTTGATCTGGAGAGGAAAGAAGGTGACAGAGGAGAAATTTAAAATATGTACTTCATGTTTTTCATACCAAAGTGAAAAGAGGTCATAATATTTTTCTGTGATGCAACAAATCCGAGGCCTTATGTCATATGACCAAAAGTAATATTATTCCACATCACAAAAGCAAGAATGCAGATAGCAAGTAAACATTTTACTGTAGCAGCAGTGTGAAAACTCGTGCGTTCTTGAGGTTTCTGTTTGAGTTCTGCTGTGCTAGGTAGCAGGTAGCTAGAATGGATATTGCTATCATACCTTGAAAAGTGTGTAGAGATCTACAGTGGGGGATTGAAAAGAAAAAAACAACATTTCTTTTAGTACATAGTAACAGCTTTCACTTTCTGCTTTAGCAATAACTTTATCTAAAATCTCATATATTAAAGATATTTCTTCTGCAAATCCTAACACTGCTTTCTATGTGCATCCGTTTTTAATCATTCTCCAAAAATTTCTTTTTAATGATCCATTTCAAAAGCTGATTGAGTTTGCAATGACATGACGTGTCATGCTGTTTTGGGATTTTTTTTGTAGTGGCCTAGTTCTTTGTTAAGTATTCACAATTAAAAGAGAAGAAAAGCGACACCTTAATGATAGAGCTTGTGCTGCCAGCTATTGCGTTAGTGTCTTGTAGATTTACTTTAAATAAAACAAATGTTAAACCTTACTTTTAATAATTACTTAGGGATTTCTGGAATTTTAATTATGCCAGTTAATTGAGCAAGTTACCTAAATTGATGAATAATGATCTATGCAAACATCATTTTACAGATGCAGCAAAGCAAGTTTAGCAGATCGTGAAATAAATTAAAAATAAACAGAAATGCTAGGAAGTCAGTATCAGTACATTTGCAAGGTAAATATTTGAAATAAAGAAAGAGAAAATTTAAAAATGTAACAATGAGTAGAAATTTCAGAAGACAGAGACTGAGACTGGTATTTCAACTGGGCAGAAAAATTATACCCTAAGTAGTCAATGTAAGTTTAATCACAGAACCATAATCAGAGCCATAATCACCTTGTGTCATGAGAATGAGAAACAGGAATGACAGAGCTGGAGGTCAAAATCACCTTTGATCGTAACTAAAATCAACAGGAGTTTTTATATGCACCTAAAACCCAATGTAAGTTTTGAGTACACAAAGAATACAAGAAAAATTATAGTAATAATTTAGGTATTAAAGGGCTATCTGGAAAAAAATCTAAGACTGTTTTCTGACTTTCTGAATTTTGTAAATATTTTTCAATTTAGAAGTACTTTTGTTTTAAAATATACTTTATTTCAGAAATATTCAATTATAGATATGAAAATTTAAATGAAATTATGTCACTGAAATGAAAAAAAGAAATCAATTTTCAGCATATGACTGTGGATATGAGGCAAGTGGGGAGTTTAGCAGAATTAAGGAAAACTTTCTATCCTAAAAATCCCAAAACTTACTTCATAAATTTATATATGAGATAGCAACAATATATAGTTGTCTCTGTCAAGAAAAACAAGCCAAAGGATGTAGCAAAATAACTGGGTCTAGAGACTGCTAAAAATTGTCAGTGATCACCTGAGCTATTGTAATGTATAGAAAAGATCTCAAAAATAAGAAAGTTTTACTCTAACCAAGAATATTAATGAAAACTGAAAAATATTCAGTAAGCAGGCTTCAAACTGTTATACGAACTTACACCCATCATTACAGGTATCTTAATAAAGCTTTTGTTCTTGAAACATCTTTTGTTTCATTCTAATAGCAAGTATAAGAGATGAACGAGAGTGCTTTGAACCCCACATACTTTCTGAGTTAGTAGAGCTTTCTAAGATACCTTTCCATTCATGTTGATATTGCAAAAATACCCCAGATAACAGAATGTATTTTCATCCTCTCTTGTGTTTCCCCACCCAGATTCAGCTCCTGGCACAACCTATTACACACATGAAGACACACATCTCTCCAATCAATCATTTTCTTGCCTTACAGTAACACCAGTAACACTTTTCAGTTCAGACTTCTTTTTTTTTTTTTTCCCACTCAGGGAAAGCTAACTGCCTAAACAAAAAATATGCATCATTTTAACATCATGTAGGTGCACAACCAGGTAGAGGCAATGGACATCTCAACATTATTATCAATCACCGGTGACAGAAGGATATAACAGCACACTCCTGTGGTCAGGAAAATAGAGGGAAAATGCTTGAAAGAAACATTTTTGTACATTGCTCAAACATATGTTGAAAGAAAAGTGCAAAAGAAAGAGTTTAACTGTTGCAAAACACTTAACCCTTAACGGGAAAGTATGAAAACAGAGGAATAGTAGGTAGTTCATGCCAGAGTAAACTGGTTTTTCTACAGATATATATTACTGAATTCTTGTATCACACAATTCGATATTTGACAATTTTTTTCAGTTTTTGTAACAGGAAAAGGCCAGCAAAAAGAAAGGCCAGAAATGTATTTCTGCAAGTATCTTATTAGTATAGACTCCTACCTAATTTCACAGGAAATTCAAGTTTTCAAAGAACAGTGGAAGTCTGGAGCAGAGCCAATTTCAGTATAGCGAGAGTGAAAAAAAATATTGAAGACAGTGTCTGACCAATTTACAAAAAGAGGTCTAAGCCAGGAGCTTTGTGGCAGACAAAGGGTATACTGCATAATGTGGTCCTTCTATTTTGTTCCATGTTTCTTCACACTCCTACAAAGACAAAAAATATGGAAGAGTCCATATTCTGTGACATCTGCGTCCTTGTCTCAGCAGGACGCAGTGACACAGCTTGAGTCAGCAGCCAGAACAAAAAGATAAAAATTGCTCAGAGTTCCACAGTTCATAGGTAGTCTAAGATGTTAATGGTTCCGTAATAGAATTTTTTTTTTAAGCAATCTCAGAGCAACTTTCCTCCTTAGTTACATTCTTCCTTCTCTGATATGATGTCCTGAATCTTGACTATTATATAGTCCATTTTACCCTTAGTCCTGAACTTTGCATTAATCAGAAAGGAAATTACTTCTATCCAGAGAAAGAAAAAGAGCTTCTGCAGAGCTGTGAAGCTTCTGCACATTTTTTTGATACGTAATACTCTTGTCACAAATAGAACTTTTTTTTTCTCTCAAAAAAAAGCCTCAGATATTTGCAGTTAGACAGATGAATCACCTTTTGATAAGTATCGTTTCATAATTATAGATCTAAATGTACATTTTAAGCAAATTTGCAAGAAGATAAAAACTAAAATTTAAGGTTTATAAATTCTTAGTGTTAAAGTCATGTTAGCTGTGAACAATTTCAGCTGCCTTTCAAGTACTGGTGACAGTGAGAGTAAATTAATACGTAAGCAACTCAATAAATCTTTAAGGTTTCTCCTCAAAATAGTTTGAAAGCACAGCTCAGAACAGGGCTCCATTGAAGGGAATAGGAATTAAATGTAGAAAATGAAGTGGTTCAGAGAAGGGAAGATAGTAAATAAGCTTCTTAGAGTGACCTTTCCTTCTTTTCTCTCTCAAGAACCTCATGTGCCAGCAGAAGACTTCCTGTTTGGTGTTTTTGCACAACAAGCCAAGAAAGAAGCTAAAGAAGCCAAGGATCCCTAATGGGGGAGAAGGAGAAAAAAAACCCCAAACAAAACCAAAACCAAACAAAAACAAAAGCAAACAAAACAACCTTTGGAAAAACTGTGGTCTTAGCAAAAGTTTAAAATGACAGGCAAAAGAAGAGAAAATATTTATGACCCATGTAAAGCCCCATAACAGAACAGGAAAGTGTATACAGAGGAACAGTAACATTAGAGAACCGTATCTTCTGGTGGGACAGGGCTCTTCAGCTTGTAAGGACAGAAGCTGTGGGTAATAAATGCAAATAAAGAATGTCCTCACAAACTGTGTAAGGAGCTCAACCTGTGTCTTGCATACACGGGGAGCACTGGAGGCTGAAGAAGATAACACAAAGGAATGGGTAGAAGGGGCTAGCAAATGTGTGAGGAGTTTAGATGGAGGAAGAGAAGCCAAATGTATTTTTTGATTATTGGAGCTTGATGGCGTGGTGGATTACTGCTAGTGTTTGTGGGCAGATGGCTTAGTGCACTTCTCTACTTTCTCTGTCATCACATCCTGGATGACGGTAAGAGCAGGAGCTGAAGAGGCTAGCCTTGTTGTGGCCACTCTGCCTAGAACCACCTTCCCATGCCTTCACACAGGCTGTACAAGGCACATCAAGTGATGATCAACACAAATTGTGCTGCTGCTCTAAGCTGTGTTGTTTGAACAGGTTTGCCACTTCTCAGCAGGCCAGCTGAAGGTGAGACCCCTGATAACCTGCAGAGCCTCAAAAAAAGGAGCATGTAGTACCTGAAATGGGTAAACAGCATCTGCCAAGAGGCAGAGACAGTCAGACATGTGCAGACTGAGAATTGTGGATGTCTTCCTGACCTAAAGAGGCTGTTATGAGTCTAGAGGGATCCCCTGCTTTATATATCTTATATATGTTCTGCATTTTATTTGGGTTTTGAAGGGTGGTTTCTTCCATCTTCTCGCTCCCCTCAGTATTCATCCCATGGGATCTATTTGGTACTTAGGATGTCTTTTAAGGAATTTAACCAATATTGATCTAAAGTATTCAAATTATGGAATCCCATTGCATTCCTAATGAAAGCTATTAATCTGTTAATAAATTTAAAACTTTGCAGTCTATTTCTATAAAAAGATCTATTTTTTTCTCTCAAAAATGGATCCTGTTTTGTTTGGTTTGGGTTGTTTGGAGTTTTTTCCATAAGATGAAAGTAGTCGTTAAACCAAAAAACTCTTCCTCGTGTAGTTATGCAGTGATCAAGATCAAGTAACATTTTAATTTACTTTTTGGTAAACAAAACGAATTGAAGTATCTTGAGTCTCTCATTATAAGACACTTTTTCCTGACCTCAAATAATTATCGTAGCTCTGTTCTGAATCTTAGATTTTGTTATCACCCTTTTTACAAGATTGTGTAGTTTTGTGGTAAGGATCTCATTATTCTCATATGTATTACAGTTTTACTTTTACTCAGTATTACCTATATTTTCCTATATTATTGCATAGTTCCTTCTGGTAACAGAACTCAGCCAGAGATCTGAAGAGTGCAGAAACTCTCTGACATAAACAGCACCTTTGCCCCACCTAAAAAAACCTGATTTGTTATTTTGAGACTAAATATTTTAGTTCTTTTTAGTTATAAAAAAATTGCAATAAATACAGAAGTAGGAAAACAAGTAGAGGATGTCAAGTCTTCTTTGCCTTTCTACTTCTAAAAGCACAATCTGACTGAAGTAAAAACATCATTCTTTTAACACATAAGCATTTCAATCTTCTCTTAAAAAGATATACTCAGATTTTAAATCACATTCCTTTCATCTACCTTTAGTCTTATCAAAGTGCAGTACTCTCATTACAGCAGCCCTGCATTAGCAGCAGAAATTTTGAACAAGGAAAGGCCACTGTCTTTCAGAGTCACTATCAGATTGTCTGTGTCATTGCAGAAAACTGAATGAAACATCATTAGTAAAATATGGCAGAGGAGCACAGTGACCAAAACAAAGTGCTTTCCTTGAACAACAGTCCATAAACTGGCAAGAAACATTTAACTGCTTTTTGTGCAAAGAGAACTAAACTGGGATTTTTTGCTTTATGTCAAGAATGTCAAAAAGATTAAAAACCTGACTTGACCCAAGACCTTGAGCAAAAAAAGAGTCTCATTTATTCTTTCATGTCCGCTGCTTCTCTGCTCTTATGTTCTGCCTTTGGGCACCGAGCAAAAATAAAAGAGATTTGTCCACCTGTGTGTCAGTACTGGCACACAGATGACAAGACTGAGAAAACCATGACCACAGAGCACACAAAAATATCTGGATTGCTTCTTCTTTTAAAGACTCCATGGCTTTCACCAAGGAATATAGGACATGGTATGCTGGTATAAATCATAGGAGGATATGTACAATGGGTTTTAAAGTTTAGTTGTTTGCTATTTTAGATTTTAGGAAGCAAAACACCTTTCACTTACTGTTCTGGCTGAAACTCTTCTGTATGACCCAAGCTTTTGCTTAGAAGGAGCCCAGGTATGCAAAAGCTTTCTACTGCTGATAGATAAACAGTAATTATACAAGATCGTATACAACTAATCAATGTAGTCTCACTCCAGAATAAGCTTCAGATTTTTCACATAGATATTCAGACCTTTCAGCTAATTAAAAGGCAAAAATGTCCAGACTGCTGAGACAGATAAGCTGCAAACATATTTATTTGTGTTTTAGAAAAGGACATCGATAGCCTGACTGAAAGGTGAGAAAATATGATTTGCCAGCTAAGTGAATATCTCGCTACACCTTTGTGAGCCATTTACACTTTGGATTATATTTATAGTTAATACCATTTCAGTGGGGAAATCATAAGTCCTTCATAGACCTTGGCTATCTCACAGCATGTGTCCAGCTCCAACTATCATGAGATCCCAATGTAATTTACAATTTCCATTTTTCACAGAAATTCTTTAAAACATGTCAGAGATATTTATGTAGATAAACACACACACACACATCTCTGTAAATCTAAAGAAGACTCTATTGTTTGCCTCTTATTTTAACTATTGTATACATTTCTAGAACTTTCCAATTCGAGACAATAATAAAAATAAAATAACAAAAAATATAAAAATATATTTATCCGCATTATATAATAGGTAATTCTAGAAATCATAAAATGATAACTAATAACAGGACAACAATAAAATAAGATAAAATACATTTCTGGATTCTGAACTGAAGCTCTAATTTTTAAGGTATTTTATTATTTTGTGACATATAACACAGTACCTGAGAATTCTTAATTGCTTCTATATTGTTAGAGAAATCTAAAAGAATGCAAATAAATTGGTGAAAATAAATATTTTAATGAATCTTACATTGTTTCTTTATTTCATTGGGCTTATTTCAGCCTCTTTAGTGATGGAAAGCTTATCCCTGAAAGGCGGCCACTGGAACAGGGACGTATGACTGCAGATAACTCCATGTACTAGGAGAAGGGCCAGTAAATACATTTAGCACAAAACCACTGTATTCCGCAACAGATCTAGAAAGACAATAGGATTGTGTAGCTAGTGTTATGCTGTAACAGGGAAGAGCTGAGAGACAGTAGCAGTTTTATCTTCTTGTCACTGCATCTTGTGGGGTAAATGCAAGAACTTAAAGAGCACAATTAACTCTCTCAGAACACTGACAAAAAAGGAAGTTTCCATAAGCCACCAGATAGGAACTTTAGATAAGCACAGATGGCAGAAAAGGAGGCTCTAATTCCAGGCCTAACAGAGGTGAAGGAGGCATTTCTTTTAATAATTGGGTCCTAACAACAAGGTAAGATGAAGTGAAGACGGAAAACATGAAATCACTTCATATGTAATTCAGTGAGTTTTTGTTATCAACAGTACCTCTCTGAATGAACCGTAGGTTTTAAAATTCTCTGTGAAAAGTGTTGCACAACACTTCAGTTTTCCAAATAAGATTTCAGGTTGCATTTCATGGAGTTCTTCCAAAGTATTTTATCCTCAGAATGACAAATGTTAACTACCGTTCTTAGATATGTTATGAGGAAATCCTGGCAGAGTTCAAATAAGCAGGAATTCAGTCATTGGTTTTAATTGAGAGTGGACAAAGCCTTTATTATTTCAAGGTAAAAAAGAAGCAGTGCAGTCCCTGAAAATTAGTAGAAACAAAATGTCTTCTAATAGACCGCTATTAAGGTTTAGCTGCTTAATTGACTAGAGGATCTTAACTACAAGTAGAATTGATACTATTAAAGAATGAAGACACATTAGAAAAGTAACTGTGAAATACAGGAAAGACATTAAGGAATTCACAGAAGGCTCAGAAATCACCATGGGGGAAGCAGAATGCGGCAGAAAGGACAAGGCTGTTTGATGTAGGGCAGGAGAGACTATTCTTTCATCTGCTGTCAAAGGTGAAATAAAAACAAAACAGGGGTCCTATTTTAGTTCACCTTTATATGAACAAACATTAAAAGATCATAAGGTGCATGTGTAAAAGATAAATAAATTAAATTGCAACAAACAATATATATTTCTAAAAATAAAGTAAATAATCTAGAAAAATAGATGAAAATACTTTATAAATGGTTTAGTTACAATAAAGGAATTTCTGCCATTTACCTTTGCTTTGTAGAAGCACTAGGAAACCTTGATTTGAGGGGAAAAGAGCAGAATACCACTTCAAGATTCATTTTTAAGTCTTACTGCTTGCCACATTAGTCAATACATTAAATTCCTAGTTACACCCATAAGAAGTAAAATTAAAGCATAATCAAATGAAGTAAAATTACCATAATTTCATTACCTTACAGAATTTTGTGGATGGCATTCCCTGATGCCTTAAACGTTTGATCTCGTCTGTAGTTACAAACAAGGTTGTAGTCTCATACATTTCCATGTAATTCTGATTTTCATTAGATCATTAAGGAAGCCTGTGAACTATGGTGTGCCACCACATGAATGTTTTCTTCAGTGCCAGTCTATTGTTACGTGGGACTTTGTTACAGAAATCCAGCACAGACTCCAAAAGAAGGCTCCAGACGTAAAAACAACCCTACACAGAATTGCATATTACATACAGGTATATATGTATCATGTAACACATAATTATAAATAAAGTAAAAGAGAAAAATCGTACAATAGCTTTAAAAAGGTATTGTTTACATATTCCTCCCAGCCCCTGTATATGCACACATGCACATGTACACAAATTGGAGAGCTATTTCTGTGAATGCAACTTATTCGGAAAACAGAAAAAAATGTGTTATTGACAGATGCCACCACCAAACCTGGAAAGCAGGATTTAGCACAAATTATCAGATTTTCTGGAACACAGGCATGCTGCTGGGCTTATTCCAGACTCTTTTTCAATATACTTTTTTTCCATTTCTTTCTGCATCTGAACTTTATTGTGGTTTTTCTGCTTAGAAATTCAAATGCATATATCTTAACCTTGGCTGGCCCAGTATCATTTCAAGGACTGGCTCATTAAGGAGAGTAAGAATATGCCTCTTCTCACATAGCAGATTCTCACATATTGAATGCTCATCTATATGAGTATATCTTTCTATGCGTTAGCACATTAACATGACTGAATATCCACAGTAGATTTGGTGTATTAAAAGGAGTCTTTGAATACCATAAAGGAGGAATAGTGATAGTCTTTTCAGTAGCATTTGAGGGAATAATTTTTTTTCCAGATCACAGATCACACTCAGGAAGTCAGAAGGAAAATATAATGAAACATTTGAAAAGGCAACAGTACCTTTAAGTAGTGTAGGAATCAAGATGATACCACATGGTAGCTCTGAGAAAAATTGTTGATTTTCCTTAAAAGCAATATAACCAGAAAGAAAACACTTCAGACATCCCTAAAAAGTTGCAAAAAAAAAAAAATTCCCAGCATACAACAATCAAGAACTCTTGAGGCAGAAAAATGTGTCCTCGCAGTAAATTCCAGTCTTTTAAAAGAAAAGCTCTCAACAAGGAACGCTGCCTTAATTATCCTTAGAAGTTGCAAAGATTGGTTCTAGGCATAGAATTACTTTAATACTTCATAGTCTCTGGCATCTCTGTGTCCTCTACTATTTTTTAAAACTTATCTGTATGCTAAAAAAGGTGTCTATCTCCACAAAACACCAGTGCTGAAAATAGAAGAGACTGCCAGAAGCAGAGACATTTCAAGGAACTGTGTGAACATAGAAAAGGAAAAAGGGTTGTAGGGTAACTTAGAAAATTAGCTAAAAATCTTATTTTTGTTGCAGTATTAGAAAGTAAAGATTAATTAACATTTGGCAGGCTCAGTCAGATATCAGAATTAATTCAAGAAAAATTCAGTATTTTTCTTTGCTTACACAGTGATTCATACGCAGAATTTAATACTCTTTCCATTAAGTAACCTTCTTGTACCTCCAGTAGTGCTTGGAATGAATACCCCATCAAATCTAGTGATTTCTTGTGCAAGGCTGTGCACTTCCATGATACATACTTCCTGCAGTTTGTATCAAAATACCTGTGTAGCTTAAGTTATTACAGTTTTTCAAGCATAAATCCTCATAGTATTTGTTGATGAAAACATTTTTTCCAATATATTTTTAAATTATAGATGTATATGTATATATAATACCTTTTATTGGGTCCATTTTTCAGTTTCATTACTTCTGCTCAGATTTGCCAGTCTGTCTTTTGTTTGAGTGCAAACCAGTCTCAGCATCTTATTGCACAACTGGCCAAAGTGTGGCTCATAAGCAACACATGCAGCTTCCTAAGCAGCTCTGGTTCATCTTTCAAAGTAAAATTCAGAGCAAAATTTATTTAGCTTACCTTAATCACCAGCTCCCCATTATAAAACATACTAGCAATTTATTGGGTTTAGATGAGACATTTAGGCTGGATTTCAAGAACTATGGGGCCTGGATGCTCAGTTAGGCAGGGCTGTCAAGCCTTTCAGCTTTATAGTCAGGACTTATAAGCCTATAAAGATTGGCCTGGGGAAAGAGTAATGTCTCTGTCATAGGGGACTGTTCACATACTGGAGTTTTTTTGTGTGCACAATATTGCACTGGAGAACTTGCTCATCAGACACTAAGGCCAGCAAAATAGGTAACATTAAGGCCACATCACTTTATATTTTCAGTGCTGTGTACCATGTGAGTGGCAATTATTCATTCCGCAGCTAAACTTGCAATATTTGCATACCAGCCCATTATAACCCCATTGTCTTCAGCAGAACTACATTGTTCAAACTGATTTATCATGCTGCATACATAAGAACAGGACGCCCACTTTGTAGACTCCATGTAAACACTTTTCCAGTGAAAACTGGTGCCCTGATGTATACCCACAGGATAATTCAAGTGTCAGGCTTGTGGCAGAATTGGGTTCTTTGACTAAGAGTAAAATTGCATTCTTTAGTATTATTATTAATATGTTATACTAAGCACTGAGCTAGTTCATCATGTGACATCTGCACTCTTGGTCTAAGCTGGTAATTGAGACCAATTAAATGAAACTTCCTGGGTGAGAGGAAGGATACAATAGAAGAAATTGCCTCACGCATCATATGGTTTCTAGAGACTAGCTGATATATTATTAACAAAACATAAAGCCAATATAAATCAGTGCATGGTGTTCTGTAAACTGCAATCATTTTCTTGATGCCATCTACATTATATTTCAGAAAACCAAGTTCTAAACTTGTAAAATTATAGACCAGTCATAACGTATCAATATTTATTCACATCTTTACTGATGCATAATATTTAAATTTTATTCAGTAACTCTTTTAGCCAGTATCCCATTTTCCCTTTGGGTCACAGAAAGAATAATAAAGATGTTACAGAACAAAAGAATTTTTCCATAATTTCTTGCAAGAAATTAAAATAAAAACTTGCAAATTTTTGTAAGCATATGACAGTAATGAGATGAAATTTTAACTAATAGTAGCCATTTTATGTCCTCTAAAATTGTGATTTGTCACAGAACGTGGTGGCTGGTAGAGGGAATCAGCAGAGGAAATATTTTTGAAATTGTACAGAAAACCAGTGAATATTTTGGTAGCTATGCCAACACATACTCAAAAAAGAGAGTGTATTGTCAAGGCAGATAATATGTGAATTGAGTTGTATATCTGTACTCTAATTTCAGCTTCATCACTTCCAATTGACACTTCTATCCTACAATCCCTCTTTAAATTGTGAAGTACTTCTTAACTCTTTTGAGTTTTTAACTCTTTTGACGTGAATATGATTCCACAAACCTAGTGACCTGGGTTTCCTCCAGGCTCCATTTTAAGGCCAGTTGTCTTCAACTCCTTCATAAATTACTTGCACGCAGGACTCAAAGGTATACTAAATAAATTTTCTGATGATATTAAATTAGAAGGAGCTGTTAACTCCCTTGAAGGCAGAGAGACCTCGCAGAGAGACCCAGAAAAATTAGAGGGGTGGGTAATCACCCACTATAGAATCACAGAATAATTAAGATTGGAAAAGACCTCCAGGGTCATTGCGTCCAACTTTCAACCAATCAACACCCTGACAAATAACCATAGCACTGAGTGCTCTGTCCAGTCATTTCATGAACTCTTCCAGGAACAGTGACTCCACCACCTCTCTGCACAGTCCATTTCTGTGCTTGACAGCCCTTTCAGTGAAGAAATTTTTCATGTCCAACCTGAATAACCATATGAAGTTTAAAAAGGGCAAGTGCTGGATTCTGCACCTGGCACAAGGCAACCCTGGACAGACTGGGGAATGAGATGCTGGAGAGCAGAACTGTAGGTAGGGACCTGGGGGTCCTGGTCATGGCAAGTTGAATCTGCGTCAGCAGTGCCCTGGCAGCCAGGGGGGACAAACATGTCCTGCAGGGCATCAGGCACAGCATTGCCAGCCAGGCAAGGAAGGGGATTGTCCTTGCACTGGCGCAGCCTTGAGGGCTGGGGCCTGTTTTGGGGCCACAATATTGAAAAAAGACATTAAGCTATTACAGAGTGTCCAAAGAAGGACAACAAAGATAGTCAAGGGCCTTGAGGGGAAGCTGTACAAGGAGCTGCTGAGGTCACTTGGTTTGTTCAGCCTGGAGAAGAAGAGGTTGAGGGGAGACTTCATGGCAGTCCACAACTTCTTTGTGAGGGGAAGAGGAGGGGCAGTCACTGATCACTTCTCTCTGGTGACCAGTGACAGGACCTGAGGGAATGGTCTGAAGCTGTGTCAGGGGAGGTTTAGGTTGGATATAAGGGAAAGGTTCTTCACCCAGAGGGTGGCTGGGCACTGGAACAGGCTCCCCATGGAAGTAGTCATAGCACCATCCTGGCAGAGTTCAAGAAGAACTTGGACAATACTCTTAGCATGTGATGTGATTTTTGGGGTTGTTCTGTGAAGGGCCAGGGGTTGCAGTCTATGATCTCTGGTGGTCCCTTCCAACTCAGGATATTCTGTGACATTACATACAATATAATGCAATTTTTCTTAATATTTTACTAAGAGATTACTTATAAGGAACTCCTAGAAACATATAAACCTGGATGGTATCATCATGAGAGAGCACTTCTGAGCCAGATATGGGAGAGAAGAGAAAGAGAAGAAAAGAAGAGGATGCATATAAAATGTATGTGGAAATTAAAAGCAACTATGAAAAAAGTACTCTTTATTGTTGTTTTTGAGGGCTAAAGCCCATGTTCGTTTTATCTTCATCTAATAAATATGTATATTTTGTAAATATACCATTCTTATCTAAAAATCTGCTACTTTCCCTTCAGTTCTTGAAAGATGACACTAGCTCCATACTGGTTAACACCCAAAACTGTCTCCTAAATGGTACTCCATGCTTATTCCAGGCCATTTACATATTTATTCTGATACTATCAGTGAGCTTGGACAGCTCTTCTTCTAGCATTTAGAAATGGTCTCTCCTATCTTTTGGCAAATGAGATCAAATCCACGTAACTTGCTAAGCAACATTCATTTCTAAACAAAAATAAAGTTAATTAAAGACCTTAGGAGACTGTCATTCACAGGCAAGGACAACACAACCTACAGTTTGAACCTCCTGTCTGCTTAATATTTAAGCAAAATATTTCTCTTTGAGAAATGCAAACATCATGAGGCACATTTGTCTTTCACTGGCAGTACTTATCCTTCAACTGGATTTATCTAATCTATTTTGATCCAAAGACTGCACCATGTCCTCATCCAAAATCAATCTAAACACCAGCCACAGTGCACAGACAGAATTACATCCTTAAAACTTCTTTTGTGTAGAAACAGCATTTTAGTCATTAAGAATTTAGGACATAGTCTGCGATTCTCAGAAACACTGTGCCCTGTCCCAGCTGCGGTTTCACCTGCAGCAAGTGATACAGCATGACTCGTGACATGATAATATCCAACCAGAACTAGATATACTTCACATCGACTGAGTTTCTGCTTCCATGAACCTTATTGTCATGTATATCAAGACAAGGTATTTCTCAAGCATTTTGCTTTCCCACTTCTTCTCTTCTAGTAATAATCCTTACAAAGAATTAGGGCATTGTTTTGCATTATATGTCAGAGAATTCAACTTGTCTTTCTGCAGGTTGCTATGTAAACAGTAGAAACAAACAGAACATATTCTCACTCACGTTTTGTGCTTCCCTAGTCCTCTGTGATTTACGATACATTAACACCTACAGTGTAAGACGTGATAAGCAGGCAGGTTTGAGGAAAACATACCTTGATAATAATGTTACTTTGAAAACTGGGACTTTGTTTGGCTTTTAAGTTTATAGACCCAAATCACGTCTGGAAAAGAGGATAGATCCTGTGACAGCACAGAACATGAGTTCAAGGCATGGCACACTTTACTTACACAGCCCTAAACACAAGTGTTTTTATGTTATCCATCTAAAGGGATATTTCACTTACAGTCTATAACACTGACATTTGGGTTTGAGAAACACATTTTAATCTGTCTCTTATCTTACTGGTTTAGATGTCTTTTTCACATATTGAGACACATTTCTATCTTGCTTGAACAGAAGATAGTTAGAACTTGGAAATTCACATAATCTCCTCCTCAAGTCTTGGAATATCTAGAGTTTTTCATAATACCCCAACTCCAGAAGTCAGTAGAAACACATCTAAAATGATACCTTAAATCCTTAAAGATTAGGTGAAAGCTTAAAAAATGTGACTTTTGATTTAAAATACAGAATGCTAATAAAAAGCATTCAAAATGCATGTTTTTCCTAGCATCTATGATTAAGACAATGTCCTGAAAGCCGGAGGGTTCTAATTAAAGTGTATTGTACTTAGCAATCTTTGGTGGCGTGTATTCCCCTAAGATTATTGCAAATTGCTGCACTAATTTCATTGCATCCCTCAAGGCTGTCCAACTAAAGAAGCAAGTTCCTCTCTCAGCTTCAGAAATAAACTGTTCCTTTGCAAGTTAAAAGCGAAAGGGATCAAATCCTATCCCTCAGAAGAAACGTAGCAGAAGAAACAAGAGAAATGTTCATGTGCTGTAGGGCACTGGACTTTGGCAGCTACTTCAGGCAATGGGGGCAGGGTGAAAGCTACAGCTTGTGTTACTGGCAGGGGTGGGCAATTTATCCCAGAGCCTTGAGTGTGAATGGTTACACTTGCCTCTACAGTCAAATGTCTTAGTGTATACTCACTGCACTAGGATGCTCCTGCAAAAAACAGGGAATGCAGAATAGGCAAACATTACACATCAACACTTTTGTTTAGTCAGCAAAGTCAGAGAATTCACTACCTAGAAACTGAGACACAACTTCAAAATGGAAAGATGTATGTGATATAAAAAGACGTAAAATGGAAGAAATGAAAATGAAATTTATTACTCTACCAATAATGCATAAAACATTAATCTTTTGATATGCCATAATATCACACCCTCCACATATTTTATGTTTATAAATAAATCAAACACTGAACAAATGAATTACAAACATACTTGAAATAATACATTTACTATCGTAATGGCTGCAAGCTCAAGAAATTTAATTACTTTCCTACACACTGAAGAACAGAAGTTTGATAATCAGGACTGAGCACCTCAGTTCTAAATTCCCGTTACAGCTCTGGTTTACCAGGTAATGAACACTTTTAATTTTGAATCATCAGTGTAAATTTTATGCATAAACCCTTTCCTCGTACACTCTTCTTTCAGAGATGCAACTTCGGGTCTAAAACAACTAAATAAGAAAGATGTTGATTTTTATGGTTGAAAAGAGTGAATGTCAAAATTGTGAGTGCTATAGATATCAAGCCCTCCGATCTTTCCTTTTTATAAGCTGTTTCAGATGACAGAAAGAGAACTTTAGTTATATAATAAAAGACAATATTCATGGTGTAAATCCACAAACAGTGTGGTCAGAAGTAAAATTGAAAGAAATGTTAGGATTGGGGGGGTTTTATATTTAGTTCGAATTTTAGTTGATTAATTGTGTATATTTGATCACATATGCTTTGTATCTTTAATTGCAAAAACATGCAAGCAAACATAGAACTGCACATATTAGGGTAGGTATAAAACCACTGTTTATTCTTCTGCCATTGGACGGGCACCAGAGCTCATTACTCTCAGAGGCTGGCAGAAGATTATTGAAACTGAGGCCCTCATTGTCCATCACTGACAATGAAGAGAACATTTAATCTCAAGCTACTATCAATATCAGTACTGCAATGTTAGCTGCGGTACTGCAGCATCTTAGGTTGGGCAAAAAGGTTTATACTGTCTAATCTGTCCATCTCAGCACATCTGACAGCAAAGCCTAGAAGAAATCTTATTTATGATGTTAGGTAGTTCTGTTTCTATATCACAGAAGCTAAACATGAATGAAAATTATGATAACATAAAAAAATTTAAATTTAATGTTGTGTAAAATTGCAAATGAAGTAAACTCTTCTAAATTAAAGTATCTTACTTGTATCCTTAGCTGAAGTTTACAGTGAACACTTAGCTGGAATGGAGAAATAAGGAAATAGAGAAATGCCTTCCTGACCTCCTTATTTTCCTAGCAGAAAAAAAGATTATCCATGATATTCCCTTGTGGAATGCAGTATTTCATTTTGTGTGGTCAACCAATATAAGTAAATATATACCAACCTGCCATTTTTGTGTAGAATTACTGCATTTTTATTTGCAGTACAAAATGCAGTATAAAATCAACTGCTCTGTGCTGGGTACAAAGTTGCATTAAAATAATGCTGAGGGTCAAACCAGTGGGTGTAGCAAGGGGAGAGCATTTTATACTTTATGGCTTTTATTTCCAAATATCCTACATTAGTATGACTTCTTTTGTAGCCACAAAAAGTCTAATATGATTCCTTCAGATGCTACCAAGCTTCACTCTTGTATAAGGAGTCACTTTATTCCTCACACAAGAGGACTAAAAATCACAACATCCTCTGAAAACCTGACTGTACTGTGTCTTTACTATATTACAAGACAGTTTTGTTCTTGTAACAAAGAACATGGGTCATTAATCAAATCCTAGGGTTTATCTCTAGGACAGTCATATGAGCTTGTGAATTCCATCTGTATTACCAATAGTAAGATTTGTTTAACTAGAAGACCTCTGTTTAATCAAATTATCCACCCTCTACAGTATTGGTTCTGGCATACTATAACATTATATTACTTTTAATGAATTTTCTATTTCATGGAGGAAGGATGAGGATCTTGATTTTAAAAATCCATTGCATGTTTTATCTCATACTACTAATTGCTGTTCAGGAAGGAACTATGATAAAATGATTCATTGATGGAAAGAAGCATTGAAAAATTAGGCAACATCAATTAATACAGTAAAAAGTAAATGTCATGAAAGAAATCAGAGTACAAATCTTACATCTACCTTGTTGCACCAGGAGTCATTATTACAATATGAAGATGGTTTTATTTTGTTAAATCAGAGGAATGTGCATAAATTATCGAGGAAGAAGAGATTACATAAAGCTGTCATTGTGGTAGAATGTCCTTTTTAAACTAGCAAATGTAAGTTTCTGCCACAAAATGATACACTATGAAATTAAAATCTTGAACCATAAGTAATAGAAACAAACTAGAAGCAAATTCACAAGTAAGACAAAATCGTAAACTGAGTGATGGGACACATATACAAAAGCTGCACCAATATTATTTCTGGATTTACTACCCCATCTGCCTCTGAAGATTTGTCTCTTCAGTTCAATTGCATTAATGTGAATGAGGCTTTAGAAAAGGAATTGGTATTAAGCTGCCAAAAAAGATTCAAAACAAACAAACAAAACCATTACAGGAATCTAAGTACATGTAAAATAAAAGTCTAATCAACAATAAAATATATGTCACCAAAATCCTAGAACACTGCCTCTTTCAAGTATTACATTCAGGTTTTATTACCCTGAAAAGAAAGAAACAGATGATCTTTTCTTCTTATCATGTTAAAGAAGCACATACTTTAAGTCTGGAAAGGTTACTATACCCTTCTGATCCCGTGCCACCTCTACATTCTGTGTATTGCAAAGTCTGTGTTCATTCACTGGATGGTTCTCTGATAGGTCTGTACTTAAGAGCCAAACCAAACTAACACTCCCATCAAAGTTCAGTGAGTTCTCTGCATGTTAAAGCTGACATATCCTTGCAGGTTTTGAGATGTGTTTTGTCAAAAATGTTAGGAGGATAGGCTGGATTTTATCCAGATTAGGGGACTGCCTCCAAATGTATTCCAGCTTGTTCTTCTCCTTGTTCAGCTATTAGATATTCATTACAGAGCCAGCGTAACTGGTGTTCAATTTGGAATCTGCGAGTGTAAACTGAGCATCAAATGAATACCCCAAAGTCTGGGAAGGTCTTTAGTGCCTACAAAAGTTGTGGTATTAACTTCTCCACTGAGAGACAGAAAAGGAAGAGGCATAACCGTTTTGCTGGGTTTGGGGAATGCTTTTTAAGAGAGAACAAAACCAGGAAAACAGCCTTGCAATATTTTTCTGATGCTGGTATCCGATCTATGCAGATCATAGTGTCCTCATACATTGAAGTTCATGAGATATTTTAAAGTCCAGCATGGTCCTCATCCCGTAAGAAAGTAAAATCCCGGTAGATGGAGGACAGAGAGAACATACTATTTCTCCGGACAGATTGAAAAGGAGAAAATCTGTACTGCTTTCCAGGTGAGTTTTAAAGGCTCTTTGTTTGCATTGTGATTTATATGGCTTGTAGTTGTCTGTACAGTTTGTGGAGTTTTTCCTCATGGTTAGCAGGTTCACAAATTCTCTTTTTCTGAAAATGCAGGCAGAAAAACTGTGAGAACAGTTTTAAAATGTGCAGCCCTCATAGGGTACTTACTCCTGTAAACTGACTTAGCTCTACATAAATAATATCAAGTCACACCAAGTGCTCAGATTTTGAAATAAAGCTTTTGATAAAGCATTTGGTTTCCAGTTAATTCTCTTAACTGGCCGGTATTTTGAATTTACATATTTTTAATTTTTCAGGGGAATATTGGCACAGAATAAAATATGAATTATTTTTCATTTGGATGCATTCCTAAGGTCATCCTTTCTAATTCCATAATTAAGGCCAAGATAGAGACAGTGAAAACCAAATAGAAAAGAAAGGACACTCACATTACTACATTAAGGCAATAAATATAGTATTTCAGTGAAAGAGAGAAAGAGCTTATTTCTATCCTTAATGATGCCTAGCACCTCTGGAGAACCTTTATGAAGTCTAGTTCAACAGACAGAGAAACACACATAAAGTCTCAGAGAGCAAACCCTTGTACAAATCGTAATTCACTGTGAGTTCTTCAGATAAAGTAATTCATCCATAAAAATTTATAGCAGTTTTAGGAAATGTATTAGTGTGCAGAAACCACTTGAAATCAAAGTTTCCTGTAGTAAAAGTAAAGTAATAGACTCAATTAATGTGCTCTGCGTCTAGTCCTTGCATCTTGCCATTATTCATTTGGTGTGATGAATGACACTGCTTTTGCTGAAGATGGTGATGTAGATGCTTTTTTCGCTGAAGAACAATGGGTGGTTAGCACACCTTAGTCAAAGCTACATCCGGCCTATGCAATGTGATTCATACCAATACTCTATTGTCTTGTTGTGGTTATTACAGTAGTAAACATGATCTCTGTGTTTATTACCCTTTTTTTCTAGATAAAACTATGATGGCTGTTAGGCAGCTCTTGCTCAATTCTTTAAACTTAAAATAAGTAAATAAATATATGTGTTAAATACACTGCTAAAGTCCTTCATCTCCTAGGACTTATATCTATGACACTGACTTGTTTCTGTACCTAAATTGTACATTTTTCTCTTGAGCCACGTGTGGCAAATGTAGCCAGTGGCAGCCAGCTCACAGCAAGAGAAAATCCAACTCAACACAGCACAACACAATACAAAGCTCTGCTGGGTTTCCCAGAAGCAGCCAGACAATGTGATTATATTGTTCCAATACCAAAATTAATTCGTTTTTCACTAACTTAGCTGTCTTTGAATTGTTTCACTTTGCTCATTGCAGACTGTGCAAGTTCTTCGCAAAAATCAATGCATATGTAGAGATGAATAATAATCAGATGCGGTGGAAATTGGTTCGCTGAGTAACTGCCTCTTAGGAATTCTTGACTAAACAGGATCAGTTGGCAGGGCATTTAACCTCATTTTTTGAGTTTCCTGTACAAAGCAGAGATAATGATAGAGTCACTGTACAGTTTTCTTTCATTAATGATGCCAGAATGTTTTAAAATCTCAAAGCGAAAAATTTGTTAGCAATATAACATATAATAATTATGACTCATTTCAGGGTCAGTTTAGGCTATATGAAGATTCCTCATAATTTTATGACCCATCTGTAGCAAATTAATGGTGAGTGAAAGGAAAAAATATTATTAGGATGAGCACCTTTTTTTGCCTCAATGTGAGTAACCTGAGTACTCTATTCTGTAATTACTCTTAAAGAAAAATCTATTAAGGAACTCTTCTGGTGTCATATTTTCACAGGATTTCATCAAGCTGATTTACAATCTACCTTTCAGCAACACTCATTATATTATTTTATGTCCAAACAGATCTATCCATTTTAATAGACATTCAGCTCAGACTATAAAGTTAATTAACTTTTGCAATATTTAGAAATTAGTTTAGACATTCTCAGACCTTGGAATCAGAGACATTAGCCAAGTCAAATGATTTTACAGGCAGTTTGGTTAATGGGGCTATAATCTAGCCATAACAGCCTCTTTGGGTTTGGGCCAAGGTAAGCATTTTAAATATGCCTCCTTCCTCTGTGAATAGCTGACTCAGATCTTTAGAAGAAAAAAGTATCCCTCAAACTTAGAGAAGCAAAGACATGACGGTGAAAAAGCTGGATTGATTAATTTTGCAATGTCCTTGTACTTTCCTGTGACCTGGCAGGAAGATTTTACATTAAGAAACTTCTATCAGTTTGAGAGACAGCCCCCTTTTCTGAATTAAACCCACATTACATATTTAATGGTAACTCCTAAATTGCTTAAGCTCTCTGCTTCATTATTTGCTCTTTTCAGGTGTTAAATGTAGGTATGATAAATTATAAGGACAAGAGGTAGCGGGCACAAATTAAAACACCTTGAAATTCCATCTGAAAAGAAAAAAGTCACTTTTACTGTGAGGGTGGTCAAATATGGCACATCTTGTCCAGAGAGATTGCGATGTCTTCATCCTTGGAGATATTCAAAGCCTGATTCTATACATTCCTTGGCAAACTGTTATAGCTGTCCCTGCTTGAGCAGATCGTTTTACTAGGTGACCTCAAGAGATTCCTTCTAATTTCAAATGATCCTCTGCTAAAAACAGGATTGGACTGCTTTTATTTTAAAAATAAATCCAAAACTGTATTTTCAAATAACCTAGTAACAAGATGGGGGAAAATTAAGACTGAAACACAGAAGAAACACGGAAAGTCTCTGTGTGCCTGAAGTCCCTGCTTTTAATTTAGGGCTGTATTTTTCAGATGTATATGCACACAAACTCCACTATGAAGCAGGCATAGCCACCAGGAGTGGCCCTTGGGCTAGACACAGCTCTTTCTAGCAGACTCAAAAATAGACCCACCACTGGCCAAAGATGAGCTCACCAGCAACTCCAGTGGTATTTCTGTGGTAAGATATTTGAGAAAATGTACAAGCTGCTCCACAGAAGCTGTGTGTGAGAGAAGAAACACATAAGGGAAACAGCTCTGCAGACTTCAAGATCAGTGAAAAAGGAAGAGAGGAAGTGCTCCAGACACTGGAGGAGAGATTCCCCTGCAGACCACAGTGAAGCAGGCTATTCCCCTGAGGCAAGAGGAGGACCCCACGCTGCAGCAGATGGACATACCCATGAAAGAAGTCTGTGGAGAGCCCACAGTGGGGTTCCTGGCAGGAACTGCAGCCCTTTGAGGGGAGCCCATGCAGGAGAAGGTTTTCTCACAGGAGCTGCTGTCTGTGGGAAGGCTGGGAGCAATCCATTCCTGAAGGACTGCAGCCTGTGGGAAAAGACCCATGGTAGAGCACTTCTTGAAAAACTGCAGCATGTGGGAAGGACACACACTGGAGAAGTTTGTGAAGAATTTTATCCCACGGGGCTACTTTTGTTCATACACATACATCCCACCACCACCTGTCCTGTAACACAGATGATGGAGTCAAAATGCATATAGCCCTTCCCACTCCCTCTTTCTGAGCTTCTGTGGCAATGCAAAAGCAGTTCTGGGACTCCTTAAGAGTTGAGTAGGAGAAACTTTTTAGTTGCCCACAAAAAGAACAAGCTACAAAAAGAGTGCACTCTTCATGTATGGTTTTGGATTTTTTAAATCTTTTTACTTGACAATGGAACCAGAGAAAGCATTTTCACAGGCCACCAAAACAGGTACTGCATGAGGTATTTGCCATTGCTGCAGACCTAATCAACTTGACGCAACTTCATTTTGTTCAGATGGTCCTAGGTAACCTTGAAAACACTGAAATCAAATGTCTGTCAAAAATGAAGATCACTCTTATCTAGTGGAACAGGTTTCTTAGGACTAACATCATCATTACCTTTATATGCATAATCTAATGTGTTTAAAAATTTAACTAAATAAAGAGACATTATTATTCCAAATTAATATATCTTTTTAATGTTCTTATAAAATTTCTCTCAAGATAGTGGTAGTAGCATCTAAACTGCCTTAATTTTCCATTTATCTGAAGAACACATCTTTACAAATACTTCCATTTATTTAGTAAAACATTATTGTCAGCTGGTGGTTTTGAACATTCCCATATGATCATAGCCACCCTTACAAAATATTGTAAAAAAAATTGAAAACTTACTTTTTTCTTCTACCATCTCAAATTTCAGTGAAAACAAGTCTATTTATGCTATGACTTCCAGATTGAAATCATATATGACAAGCTGCAGGTCAGAGTGATTTCTTTTAATGTCTTTTATATAAAGTAAAAATGCAGGATATGGGAGTTTTGCTGGTTTTTTTCTTTTTCCGCCCTAAAAATCTCTGAATTAGAAAGATAAGGTTCAAAGAGTGCAAGCAAAAATATTTAGGTAAGCTGAGAAATGAGCTAGGAGTTGTCATTACTAAAAACAAATACAAAACAAGTATCTGGGGGTTTTTTGTTTTTTAAGAAAAAAAGAACAAACACACCACTTTTTTTAAACTTGAATCAGTTTGAATGTGCTTGAAATTATCATTTATAATGCAACTGTGTTACAAATATCAGGCAGACTTAGAACTGAGATGTGTTAGGCAATATCCAAAAATGGCAGAGAAATCTGTGAAATTACCAATATTTCCATTTCAAGCAGAGATACAGAAGCTGAGTCTGTTTATGCATCTCTCATGCTCTCCTGCTTTTTGAATTTGTATACCTAAAATGTCACTCATATGAATGTTCACAGGAAACAAGTATTAAAAGATAAACAATTAACTGATGAACAACATTGTAATGTAACAGATATATGTATAATCAGTTCACCTTTGAAAGAGGACAAATTCTAAATGAAAATATTATTGTTTTAATTGACAATATCCAGCTGAGAATTAATGCCAACAGCAGTGAATTCTTTATTCCATAAGATCTTTACATCTAGCTGTAATCTCTTCTGAACGCTGTTCTGTATCTCAGGCAGTATAGGGAATCCATTTCAGCAGTGTCCTGTTAAGCAGAAGGTCTCATAAGAGTAACTCATTTGTTCCTGGATGTGACGGGTAACCAAAATTTTATTGTATTCCACATCTATCTAAACTGTTACTGTCTCTCTAATACCCCTGTCTTGGGGTGACTTTATGATGTTGTATCCCATATCACCACTCTTTGCCCAGACATGAATCTTGTGCCTTCTGTGCCTTTAAAACTGGGTGTGAGAGAAAGAAAAAAAAAGCCAGGTGAACTTTTCAAAGCAGTTTTGTGTTCAAAGACACAGATACACACTCCCCTGCATTCTCCTGTGGCTATGGAGTGGATGAAAGCACCTTCCAGCTTTTTAGCCAGCTTTCAGCTCTGTTTCTCTGGAGAGAGTTGGAGAGTTAAACTTTTTTTCCTGGGACTTCAGCTTTTTCCTTCTTCTGTTCTGGAACTGTTTGGCAACACCAAAACATCATCTAGGAGGCCTGGGAGAGGCCCAAGCCAAAAACCTAGCTCTGAAGAGGAGAGAGAGACCACACCCGCAGAAAGGACTCTAAAATCTTCCCAGGTTTCTCTCCACAGTGAGAGGTTTTATTATTTAGCGTTATTATTCTTTCCCCGTGTGTTTGTTAAATAAATAGGTTTTGTTTCCCTTTCACTTTCCTCTGAGGAATTTCTTCCCAAACCTGGTGGGGGAGGGGCAGCGGAAACCTGCTTTCTACCAGAGGACGTTCATTTTCGGATGTTCCTCCAAATTTGTCTCAAACTGGAACAACCCCACAGCCGTGACCTTGGGTCCTTGAACAGATGGAAGCACTGGAACTGAACTCTCGCTCTCACATGGTCATCTTTGCTCAAGGGAGAGACTCCCCTTTGGGGTTTTTTTCCCCTTCTCTTTTGTTCCTTCCTTGCATCTTGGACTGCCTTGGGGTGAATCCACAGGTGTTTGTCTTCAGTTGTGGTGCCATGCAGGGGGAAGACAGGGTGGTCCTGCTCTGGTCCAAGTCGCCTGTGGCTCACCAGCAGCACCCGGCCAAGGAGAGCAGGCACTTATTGCCCCAGCCCAGCTGCTTCACCTTGCCTCATCTGCCATTTCTTGCCCTGAGGAAGGCAAAGTCCCTCCACAAATTCTAGTCGCTGAGGCATAAGCTGCCTTTGGAGCTCCAGCTGCCAGAGAGATAAGTGAGGAGGAGGAAGGCAGATGCCATCTTCCTTTTCTCTTTAGAACCATGCACTCAGCTGCAGAGCACCATCTTTTGTGAGGAAGGGGTTTTCCCACCATTTTGGGTATTTCTTTATTCCCATGGGGTTCATGAGATCTGGCAGTTTTGTTTGTAGAGGTTATTTAGTGTCATTTCTTGCCTGTTGCTGTTTTGCTTGTTAGTAAACTGTTATTTTTTCATTTATATCTACTTGTATCTGTTCCTTATTGGTGGAATCTTTATGTGGGTGGGTTAATACCATCGGGGAAGACAACTCATTCCAGAATGCCTACCTCTTAAATTGTCTCAAACCAAGACACAGGGTAAAAACATACAGATACTAATTTTAAATTTGCACAGTAATTGATTGCTTAGCCAACTCTTGAGAAAAAAAAAAGGTTAAGAGTAAAATATTTCATTGAGTCTTGCAGTGCATGCATCCTCATCTCCTGGTCAGCTGTGGCACTGTCTTAGCTTATGCCCTACATCAAAAGTAGTGCAGCCAGCAAGTCAAGGGAGGTGATTTCTTCCTCTCTACTCTGCTCTTGTGACACCCCACCTGGAGCACTGCGTGCAGTTCTGGTGCACACAACTTAAGAAGGACATGGAACTCTTGGATCAAGTCCAGAAGAGGCCATGAAGTTGATAATGGGAATGGAGCACCTCCCTTATGAAGACAGGCTGGGGAAGATGGGGCTGTTCACCCTGGAGGAGAGAAGATTGCATGGAGACCTCATAAGAACGTTCCAGTATCTGAAGGGGACCTACAGGGCAGCTGAAGGGGGACTCTTCATCAGGAACTGGACAAGGGGGAATGGCTCCTAACTGAAAGACAGTAGGAACAGATTAGATGTTAGGAAGAAATTCTTTACCACGAGGGTGGTGAGGAACAGGTTGCCGAGAGGCTGTGGATGCTCCATCCCTGGAAGTGTTCTAGGCCAGACTGGACAAGGCTTTGAGAAGCCTGGTCTAGTGTGAGCTGTTCCTACCTGTGGCAGTAGGGACAGAACTAGATTATCTATAAGGTCCCTTCCAAACCAAACCATTCCATGATTCTATGATTCTCCATCACTTTTCTGACACAGCTGGATGTGGTCAAAGTGTTTCTCACTTTACATTCATCCATTCTAACCCTATTTTGGATATGGCAACATAATTCGGAAGAGGGAGAAAGGGAAAGGGATTTAGGGAAAGAGCAGGAAAATATAAAGAAAAGTACAGCCCCAGTGCTAACATTAGATTGAAAACGACTGTTGCTGGTTGTTTCTGTTGTATTTGACTGAGCACAGCCCTGTTGCTGGTTGGTTTCTTGTACAGAACAAAGAAACAATGAGATTTTAAATGGAATAAGTAAGAGAGGCTTTGCATTTCTCTTAACTGTAGGATAGCCTAAGATTTCAGCGGTAAGGCAATTTTGTTCAAATGTGTTTGTCCTCTGGGATCAAAGACTGCAAATTACAAACATGGGGCCACCAGGCAAGCTGAAGTGAAGAACATGAAAGAAAATAAACAAAACACCTTAGTCAGTTTTCAAAGATAGACTTTAGGATAAAGTCACATGGTAAGCAGATAAAGAAATGGAAAAAACATTTTCCCTGAAAGCATAGCATTTTTAAACTTTCAAAAGTACAAACACAGAGATTATGCTGCAGTGGTTTTGCGGGGTTACATGGCTGCAATTTAAAATATATATGCTTTTGAAAACTTAGCTTTGAACTTTTTTTAGATGAATCATGGATTACAGTCTTTCCTTGTGTTTTTAAGTTTGTATATTTCCTTTGAAAAAATCAGCATTCCAGCTTCACATATGATATAACTGCTGTAGTCTTAATTCAGTTCTTATATATCACTTGATCAATCCTGTCAAGAAATATTAATTATTTGTTCTTCATCATGGATCATCTGGACAACACTGCTCTCTAAACAAATCCAAATTATTGTACAAGAGACCATGATTTATGATGAAGATTTTCCTTCTTACATGATCACAGTTATTTTTTAGATGACTTATCCATGTACAGCACTTTTTAGTAATAGTCAATTCCAAATGCTCTTTCAGTTTTACAGTTTACAAATTTATTTTCCTATTTTCCTGTTCCTTGTTGCTTTATATTACCAAATGCCTTTCGGATTTACTATGCTTCATCAATAAGAGATGTCTTATGTCTTAGAACTGCTTGCTCAATATTACTGCTCGTAAAGATTATGTTGGTCTGAGAGTGATAGCTTTTTCATTCTACTAACAACTTCCTCAAAACAAGAAAAGACAAAGGTATTATTTTTTTTCTGCTATGGCAGGAAGAACAACACGACTTAATTATATATTCATTACTTTCAACTAAGCTTTTTAAGAAAAATAATATCTTATATGCTTTTCTTAAAATTAATGGGTAGGCTTCCCCACAAAGTATCTATACTGGAAAATGTTAATTTATATTTGCACAGTGGGAAATGTCAAGATTATTTCGCATATAATTTGTTCATCAGTTTAAAAAGTCCTAAGTTGCCGGAGAAAAACAGAACAACTTTGCTTGATGGCAAAAAGTTATACAAAATCCACCGTAATTCAGAAAAAACTTTGTTATTGAAAATAATGAGCCCTTTAGTGCAACACAGCTCATTATGATTGATAAAGAAGTGGTGAAATCCCTCAGGTGTACTACTGAAAAGTCTTTTCTCTAAAGACATCTTTCAGATTTTGAAATAGAAAATAAGCTGGCAGTGAGAGTCTTCAGAAGTCCCTTGACTTACATCTATGTCAGCCCATGGGAAACTCATGATGTGATGTAATTTGACCACTCCGTATTAAAAATGTGAGTACTGCTATAAAATATTTTAACAGAGTGGATCTGCAGTGGGTTATTTTTCTAATAATAATTTACTTTCTATTAATTTTCACAGCCCTGGGAACTAGACCCACTTTAAAGAAGAGAGCAACCTTATCAAGAATTTCCTCCAAACATCTCAATGAAAAAATGCATGCCTAAGTACTGCTGTCACCTCCAAAACATAAATGTACACCTACTGAGTTTGGAATTTAATATGAGTATTATAAAAGCTGTTATTTTGGCATGTTTTTTCCTGGACATTGCAATAAGCAGAAACCAGGTGCAAGAAGGCAATATAATATTTCTAGGTTTGTGTATCAAGGTACAGCAATGGTTACTTGGTAAAAAATTTATTAAATAATAAGATTCCCCCAACTACAATCAGCAAAGCTGAAGAGAGAAGTTTCTTTTTACCTGTACTGTCACACAGAATTCCGTCAAGCTGAAATCTGAAAATCCTATGCAATGTTGCTTTCATCACTCCGAAAATAATAGAAACAACCTAACCCTTTGTGCTGGTTAACTTTCTTGACAGTAGTTAGTGTGAGGCTGTATTTTGGGTTTGTGCTGAATATATAGACAATATAGAGATGTTTTTGTTATTGCTGAGCACTACGTGCACAACAACAAGGCTTTGTCTGCCTCTCACACTGCTCCACCAAGGAGTCCACTGGGGGTGCATGGGAAACTGGGAGGAGTCACAGCCAGGACAACTGACCCCAACTCACCAAAGGGATATTCCAGACCACATGACATCATGCTCAGTATATAAGGAGGAAAGAGAAATTGGGGATGTTCAGTGTGATGGTGTTGGTCTGCTCAAGTAGCAGTTACATGTGATGGGGCCTCACTCTTTTGGAGATGGCTGAACTTCCTATTGTCAGCCTCAAGCACCAGAGGTTTACGTCCAAAAAGAAGACAGAGGAGTCCTGTAACTTTATTCAAATAAAGGGAGAGGCCATGGGCATTTCCCATAGCGTCTCTCAAATTGTTGGGGGGTGCAACCCTCTTTTTATTTTAAGTTCTCAGCTGCNGTTGGGGGGTGCAACCCTCTTTTTATTTTAAGTTCTCAGCTGCATCTCCCTCTTCCTTTTCCCCTTTTCTCAGCTGAGGTACTCAGAAGGTACAGACTTCCCAAATCCCCTGCTCTATGCCCCCTCTAATATACACCCCCCTTTTGTCATATAAAAGAAAGAAAAGCCTATTCATAATTCTATTAAGTCTTTGTTCTTTTTCTCTAGGTTCAGGAATTTAACATGGCCTTGGCTGAGCAACAGTCCTTGTTGATTAGTAACATTTTCTAGAACTGAGAGTTTCCTTCTGTTGCTTCCCTATCTATAAGTTCCTAGCTCTATCTACAAGCAGGTTCACACGGTCTGTTTGTAAAGACACATTCATCTTATTCCTTTCACTGTGGAAGTGGTGAATGAATTCCATGTTTAACTTTGCCTCTATGCGTGGTTTTTGCTTTATCTATTAGACTGTCTTTATCTCAACCCACAAGTTTTCTTATTTTCAGCCTTCTGATTCTCTCCTACATTATGCCTGGGGGGGAAGCGGGGTGGAGATCTGGAGAGCGGCAGGAGTGAGAGTATCCGCATAGGGTTTAAGTGCTGTCTGGGGTTAAGCCATGACTAACCTCCAAAAAATGAAAAGTTAATATTGAGATGGAAGACAAGACACAGACACAGTTCTTTGTTTTAGTATTTGTAATAGCTTAGGCATCTGTTAAGAGAATTATTAACTAGTTCTCTCACACCACATTTAGCACTTTATGTCTCTTCCATGGCTTTCCAATAGGTTAGCAGGTCAGTTGTTTAACATGAAAAAAAATAATTTAAGGAGGACAGTGAATCCTCACCTAGGTTATAATATCAACTGTTCTTGATTCAAAGGGATGCTTTCTAAAATACTCATCAAGTTTAGGTTTGGGCCTCTGAATCTCAGTTTAGAAGCAGCTAATGATTTCTTTTTACAAAATGTGTGTGATGGTTTAGGCCAA